>APFE030083081.1:41961-55601 GCA_000404065.3 Pinus taeda
TAGATGGAGAGCTAATGCTGAAAAGTTGGACAATTGGATTAGACAAATTGATGTATATTGCAGGGTACAAAACATAGACTCGGACAAGAGTAAGATTCAGCTGGCAAGCCTACGCCTAGGAGGCACTGCCTTGGTTTGGTGGGAAGGCAGAACCCAATCAGATATGAAGAAGCATGGTAAGACCATTTCTGTCTGGAGTGAATTTTTTGCTGCAATCAAAAAGTAGTTCTATCCATTGGCCTACATGCAACAAGCCATGATGAGTTGGCAAAATCTTCGGCAGTTGAAAGGGAAAAGTGTACAAGGGTATACTCAAGAGTTCAGAAAGAGAGCATTGATGTTGGGTATTTCATTAGACTCACTAGAAACTCTTTTGAAGTACATTGGTGGTATACACAGCTACATGGGGCATATCATCCTCATGTTTAATCCCACTAGTATAGATGAGGTATCTGTACAAGCTACTCATCTAGAAGCAAGAGGAAAGAATGGAAATACAGAAGTTGGGGGACCATCCCAACCCACTGTAGGCAAGAGCAAGGAGAAAAGAAAGAAGAAGTGGAAAGCAAGGAAGGCTAACACTGCACAGAAAAGCAAAGCTTCATGCACTCACTGTTAAAAGGATGGGCATGATGATGAGCACTATTGGATTTTGCATCCAGAGCTTAGACCTATGAAGTTCGAGGGAAAGAAAAGAAAACTGCTGCAGCTATTCATAAAGATTTGGGATCAGACTCGAGAGATGAAACAATCATTGTAGCCACAGGTATAAAAGGTAAGAATTCTAAAGCATCTACTAGAAATTCTGCTCAATCTGTTATTGATGAAGAACATGAGAGAAAAAGGCATGAGCTTTTCCATATTCGAGTTGTTTCCAAAAATCAAAAGATTGATACTTTGTTTGATAGTGGCTCACAAGTAAGTCTAATTTCTGAAGCAATTGTAAAGAAATTAGGATTAGCAACTACACCTCATAAGAAACCATACACATTAGGATGGTTGAATGATAAAGCACAAATACAAGTGACTAGATAGTGCAAACTCAAGTTTTCTTTTGGGTCAGCATTTGTAGATGAGGTTGAGTTAGATATAATTCCTTTGGATATATGTGGAATTGTTTTAGGAAGTCCTTACTTGTATGAAAGAAAGGCTATTTTCTATAGAGTTGAGAACAAGTATTTACTTGTTAAAGATGGAATCGAATACTTTGTAAGAGCTCATAAGCTCAAGAATAATTATACTCTCATAAATTCACGGCAGATGAAAAGAATGATAAATTCATGCAAACAATTCTTACTAATGGTTGTAAAGGAAAAGAAATCTGATAAAACCAATGTATTTGAGGGCTGTAATGCTGACCAACAGGCTGATATAGAAAAGATTGTTTCAGAATATGATGTTCTGTTTGAGGAACCTAAAGGTATGCCACCCAAAAAGGAAATAGTAGATGAATTTGGAAAAACCTCTCTAAATTATTTGGGTCACATAGTAGGGCGAGGTGAATTTAAAATAGATCCCTCTAAAGTGGCAGTCATTGTAAACTGACCTAAACCCAAGTCTACTACAGAAGTGAGAAGCTTCTTAGGAGTAGCACAATATTGGAGGAAGTTCATTTCAAATGTTTCCTCAATTGTAGCTCCCTTACATGCCTTGACAGGATTGAACAAGGTGTTTTAGTGGGGAGGCAAACAGCAAAAATCCTTAGACACCTTGAAAGAAAAGATTAGTACAACACCGATACTAGCACTGCTAGATCTCCAAAGACCATTTGAGATCCAAATTGATGCCAGTGACTATGCCATGGGAGCAGTGTTGACACAGCACGGTAAACCCATATCTTATCATTCTGAGACTTTTAATTCTACAATAGTTAACTATCCTACATATGATAAAGAATTGTATGCATTATTTCAGAGTGTAAAAAAATGGAAACATTACTTAATGGGCAAAGAAACAATAATACAGACTAATCATCAGCCACTTCAATACCTACACTTCCAAACTAAGTTGCAGCAATCAAGATATTACAGATGGATGGGTTTTCTACAACAATTTCATTTAGTCGTCAGATATAAAAAGGGCATACATAACAAGGTTGCAAACGTGTTATCTAGACCCATTATAAATGCATCTACCATACTTATGCATAATTCTCTGTTGCATGAAAGCTACATAGAACAGTATGCTCAGGACATGGACTTTAAAGATATATATGCAACTTTGAGTCAAGGCAAAAGAATAGAAGAATTGGACTATCACATGAAGGACTGACTCTTATATCATTGTGGGAAACTCTACATTCCGCAAACTGAGAGAGTAATGATAATTAGGGAAGCACACACTTCTCTGATATCGGGTCACTTTGGGGTAAGTAAAACAGTTGCAAAGCTGCAAAGGTTCTGCTATTGGCCAAGAATGAGTGAGACAGTTTCTAGATATGTAAAAGGATGTGCTATGTGTGCTAGAAGCAAGCCCAACAACAGAAAACTAGGCTTGTACACTCCATTGCCAGTTCCTTCTCACCCTTTTTTTCTAAATAACACTACTTCTATTAACAAGGTAAAGGTACAAATTACATCATGACTAGAGTCAAGAACTTTGCCTTGGCAGGAGGAAAAACTATCCAAAAAAGAATGTGTAAAAGCTGTCTGTTTTTAAGGCCCACGCAGGGGACCTGGCTGAGATGCATATGATAGTACAAAAATACCCATAAAAATAAGAAACACCAGCGCACCCACAAGCTTATTGCCTTACAGTAATGCCCAGTGGTGAAGGGCGCTTTGCAAGAAGAAGCGGCTTGGGTAGATGCGCTAGTAATCAGGAGGCTCTTCTATGATGTGACACCAACCTAAGTCAGGCAAATCTCCTCCTTGTGCCACGTTCTAAACGGAGGGACCGGGGTCAGTCATCATCACATCCTGAGCTCTGCTTGTCTGCTCAATTGCTGTCTGCCGAGGAGCATTTTCATCATTCCGATGGAGGGAAGAAGAAGGAGCTGAGATTTCCCCCGAACCCCCAGGATTAGTACTTGTGTCCTCGGCTTGGCTTTCTTCATAGAAGACTACCGTGAAATGGGCAGTACTCCTGGGTCTGTTTAGGTTGCTATCAGGCCTGAAGTGGGAACTGGTTGTGCTGGTTCGCCCTCTTCTACTTTGGGTGAATGGGCTTCGTGCAGCTGACAATTCACTGGAAGACGAACTGGTGGGTGCTCGCCTCGGCTGGCCTCCACGGCAACCCATCGTTGGTCATAAACAAGGCATATGGATTAATATAGCCACAGAGGTCTAGAAAAGCAGCCTAACAACACGAGCGGGTGGGAGGCCTCCACTTTGCCTTCTAATCGAGTAGCCTTTGCCAAGATTGAATCTTTTCTCCAAGGGATCCAAGCTTAGCTGCGAGATATCCCTGCCTGTAAAAAATAACAACAACCAGAAAAAGAGATGAATCACCGAGTTGAGGGCATGAATGCTACAACAAAGAGCGCTGAACAGAAAATCAAGGAGAAACCAGATTTGCGTTGCCAGGAGGGCTGAGCCGAGCGACAGAGGAATCTGAACACTCTCAGGCGGCCTGAAATTCGAAGTGAAACCGCATGCGAGGAGGAAGAGCAAGAAAAACAGTAATTTTTCCGCCTTCCCAAGGCCTCCCCTGCCCTTATTAGACTTTGTCATGCCTCGGGAGGCTTCTCCAATTACTTCTGCATTGATGGATCTCGCGTCCTGATATAGGCTGGTGCGTGCGGAGGTAGAAACCATGATGCTAAACCTACTGTGTGATCCTAACCGCCTGGATTCAAATCCAATTTTCCGATCTCTGCACTTATGCCAATTGTCAGATGCCATCCCCTCCTTTAAATTCTTGTACTAATCGGGCAGGTGGCGATCTGCCTTGCCCCAACCCTGTCCCATCAAATTAATGTCCATTGCAAGCACCCGCATCCGGGAAGTTCCTTCTCACCCTTGGGAAAGCATTTCCATGGATTTTGTTGGAGGACTGCCCAAATCTAGGAAAGGTCATGATTATCTATATGTCGTTGTGGATAGGTTCAGTAAAATGTGTATTTTGATACCCTGTAGTAAACAGATTACAGTTGAACAAACTGCAAAATTGTTCTTTGAACATGTATGGGTTCATTTTGGATTACCCACTTCTATTGTATCTTATCGAGACACCTGATTTGTGGGGAAGTTTTGGTCAAGTCTGTGGGAACTAATGGACACCAAATTAAAGAAAAACACAGCTTTTCATCCACAAACAGATGGCCAGATAGAAGTAGTTAACAGGATGGTGATCCAGTTACTGAGAGGATATTGCAACAAACACCCTAAACTTTGGGATGAACACTTGCGTTATGTGCAGCATGCTTATAATAGAGCCAAACACTCTTCTACATAGAGATCTCCTTTTGAGACCTGTTTTGGTTTCATACCAAGGTCTCCTTTAGATATTGTCTTTGGTAAAGATGCCATGGTTGATAGACACAATGATGTGGACAAGGCAACTAGGTTCATTGAACAGATCCATGAGATCCACCAGGCAGTACAGGAATAGTTGGAGAAGAGCCAGGCCAAGTACAAGGCTAGGCACGATAAGCATCGGATGGAGCATAGTTTTCAATTTGGAGACCAAGTCTAGCTGTATATCAGCAAGGATAGGATGCAAAGGTGAAGGTAAAACGCTAAAACCTATCAGTTATGGACCCTTCAGGATACTTGAGAAGATTGGTGAAAATTCTTTTCGCCTTGATATACCAACTTACATGCACATCTACTTAGTCGTAAATGCAGATTGCTTGAGGTTGTTTAAACCTTCAATGATTGAGGACCCTGAAAAGCAGAGTCAATTACCTTTTGTTGATGACCTACTACCTGAATATCTTAGTGAATTATGGGAGGACACAGTACTGGACAAGAAGGTAAGGATGACGCACAGTGGACAAGTGGAATACCTCAGGATTGGGCTCAAAGTTTCAAAGCCGAGCAGTGCGAAGTGGATTGAGATTAGACAAGTGAGAAAGAAATACCCTCACTTAGTCGATGCTTGAAAACCAACTTTTGGTGGTCCAAAAGATTTTTTAGTGGGAAGGCTGTGATCCGAATCGGATCCATAAAAGACTTTCAAGAACCATGACTGTATCAAGTAGGAGCAAATCTCTAAGGAAATCCATAACAACGATCAAAAAACACCCTGAACCAGTGGCAATGGCAGCCAGCATGGAATGATGAGGACCTCAGTCAAAGCGTGCTGACCGAGGCCCATGGAGACTGCGCGGGAGGTCAAAGTAGCCCCTGGGAGCCCCGGATCGGGAAAAGGAGGTGATTTTTGATGCGCGATTAATCGCGCATCACTGGGCAAACAGGGTCGAAGTGGGGAAGCCCGAGCACTTGGACGCATGGTGAACCGGAGAACTGCGGGTGGGAAAAGGCCAAAAGCACTAATCGTACAAGGAGGGAACCGCGCTTTGGAAACTAGCGGTATTAATTGGGGTGCCCTCAAACAGTAAACAGTTTTGGACAACGCAGAGCCATCCCACTCAATGATCGATGCATGGCGGCGGAGGTGAGAGAAAACAGCTGTTGAATGCGTGTTATCGGTCGAGCACGTCATCCACGCGAGACGTGCGAATGACGTTGGATCTAGGGGACCCAGATCAGACGACTGAGATTGCGCCCAATGGAAAGAAGTGGAATCGACAGGGAATTAAGCCATGTTCTAAAGGGATTTGGAATCCGTTTGACTGCCATGGTGGAGGAAAAATGCATCCATGATGTAACTGAAGAAATGAACCGACGAGCAGGCTGGTGCTATTCAGATGGGGACACATGGCCACTCCCTGAGCGTTCATGCTGACGCCGAACAGGGAACTCCAAGTGCAGCTGCAGAAGGTGAATCGACAAAGGTGGAAGAGGAATTGAATGGGCATGAGGACGAATGGCTAAAAGCCATGAACAGAGACAATCGAATCAAGTGAGCGTGGATAGTTGAACAGTTGAATATTGAGAGACAGAAACTAGAGAAGAAGGCAGTAAAGAAACAATAGAAAGAGACAGAGGGCCGAGCTGACGAGCGGCAACATCGAGCACCAGAGCTTGAAGATTCAAGCCATCCCATAGAGGAATCTGTCAGAATTGAGCATCATATTTGGCTCTGTCCATTGTAGAATTGAAGGTCACAAGGCTGGTAGGAAGAAGAAGAGGCTGTGTACTCCAGTGGCTTGGGAAATCCAAGAAACCACCCTACCAAGCAAACCTGCTTCGGGAGAACTCACATTGAGTCATTGCATTGTAATTCTCTGCTTAAAGACACAATAAAACAAGGCCACCACTGAAATCTAGACTGGAGACATAGCCCTGGAGAATAGGGTGAACTCCTTATTAAAATTGCTTGTATCTTTATGTTTTCTTACTGTATTTATTTGTGTCTTCCCATTTAAATGACTATGTATTGGCAATCTGATCAATCTGTTGCTTAAATAACATAGAACACACACCAACACATGAGTCTGTAATACCCTTTGTTTAAGCAAAACTTTAAACTGATGTCACTCACAGGGTGATTATCAGATCACTCGGCTCCCCTACAAAAGAAAGGGCAGTGATTTCGCCCTCACGAAGGCCATGAAAATGAAGTATAAGCTGGAAAATAAGAAGAGGAGCTATTCCATATCCAACATCAAGGACAAAGCAGTCCGTGTAGCTACCCAAATCCTCATAGGAAAAGTTATACGAAAGTTTCGCGTCGACGAGGTACCAGCGCCAATGGTCGCACTGGTCGAGCAGTGCACAGAGGGGGTCCAGTTTTACTCGTCCGAATTCCTCTGCACATAATTTTTAGAAACATTCCGCGAAGCCTAGGAGTAGGGTAAAACCTTCAACTATGCATGGTTGTTGCTATCCATAGTGATCGTAGAGGGGTAACTATTAGAGGACAGTCAATTCCACACAATTGATAGAGATTTATCAGAGGCTGTGAAGTACGCTTCGCTCTGGGCCATGAAGGATGTGGCAAGGAAACACAACACTAAAATCTTCTGGGTGCTCATGAAGATCACCATCAAAATGTGGATCAACCGTAAGTCGTGGTTGTCGCCCATGGCATACAATAGTCTGCAGAGTTTTGCAGAATTTAAGGCAGACATGCACAACATCTTTATCAGGGCGCGCAAGGATCCAATGAAGCAGTGGATGAAGCTACCTTTTGTAGCCACTAACGACTCCATTTTCATTGTCTTGGAGGCATGGCCTCTGGAATGGCGCGCCCCAGATCTCTCAGAACTTGAGGGGGCGGCAAAGCAGACGAGGAAGGATGATGCCAAGCTGGTCATCACATAGTTGGCCAAGAAAAGACGAAAGGAAACAGCAGCAGCTGAGGTATGGGTAGTGCGGGAAGTGGCACAAAAGGCCATTGAGCAGGAAGAGGCTATAGATGTATTAGCAGCAGCACTAGAAGAAACCACGAAGGCAGGCAAGGACCAAGCAACGCCCTCGCAGGGGAAGGAGGCAGAGGAAGTAGAAGCAACAGAAGGAATCGCAAACCCAGGGAATGCGTCCACACAGTTGAAGCACCCACACATGGTAGAATGGGCAAGGTCAAGGAAGAAGGTCAAGGCCTCGAAATTGGCCAATGACATAATCACCCTAACCGAGGGTGATCTGCATGACATCGGCGAGATGGTGTGCGATGTGACAAATGAGGCCCTTCAGGATTTCATGTAGGAGCACCAGATTGTGTTGGGGGCCCTCAGAGCGCAGTTTCAGGAGTTACAGGTGTGCTCCCCTCAGGTTGGTACCCTTTCAACCCACCTCGCAGCAGGATCCTCGACAGCAGAGTAGATGTTGCATGCACAGATGGAAAACACAATAGTGTTGCTGGAAGGGGATCTAGTGACATCGAATGAGACCGATAGATTTTTGGTTAGCATGATGAAAGTCCTTGGCCTTAATCTGGTTTCCCTTCTACGTGAGACACTATATCTATTACATGATGGGATAATGGCAGAGCTACACACTAGGGAGAGCCATGCGATCCAAGTCCTCAGTGAGCAAAAGATAAAAATGGAACAACTCAGCTTGCAGTGCGACGAATTGGTGTCACAAAATCAACAGTTGGTACAGGTGGTAGACGACGCTTTCCGTAGTGTCCCGGAGTTGGCCATCCCAGCAGATATACCAGTGGAGGTGAGGATGCACAGGTTAGCAATAGGATTCCCTGAGTCTAGGGAAGAAATGACCAAGGTTCCGCTGGAGTTGAATCTTCAGATTTCCAAGCTATGGTTAAAGGCGTAGCCATCCACTCCCCCGGAAGACAGAGAATAGTGCGCTAGTGCTATCACAACGAGACTAGAGGAAATCGGAGGTGCAGTGCAAGACTATAGTAGCATGTTGTAACAAGCACTTGAGGTCCTCACAACATTGTAGGAGGACCCTAAGATCCAGCGCTTGGAAATAGAAGCACGAGAACCCCAATAGCAATATGACAGTGTCCAAGGAACTGTGCAAATAGTAGTCCTCACCCAGAGGCTTGTGAGCATGTAGCATGCTAAAGCACTGAAGGAGCAGGTGGACGCGACGCCACACAAGGAGGTAGTTCTCAAAGTTTTTGTCTAGCCTTGGATCGATGAGGCCTTCACAATCACGACAAACATCGAAGGAAATCTCGCACACATACAAGGGATGCATGCATTAATGTAGAGAAGCACCCTAGACAAAGAGGTCTCGCAACAACAGATGCAACAGATTTAGCAAGTAATAGCTCAGTGCGCTGCTGACCTCAGCAGAGTTCAAGAATAGCTGGAGGGACTCCATGCAAAGATCGTCATGCCGATAGAGTGACTCGAGGGCGAGTCACAATGTTTATGTTGGGGGCCTGTTGGGCATGGAATCCCCCCCAAGGCATGTTTTGGGGCTCAAAGCCCAAGTTTTGACCCGATATTATTGTAAATCTTCGTGAATCGTGGGTGAGGAAGTATGTTAGAGTCACAGGGTTGTCCACCCTAGTTTTGTAAAGTAATGTCAGCTTACCCATGGTTCGCAAACCATGGGATTGTATAAATAGATCAAGGCTCTAAGTGTAAGGGAAGGAGAAGTAGTAGAGAGAAAAGGAAAGAGTCTGAGTGACTAAGCGTGTCTTTGGGTTGTAGAGCAGGAGAAGGCTCTGTAGCTGAGTGCGCAGGGGCCTAGTAGTCTGCAGCGGAGTGCGTAGGGCAGAGTTGAGTCTGTAACCGAGGAAAAAATTAATAAATAGAAGTTTTGTTACCAATTTGTGTATTTTTTCTTAGGTTAATGCATGTTTGATATAAATTGAAAATATATTGTTTATTTACTCCGTGCACCTATATGAATGGCTTAGATTGTTAAATATAACTTAAAGCATGCGAGTAGGCTAAGTTAATCAACTAATAGTGGAATATGAGTGAAGTTTTGGGTAATGACACAGAAGCACAGTGTTCAACCCTTGAGTAGGGCTACGCGAAGGCTGCATCTAAGGGTACGAGGTATGGGAAAGTCCGCGTAGCGACGTGCATGCAGGGTCGATCTATGGACCACTTGAACTCATCAGACATCTCCAGGGTGTGGAAACCTTGTTCTAGCACCCTCCCATACTACTTAGGGTGAGACCTGAGTCCATGCTCCGTGGACTATTGCCGAAAGGGCCAGTAGTACTGGCATTTATTCGGCTAACTTAACTATGAACCTAGGTCCAGCCCCAATAAGTCAACACACTCAGCTACAGGGGTCTGCGCACTCAGCTGCGGACTACTAGGCCTTTGCACACACATCTGCAAAGCCTTCTTCTACTCTACAACCCGAAGACACAACTTACATGTAGGTTTTAACCCTGTATAGAAATTACCTGCATACAAATTCTAAAACATAGAAAATAAATAATGTGAGAGCATAACACATAAAATACATATACACAGAGATTTTCCCCTGGATCACAAAACCGAGACTAACAACTTGATTTTTCATTATGTTCCTTTCAATGTTACAATACATATTTATACATGTCGAAGCATCCAATACCATGGACCGAAAACCATCGCATCCAAAACCGTGGACCAAAAACCATTGCATCCAAAACAATGTGCAAAAACTCATGCATAAAACCATACCCCATAGAGTGGGGTTACCTGCACCCCTCAAACCCCCTGCTCCCCCCACTACGCAAACGGTGCAACAAATGGGGGGCTCCGCCCCGCTTCTAACACCCTGGTTAACTACGTGGGCTAGTCGTGGAAAGAATATAACACAACCCAACATTCTCCCACTTGTTGTTTTCTTTCCATAGGGGACCACAAGAGAGCTTAGTCATTTATCCAGCACTGCAATGCCCATTGTTTTTCTACACCAAGAGAACTTCTCAGAGCTCATAGATTTTGTCAATGCATCTGTAGTATTCTTCAAAGTGTCCACCTTTACCAACAACACCTTTTTTTCTTCTATCATATCCCTCACAAAGGGATACTGAACATCACTGTTCTTTGTCTTTGAATGATATGCAAGGTTTTTTGCCAAGAAAATTGCACTTTGGCTGTCACATTCTATCCTTATAGCTCCCTGTACTAACCCCATACTTGAAGACAATCTCTACAACCAAACTGCTTCCTTTCTTACATGCGTGGCTGCCATGTATTCTACCTTTGTAGTTGATAGTGCCACTACAGATTGTTTCTTACTCATCCAACTGACTGCATCTCCAATAGGTTAAACACATACCCACTTGTAGATCTTATTTGATCCATATCTCCAGCCCAGTCTGCATCAACAAAGCCACGAATATCCAACACTCTGTCTAATCCTGGTCTTCCTTGGTAGCACAAAACATAATCGAACATGAGAAACATCAAACATGAAAATATATAACTAAGAATGAGAAGTAATCAACCATAACACAGAAGATATATCACTAGGGAAAGCACCAGCCTAAAACCCCAACTTTGTATTATCATACAAGTGGAAATGTTGTTCAAGTTACAAAAAGAATTAGCTCTCAAGCTATCCTGATCTCTCTACACTCAAACAATACAGCTCACAGACTCAATAGACATAGAATATATCTTCCTCAAGCCCTCCAAGCCTCATATTTCCTTGCGCAGTTTTGATTGGGGTCCAATGTCATAACATGTGTGAATTGGCCACATCATACCTGCTGTAACCTCAGGTCCAACTGCACAATCCATAAGGAATAATATTCCTTCTGCATGCAAGGAAAGGAATATCCTAGCAACTGATAGTACACTGTCCCTCCATCTAATCTCAACTGGGTCTTTGACTGAACTGACATGCATGAGTTATCCATGAATGAATCTAGAGTTATCTGAATTACAGTAGTTACATGCATGCAAGCATTAACTAACTAAACTCTCATTAATTTAACAAATTGTTAAATTAATCTAACTAGAATTGACTAAGTTAAACTACATCAACTAATTACAACTCAATATTACAACTCCTCTTATCTCTTTAATTGAAGGTTAAATTCCTCAATCAAAGGAGAAACTATTGCATGTGTTCACGCAGACTTCAAGATTGAATTTCCTTAACTAATTAACTCAAGATGAATTAATTAATTAGTCTCCAAACTGTTGTTGATACCAAATTCGAATTTTACTTCCTATGTTTAGTCCAGGGACTGACTAAAATAGGAAGGGATCTCGAAATGTTATTTTTAGCACTTTCACTTTTCACTCATTGTAGCTAAGACCTCCAATGGTTGAACTACTATTCATAGCCCGACTATTTATAGCAGTGCTATTTTTAGCAATTTCTATTTTTAGCATTTCTTGTTGCAAATCTCAACACTCCCTCTCAACAAGAAAGGGATTATCAGTAACCCTGATCCTGTCTCTGTTGAACTCGAACTCGCACTTTGACAATGCCTTTGTCAAAATATCTGCATCCTATAATCGTTGCTATTCTGATAAATATCTTTCAATGTTTTCCACATCAGAAATGGCGGCTCGTTCCCATGCAAGCTCGAGACAATGTGATCTCGAACTCACTCTAGGAGGATTCTCCTTGCTCTAGCCACACACTTTTTCCATTCCACCAGTTGAGTAGCATCGATCAGCTTTTGGACTTCTTGATCAATGAAGTCCTTGAGATCGCTATCTTCCAATACTGCCTCCATGCAATGCTTCCAAGCTATATAATTCATACTGCCATCAAGGGCATATTCAAGTCTCAAACCACTGAATGCCATTGGTGAAATAGATGTGATAAGAACTCAATTCAATATTTAGAAACCAAACTTTGTACTTCTCCTGCTTATATACTATTCTTCCTTTATCACCTTTTCTCTGATACCTTGTAGAAATTCCCATTGTAGATCACCTGGTAATGCAATGTACAAAAGCAAAACACTTGATCTACTTCTACAACAATTGAGTGGAAGCTTAATTGAACATGAGAAAAATCAAACATGAACAGATATAACTGAGAATGAGAAGTAATAAACCATAACACAGAAGATATATCACTGGGGAAAGCACCAGCCTAAAACCCCAACTCTGTATTACCATACAAGTGGAAATCTTGTTCAAGTTACAAAAATAATTAGCTCTCAAGCTATCTTGATCTCTCTGCTCTCAAATAATACAACTCACAAACTCAATAGACATAGAATATATCTTCCTCAAGCCCTCTAAGTCTCCTATTTCCTTATGCAGTTTTGATTGGGGTCCAATGTCATAACATGTGTGAATTGGCCACATCATACCCGCTGTAACGTTAGGTCCAACTGCGCAATCCATAAGGAATGATATTCCTTCTACATGTAAGGAAGATTCACCAAGGAATATCCTAGCAACTGATAGTGCATTGTCCCTCCATCTGATCTCAACTGGGTCTTTGACTGAACTGACATGCATGAGTTATCCATGAGTGAATCTACGGTTATCTGAATTACAATAGTTACATGCATGCAAGCATTAACTAACTGAACTCTCATTAATTTAACAAACTATTAAATTAATCTAACTGGACTTTACTAAGTTAAACTAAGTCAACTAATTACAACTCAATATTACAACTCCTCTTATCTCTTTAACTGAAGGTTAAATTCCTCAATCGAAGGAGAAACTGTTGCATGTGCTCACATAGACTCCAAGGTTGAATTTCCTTAACTATTAAATCAAGATGTATTAATTAATTAACCTCCAAACTGTTGTTGATACCAAATTCGAATTTTACTTCCTATGTTTAGTCTAGGGATTGACTAAAATAGGAAGGGATCCCAAAATGCTATTTTTAGCACTTTCAATTTTCACCCATTGTAGCTAAGACCTCTAATGGCTAAATTTCTATTTATAGCCCAACTATTTATAGCAGTGCTATTTTTGGCAATTTCTATTTTTAGCATTTCTTGTTGCAAATCTCAACATTCCCTCTCAACAAGAAAGGGATTATCAGCAACCCTGATCCTGTCTATGTTGAACTCGAATTTGCATTTTGATAATGCCTTTGTCAAAATATATGCATCCTACTCCTCGATCAAAACATACTGCAACATCATGATCCTCTTGACTACACAGTCTCGTAGATGATGGTAATGGATATCTATGTTAGGATATTCCGACACATAGGAAGTAGTTAAGTATAACTTGGTCTAGTATAGAGTTAGGTAAAGTGTGTTTCTTT
>APFE030083093.1:0-61683 GCA_000404065.3 Pinus taeda
CGCCCCCATTTTGAACTGGGGTCCAATGTGGCGGTACTTTTGAATATAGAAGATAATCAGGCTCCACACCCAACACTCTATATACAATAACCTATCTCACTTTCTTCATAAGTGTTATCAGTTGGGATATACTAAGATTTCTTTGAAACCCTAATATCAAAGAACAGATTTTTCCTGTTTTACACGTGTTTTTCAAGGACCGATTCTGGATAGATGGAGAAGTGTTTTAAAAAACCAAGAGAGGTTTTTGTTATAGATAACATGGAATACAAAAAAATCCTTCAGTTTCGTAAAATATGTCATGGATGAGAAGATAAAGGCTCTGTTCCACGTGCTAACTTTCATGGATCCTAAACCTAAAAACAGGGAAACATGTTCCCTAATTTCTAGGGTTTATCATCAGCAGTAAGGTGACAATGTGGGAGGCTTCATCAAATTCGACCTCATGAGGTTGTAGCTGTCAAAGAATGCATTCAATGTTTAGTTAAGGTGGTTTAGTCATAATAAGAAGTTACACTCCTAGTTGTATTAGGTCTCTAGGACTGTTACTTAACAGCTAGTTGTAATTAATAGTTTGTTTAAGTATCAATAGGTGTCAGGTCAATTGAAATTCGAATTCCCCTCATGATGGAGGAAGGAACCCAAGCTTGTAATGAACTCTATATATGACAAGAGATGTAATGCACTCAGGGTTGGCAATTTTCAATGAAACAAGCACATTGTGTTATTGTATGTGACTGTATGTTTTCAGGTTAATACAAAGAGTTGCTTTCACTACTCAGGATTTAGCAAGGGTTTTAATGTTTGATTTTCCTCATGGCTTCCTTCATATACTTACTTGCAGTGGTATAGACACATGTTACTTAGAATTCATTGATGATGCTCTAACTTCCTTCATGTGTTTGTAGGCTGTGTTCTCTATATTATATCTCTGTTTTGCTTTTATGTTAAAACCCTCTATGCCCTGACTTCCATGTGAAATCGATCTTGCTGTTGTACTGAAACACACTTTGACTCCATAGCCCAATGGAAGTTTGTTAAATGGTATTTCAACCATTTATACATTGTTGTTCGAATTTTCCATAGAGTTAACCATCTAATCTTCAAAGTAAAATCTTTAATCCAGTGAGAGAGCTCTCTCAGGTTGAGGAGGCTAAGCCTCAGCCAAAATTTTGGTTTGAAATAGTTACTCAAAGTCTTCCTGATCAGTAGCCTATCAAGGTTAGATTTTGTGATAACAAGGTGAGGCGTTAAGGAAAATATTGCAGCTTCGTCTAGATGGACATCCTTGTAGTAGGATCATGGGCTACTTTGTACTATAAAGCTACAAGAACATGTGTCTTGCTAACAATGAAATCATATGTTTTGTGCTCAAAGCCATGTCTAGTAACAATGACAATGCTCAATTCAGAAACCAAGTGTGGCAAAATGTTGGCGACCATAGTGATATCTTGGGGGGGAAATAGTATGACCAATGTATTTGTATTGGCCACCTCATGCATGGGTGATTTGCAACAGTGGGCTGACACATGATATGAGCATTTCCTCTATTTGTGTTAGAGCAGAAAGGACAGAAGGTTGGTTGCCAGGGTCAATGTTGTTTTCAAGTGAGAAGCGATGGGTGGATTTTGTAGTTGCACATCGGCAGCAACAAAGGTTACCATGTAAGAATTTTGTTTTCATATTTGGTTATGATTCTTTGCATATGGAGCAGACATGCAAGGGAGAGGGTTCATCTATCCTTTCATGAAATCAGTGGTGTGCATGGTTAAGGGAAGGGTTGAGAAAAACATGGGGATGGGAGGGTGAAGGAGGATGAGTCGATGATGGGGTGTGTGATGTATATGGGGAAAAATTGCCAGTGAATGGAGAAAGTTGAAGAGTAGGTACAATTGGAGCAGGGAATGTTGAAGGACATGGGTTTCCAAGTAAAGCTTTGAGATTTTGGGGAAGAGAAACATTACACGGGGGTATACTGGAAACATTTGGGTGTTTAAATTAGCTTTATATTTGAGTTGTCTTTGTTTGTTGGAGGCATCTTTATTCTGTGCATAAAGGAGTCTCTTGCGAACATTTCTTAAGGGGTTTATGGAAGACATTGGCATGTCCATCTAGATACAAATATAGGGACACGAGTGTTGGTGAATATAGGATATGGAAAACAATAGCCTTGAGTGCAAAGATAAAGTACGTAACCCCCAAAACCAAGAACTTCATTACTAGTTATATTTTCAAAATAATGCCTTTTAGCTTATAAAATAAATGTGTCTTTTGATAAAGTGGTTGCAGTTAATTGGTCGGACAAACCTTTTTATAATAGAGTTTATGTTTCTTTGACATTACGCACTAATGCCATGCCATTGAAATTTTGTTGTTGAAATCAATATTATTTCAACAAAGTATTTTTTGTGGTGATTGATAACTATTTATCATTGATTTACCAAATAAATTTAAGGTAAGGAAACAACAGTCGTTTATAAAAAGCCAACATTTGTATTTAGTTGCACAAAGCACACTTTAAAAGGATGCAAACATTCTATTTTGTTTAGAAGGAAGAAGAAAAAATCATATATACTCCATGTAAAGGTAAAAGATGGAGAATTATGAAAAGGTGGGAGTTGTAACATAAACGAGAGAAGTACAATGATGAAGTGAAGAGAAGAAGAGGGTGCCAGGGGATGAAACGAAAATGAATGAAAAAGCATATAGAAGTTGTTGTTTACACTTCAACGTGGCATGGGGAAAAGAAAACGAGTTTCAAAGGCGGCGAACATTTGAAGTAGTAGACATTATTTCGATATCTTGGAGGAGAATGGAACTTGCAAAGCCATAGTTGATTTCCTATGAATTGATTAGCACAAACTTCAAATGGTCAACACCATTGAAGCTATATGTTTTCACAGACAATGTGAAGAGGAAAGGACGACATGAAACCCTTGCACAAAGCTCGTGGATAGCATCAGGATCACTGGAAAGTATGAAAAAGTCTTTTTCTTTGACACCCATGAGTTCAATTGCATCATCATCAAAATCAATAACATTCTCTAGTAGGCCTGTGTGGTCATGCAAGTCAAATTTCAACACATAACGATATTGACATTTCAGGTAGTCCCCACCACATTTTGTGCACTGCCACATTCCATTTGAGTGGTTGACAACTTTTTTCATGCATTGCATGCCATCAGATGAGAGAGGGCATGCAAGGAAGTAGAAATATTTCATGTCAATAGAGGTGATCGTTCCACGAACAGATAACCATGTTGATTTTCTGGCGGGATGCGAGTCTATGAGGTTGACAATTGTATGTTGTGGGTGGCGCCACTTGGAAAACTCCAAGAATTTTCTACTTAATGATGGTGAAGAGGCCAAGCAACCTCATTGATCAAACCATAACTAGAGCTTCTCAGTCTTTGGAATGTCGGGATATAGCATGAGGCTGGTGGTCGAGATAGTCCCTATAGTTCTTCCATTAAATTTGGCTATGTGACCGCCTTTGATTGCAAGCATGATTGAAGCACCAAAAGGGGCAATTTCAACAAGTTTCTTACCTACGGTGTCACCTGAGGATGAAAGAGAAGCCTATGTTGAAGGAGTAGTATATGAGGTGGGGTCGTGTGACATTGAAGAGCCCGATTGGTATGTCAACAGTTGTACAATTTGAAGAAGGGTCGGGTCCCTAATCAAAGGTGCATGACATTCAAGAACTTCGAGTTCATTAACCTGGAAAGTCCTGAAAAGAAGGAAAGAAAGAGAAAATAAACACAACATTAGTCGGAGTGACAATGGTGTAGAGATGGAAGGAATAGAAAAACATGATGGATATGGTGAAGAGTGAACATACACATAGTTTTGCAAACAAGTGCAAGTGACTTCTTTGAGAATGAAAATTGACCCCAATTCGAGGGCACCAGAGATGACATGGAAATTTTAAGCAGGTGGAAGCAAAGTTCTATGCTAAGAGGTATTGTCGGAGAGGGAAATTTGGTAGCATTGGGACATTGTCTTTGTGGAAGGAAGAAGGACGAGTTCAACTATTTGGAGTGATGGTTGGATCCTTGTAGAGCTAGCCAACAAAAAAGTGATGGCACTCGATGTCAAGGTAACTTCCATGATGAGGAGAAAAGGAGGTCTCTTGAAAGGTGAAAGCGCGTGAAATGTTGTCAACGTTGGAAAATAAATGGAAATAAAGAAGCAAGCACAAATGAAAGAAGAATGATTCACAATCTAGATTGCTGCCAATAGTGAAAGGTAATGGAGAAGCAAGTTTGAAATGTCTAAGCATAGAAAGTTGGCTCTCTATATATGATGTTTCAGAAACTCTACAGGCATTTGTTTTGCACGTCGTGATAATGCAGATATTATTTTAAGCTATATATGCAATATTAAAACATTGATACTTTCCAACTGAGTGTACAAGGCAATATGGCTAGTAGGTTTTTGATTCTCACTTGCTTGTGAATGAAATTCTGGGACAGTTATCCGGTTAAAGGAAGCAACACGACGTGCAATAGCAACAACAAGATAAATAACAAGAGACCAATAATAACACAACAACAACAAAGAAACAACAACTCGAAAAAGCAGCAGAATAGTGTGAGGTGAAGAGGCTAAATAGAGCACACGCCTATCTACCAACTAAGCAGAGGGAGCAATAAATGAGAGTTGGGAAACATCACAAAGACGTAGGGCTACCAATGACAAAGACAATGAGAGAGATGCTCGTCCGAGTGAGAGTCTTGTGAGAATAAATGCACATAGTTGGGTCATTAATTAGATTATTGAATAGAAGAGGCCTTGATGCCAAGATGTGTGGATAGGTTTGAAACCTTAATCAAAGGAAAATGTGACATATTGATTAAGTATATACATGAGTTTCCGGGCTTTGAAAAATTGACACGAGAAGAATCCTTTTGGAAAACTTGGAAGCAGAAAGTTCGATCTAGCATATTAATGTAGTTCGTTTCAATAAACGCATATCATAAAGTGGCTAGGGAATAATACATATCAACTTCGTGCAAGCGAGAACAAAGCGAAAATAAACGCAAATAGTCGGTCCATTAATTAGATTAATGAATGGAATAATCAACAAGACCAAGATGTGGGCATAGGTTTTAAGTTGGAATCGTTAAAAAATATGGCATATGATTAAACATTAATATCAGATTTTTCACGTATTGAAACCTTGACATTAGACTCATATTTTGGAAATCTCTGAAAGCAAAAGTTCGATTCATCCTATTAATGTGGTTCTGCACAAGGGCATAAAACATATGATATTTGTACGAAAGAGAATAAAATGACAGTAAATGCACATAGTCGGTTAATCAGGATTAATTAATGAATAAAATAGACAACGCAAGCAAGATACGTGCATAGACAATGGATCTTATCGGAGCTCATACTCCAAAAGTTGCGATAAGGGGTGGGTGAAATTTTACATTTAAGTTTGATACGATAAAACAACCGGGTCTGCATATTGGTGGTTGGAGGTCCATAGCATAGTTTAGAGTTTAGATATTTGGTTATTATTATATAGGACCAATGTTCTATGTATCTGAAATTTCTAAAAGAATTCCTGCGATGTTATAACTCTGATATAACTCTAGGGGATTCACTATTCCATTAAATTATTTTCTATTACTATATCGGGTCCAGGACCAAATTGACAATCAGAGGATTAAGCCATATCGATGATTTCAAAAATTTCAATACGACAGTGGATGCAATAATTTGGTTGCCTCACATGTAGTTGAAGGTCCACATCGCATATCAACAATTGACGAAACAGAGGGGTGACAAATTTAAAATTTTGCGATATTGCAAAGTTGCGATATAAAAGTACTAAGAATGTTAAACCATTAGGGAAACGATGAAACAAAATAATGAAGGGTTTTCATTGCAAAACCAGACATGGGCTTGCCTTTTCTCTCTCTTCCAAATTGACGTGTGGCACAATATGATTGGTTACGATAAGGGACACGTGGTGGACAAAGATTGGTTCTGATAAAGTCGCACGGAATATGACGTCAATGTGGCGTGGCGGGACGGTGGTTTAGGTTTTAACCCCATACAGAAATTACCTGCATACGAATTCTAAAAACAGAAAATAAACAATGGCGAGAGCATAACACATAAAACAAATATACACAGAGATTTTCCCTTAGATCCCAAGACCAGGACTACCAGATTGATTTTTCATTATATTCCTTTCAATGTTACAATATGTATATATACATGCTAAAACATCAATACATCCCAATCCATTAACCCTGGATTAGAACATAACCGTAGTTCCCTTAACCGGATCTAGAAAATACCATGGATAAAAAACCATTGCACACAAAATGATGTGCAAAATCCATGCAAAAAACCATAGGTAGGTCCGCCCACCTAATATAGGGTCCAATTTTTTCCCGGGGCACTACCCCATACCTCGTAGAAGGGGGCTACCGCCCCCCTCAAACTCCCTGACAGAGGGGTTGCTTCCCCCCCGTGACCCCCCCGCTGCGCCCGATGCAACAAAGGGGGGGCTCCGCCCCCCCTCTAACCCCCCGACTTAAGTATTGGGGCTAGTCGTGGAAAGAATATAACACAACCCAACAGGTGGACATGTGGCAGGAAGTTTTGGCATTTTTAGGGCCCCAACGGGGGAAAATAGGGTGACACCAATTACAAGCTGCCACGTGGCAGTGAATGACGTAATAGACCGAAGATCGATGTTCAAAGGTTCAGGCATGTTGTTGCATGAAAGTAAAATCTTGGATTGAAATCCTCCGATTAAGGGGCTTTGATATGGGGGCTGACCCACGGTCACAAAGAAGGAAAGACGTGAGGCTGAGAACCAAGGGCGATCGCAATCATTGATTGCATATCAGTGTGCTATTTCAAAAGTTTTGATAGAGGGGCTTTGATATTAGGCTAGCGCGCGGTTATTAAGACTCAAATAACCTTGGGCTTAAAGCATTTAACAAAGGAAAATAACCCCTGTTGCGATATTATTAAAGCATATTGGTGGTTGGAGATCCATAACATAGTTCGAAGTTTTAGAGTTTAGATATTTGGTTATTATTATATAGGACCAATGTTATATATATCAGAAATTTCTAAAAGAATTCTTGCGATGTTATAACTTTGAGATAACTCTAATGGATTCGTTATTTTATTAAATTATTTTCGATTACTATAATGGGTTCGTAACCAAATTGAGAATCGGAGGATTAAGCCATATCGAAAATTTAACATATATGGCATTTCAAAAATTTTGATATGATAGTGGATGTGATATTTCGATTGCCCTACATGTAGTTGGAGGTCCATATTGCATATCGAAAATCGATGAATCAAAGGGGTGACAACTTTCAAATTTTGTGATATTGTGAAGTTGCGATATAAAAGTACCGAGAATGTTAAACCGTCGGGGAAACGATGAAACAAAATAACGAAGGATTTTCTTTGGAAACCAGACATGGGCATGCCTATTCTCTCTCTTCCAAATGGACGTGTGGCACAATATGATTGGTTCTGATAAGGGACGCGTGGTGGATAGAGATTGGTTCCGATAAAGCCACATGGCATATGATGTCAGCATGGCGTGGCGGGACGATGGACACGTGGCAGGTAGTTTCAACATTTTCAGGGCCCCAAGGGGGCAAAACATGGTGACACGTGTCACCAATTATAAGGTGCCATGTGGCAGTGAACGAATTAATAGATCAGAGATTAGTGTTCAGAGGTTGAGGCATGTTGTTGCGTTAAAGTAAAATCTTGGATTGAAATCCTTTGATTAAGGGGTTGGCCCACAGTCACAAAGAAGGGAAGACACGAGGCTGAGAACCAAGGGCGATTGCAATCACCGATCACATATCGACTTTTGCAACATGTGCCATTTCAAAAGTTTCAATAGAGGGGCTCTGACATTGGGCTAACACGTGGTTATTAGGACTCAAAGAACCTTGGGCTTAAAGCATTCAACAAAAGAAAGTAACGCCCGTTGCGATATGCGATATTGTTAAGCTACTAGTGTTAAAGTGGTGGGGAGGGCCAATTACAAATTAACAAAGAAATTCTCGGCAAAACCAGAGAAGGATAGGGTCTTTTCTCTTTTCTTAGAAGGACACATGGTGGATAAAGGTTGGTTCCAATAAAGGACAAGTGTTGAAAAGCGATAAGCTACATGGCATAGGGTGAACTTCCTGCAAAACCACTAGAAGAAGGTTTAATTATTATAGCAACAACCCCATATGGAAGTGACAAGTGGCAAGGACCGTGTGGTATGGAGAGAAATGCGGCAAGGGCCAGCGCTAAAGAGCTCACCCTATCAGAGATTGACAATCGAAACCCGCGAACATCATACTGTCGAAATAGTATATTCTTTGAAGGACGACAAATCTACTACAATATCATTAAGTAGAACCTCACCATAAAAAGCTTATGGATTTAATTATAGTAATTGATTTATAAATTTTGCATTAATTAAAATTTAATTTTAATTTTTTGTTTAGGATAATGTTTAAAATATATTTTATCTTAGCTTTTCTTCCTTTCCATTTCAAAAATTATCAAAGCAAAAAAAACAAACAAAAGAAACTTTACATGGGTGTGCATTGTGGCTTTTTTTGGATCATGGTTGTGCATTGTGACTTTTCTTGGATCCATTTATTGGGTTTATTCAAACTTTCAAGCACAAAGAAAACAACCTTATTTTTATACACTAATTTAATTTTTGATTATAAATATATTTTTAAGCACACACCAACACTCATTTTTATACATTAATTTAATTTTTAATTATCAATATATAATAAAAATTATATCCTGAACGTAACCATTTTCCTATGCACTTTTGTTAAAACATCTCGAATTTTTTTAATGTAAAGAACACCTCACCTCTGCGAGACCATTAAAAAATTATTATCATACGTGGCAAATAGGATTCCTTTTTAAGCGAAAAAGAAAGAGTGCTTTTATAATATATCCACATCTTTTCCATGGGAGCAGGAAAAGCACCCCAAGTTTTTCTTAATTAACTCAGCCCCACCAGTGGGCAGCACCACACTTCTCAGGTTGCAAAGAGTACTTCACCTCCATGAAGCAATCCAGACCTAATGTCATGCGTGGCAAATAGGACTCCCCTTTAACCGACAACGAAACACCCTTTACAATGTCGACACCCATTTATCAAGGCCTCCAACTTTACCGCGTTTTTTCGCACCTATAAAACCACCTCCACCTTTAAACCTCTCCTCTGCAATAAGTACAGAATCAGTGGAGAAGTTAGGTACAGTGGCCAAAAGAGCGATCGGTACAAACCCTACAAAACCTAGCAGCTATCATTCCTTGGGCCCATTTTCCATATCTGGATATCTGGCTGGTGGCCGTTGGCATGGCATAGGGATCCAGACCATCGGCGGGCCATCGCTACAGCCTAGAAGTGGAGTATCCAATTTCAGACTTTTATTTCTATCTTTGCTATTCTGCCATTTTTGCAGGACTCGAATTTTGCAAGGCTCGTTTTGGTTGAGTCAGTGCGGCTTTCGATATTTTCTGCAAAGGTAAGGCACCGGTTAGAAGAATTGTTCAATTTTTTCGTATTTTGCATTTTTTCGTGGCGGCATTTGGTTCAGAGTTGGAATTACTTTTGTTTTCATGCTTATTTTTTTTGTTGAGATTTTTGTTTTCATGTATTTAGTGAAACTATTCAATTTTTATTATTCATCTAAAATAATACTTCTGCAGATTTTATTTGTCTTCCATTTTAAATTGTTTCCCTGCGACTTTGTTTTGGAATGCGAAGCGTCTCTGTATAAGCGATTTATTCTCCACATTGAGGAGTCATTTGGAGAACATAAAATTTTGATTAATGAAGGCAACATATTCTTCATATTCTTGTTTTTAGTTTTTCCCTCTGCAGCGTTTATCCCAGAATGCGTGAGTATTGTAGAGAAACTTTGTTCTTTGTATTTAGAGGTCTCAATGCCCTGAATTTGGTGAGAAATGTTGAATTTTATATTATTCTTTTGAATTTAGCGGTCTTGGTATAAACACCACTGGGTTGCGAATCGCGATTGAAGTTCCCGAAGATGTTCTGTTTTTGTGTAAGCTGCTTATTTCTCTAATGTCATTGTTTGGAAAATTGCTTATGTCGAGAATTTTCATCTCATGTTGAACCGTTTTTCCGTATTTATTTTTTTTGGCGACATTCGGCGGATTTATTTTTTACGTTTATAAAGATTGATTGTTTTTCCCGTTTCTCCTGGAATTTGTCTGATTGCGATGCCTGCTGAAGTTCGATGTTGAACCTTCGCAGACTGTTACTCAATATTTGTTTATTTTGGCGGAGATTTTCAGGTTTATTTCATTTGTTGTAAAGATCGATTGATGTCCCTGTTTTTCTTCGAGTGCTTCTGATTGTGACGCCCGCCAAAAGCTGAATATTCTTTGTTTTTGTTGTTTTTCTGTGGAGCTAGTGGTTTGTCTCAGATTTTCATTTTTCTTTTCTGTTGAAGTTTTATTAATTTGTTATAAAAGCTTTATAGCTTATTAAAATTGATCACTTATTGGAACATCTATGATCAACCAAATGTGCTGTTTGTTCTTATCCATCGTTTTAATGTTGGCGTTCTTATTCATGGTTGGGGATTAATCATCTCTGCTATCATCTAGTGAGACTCGCACGTTTACTTAGCTTCATCTTTGTGTTTCCTATCCAGCTTACATTTAAGAAATCCTAACCGTTCATAGATTATAACATCTGCTCCTAGCTGGTCACTTGAAGATCGATCTTCAAGGCATCTGATCCAGTGACCTTCAACTAGGGTATTCCAACCTTGGGTTTCTCTTGCCAGGTCATTATACCAAAATGTTGGAGTTGCTTCAATGCCGAAACCTAGCTGAATGCTTGCGAACCCTT
Organism: Pinus taeda; assembly: GCA_000404065.3. Lineage (NCBI taxonomy): Eukaryota > Viridiplantae > Streptophyta > Pinopsida > Pinales > Pinaceae > Pinus > Pinus taeda. Next base: position 10,910 of record APFE030083093.1, read on the forward strand.
TCCCCTTTTGCACTTTTCCTTATTTCTCCGCGGGTGCATGTCCTTTGTTGTTTCTGTTTTGTATCTGCTGCAGGGTCAATGATTTTCGGCCTTAAGGTTTGCTGCAAGAGTGAAGTTATTTAAATATTTGGCAGTCAGAATTTTGTATGATTGGCTAAAGATTGATTCCCTGCATATTAATCTGATCATTAGTAATAGCCTATTAGATGATATCTTTATACAATACTTCTGTATAAAAAGACGGGTAACTCTTTGTAGTCCGCACTTGGAGTAGTCTAGAGTCTTGCAATGGTTTATTGTAAAATGGCAACAATAGTCTAGCTTCGTATTAGTGCTGAAGAAGACCTTTTATGTACAGTTTAATCTTATTTGATGCTTAATTTTGTGTAGTTTACTTTTCATTTAGTGGAAAAATGGCCGAAGAGGGTATCCAGCCTCTTGTATGCGATAATGGATCTGGCATGGTTAAGGTAAGTAACAGATCCATGCGATGGATATGGCATGGCTAACTTCGTTTTCTTTTCAGATTCTCTTTTGGATTCTCTCGAAGTCTGGTTTTGTAAAACTAAAAAGGTATCTACTGTTTATCTTCCATACATGTGTAACGTATCAGGCTGGATTTGCTGGGGATGATGCCCCTCGAGCAGTTTTTCCTAGCATTGTTGGTAGACCGAGGCATACTGGTGTTATGGTTGGCATGGGGCAGAAGGACGCTTATGTTGGAGATGAAGCTCAGTCAAAGCGAGGCATTCTAACTCTTAAATATCCTATTGATCATGGTATTGTGACCAATTGGGATGACATGGAGAAGATATGGCATCATACATTTTACAATGAACTCCGAGTTGCCCCAGAGGAGCATCCTGTTCTTCTCACTGAGGCTCCCCTTAATCCCAAGGCAAACCGAGAAAAGATGACACAGATAATGTTTGAAACATTTAATGTGCCTGCCATGTATGTTGCAATTCAGGCAGTGCTTTCTTTATATGCAAGTGGGCGCACAACTGGTGTGTATTTTGGTCATTCTGTTTGCACGGTGAAGATTTTAATGTTTGTGATGCAGATAAATATTTTATAATTAAACTGTGCACAATACTGTCTCTTCATATTTTTCTCCTTATGTTTCAGGGATTGTACTGGACTCTGGGGATGGTGTTACACACACTGTTCCAATTTATGAGGGTTATGCTTTACCTCATGCCATTTTGAGGCTGGATCTTGCAGGGCGTGATCTAACAGATGCACTGATGAAAATTCTGACTGAGCGCGGCTACTCTTTTACCACAACAGCAGAGCGCGAGATTGTTCGAGACATGAAGGAGAAGCTAGCCTACGTTGCCTTGGACTTCGAACAGGAGCTTGAGACTGCAAAAACCAGCCCTTCTTTGGAGAAGAGCTATGAGCTTCCCGATGGTCAGGTAATCACCATTGGAGCTGAGAGGTTCAGATGTGCCGAAGTCCTCTTCCAGCCAGCGTTAATAGGAATGGAAGCGGCCGGCATCCATGAGACCACCTACAACTCTATTATGAAGTGTGATGTGGACATTCGTAAAGATTTGTATGGAAATATTGTCCTAAGTGGTGGTTCAACAATGTTCCCTGGAATCGCTGATCGAATGAGCAAGGAAATCACTGCACTTGCTCCAAGCAGCATCAAGATTAAGGTTGTAGCACCTCCTGAAAGGAAGTACAGCGTTTGGATAGGAGGGTCTATTTTGGCCTCCTTGAGTACATTTCAGCAGGTATATAAACTAATCCTATAATTGAGAGAACATAATCTTCCTTATCCATATTTTCAATTTAGGTAGATAAATTTTGAAATTTCTTTCCTTTCCTCATCTATCACTGTAATTTGATTGTCTTGCAGATGTGGATTGCAAAATCAGAGTACGATGAATCTGGTCCATCAATTGTGCACAGGAAGTGCTTCTAGAGTGTTTTGTATATTTGGATTTTCTACTCTGAATGAGGTTTTTCTACATCTACCGTGATTGTTGTCAGTACCTTAGTGATCTGAGGTTTGTAAAGGAGGCATATATCTACTTAGTTATGCTTGTAGTATATTCTGAATTGCTAGTGTCAGGTTTTGTAGTAACATTTGACTAGATTTCATGAGTTGCTGGTGAAGGGATGTGTTACACAAAGATTTTATGTATTAGTAGCAAAGATGCTTTTCATCGACTAATTTTTAAAATTTTCACCATCATCTGTGATTTCTGCCTGATAAGAGGATCAGGCTTCCTGTTTTGGTGGAACAGTTCTTACAGTTCAAAGGTTCGGGATATGTGGATTCGATCGCATCGTTCTAGGGAATTTGTTGACCAGCAGTTAAAAAATGCATTTTTAAAAAGCATACTATGGGGCTGAACTAGTCAATGACACGATAATCTAACTTTTCTTTCAGATGTTAAGACATCACATCGGAAGAAAATTACACATCTTTAATACCAAACATTTTATTTTGTGATTTCAACGTGGTAGGTACGACATCCTACGTTTTTTTCATTTTTTCTGAGTTTCATTTGGTGATGTCATGCAATAAGTGATTGTTTTTCTTTGAGTGATTTAGCTAGTGGGGTAAACTTGTCACTCCAACAAAGACTTAGAATGAGGCTTTGTGGAATGGGATAATTAAACTACCTCTTGGTATAAAGGTTGCTTTAAGGAATTAGGACTCTTGAATTGATCAGCTAGAATTAATTGTAATATGTGTGGTAGTATCTTTAGAAAAAGTTGATTGGACTGATTTTGAGCTGTTTTCAATTGGGCTTTCGTGTTTGTATAGGAGTCTTCCAAGAAGCAATGCAATGTCTAGGGTAGGTGCACAAGAGGATGATGGGAATGAGTAGGGGGTGAGTGGGTTTACACAAAAAGGCTTATTGATGAGTTATATAGATGTGACTAGTGTGCCATTTCATATATGGAGAGATAAGTAGGTGGTAATAGGACGAGTGGGTCCATAAAAAATGACTTATGAAAATGGATAGCACTATGATCAACATAAAGTGAGGAACCTATTGAGATAGCTTCCTTAAGTGTGATGCTAGGACCACATTATACTCTTGGTTGAATAATATTGCATTGATAGAATGCCAAATTTTGAATATTGAAGATTGTATAGGAATTTTGTAGCATGGATGCAAGAAGTATGGTTTCGAAGGAATAAATGTGCATAATTTCAATATTGTTTTTCATTGGCATCAAGGAGTAGGGACACGAGATTGCACTATGCTATGGCTCTTTGATGTATTTGCGAGGTCCAATGGTAGTATTCGACCCAATATCTCATGGCTTTAACTAAGGAGGGTTGACTCTACCCTTAACTATATTACTTGATTATTTCAATACATGAGAGTATTCATTGAGAGTGTTGTTCTTGGTGCCACTATAGCAGTGTGGTGGTAAAGCAATTGATAAGGCTAGTTTCAAGATACCTATAAGACTTATAATATACCACTAGTGGTTACGAGGGTTTTCAATCAAGTGAAATCTCATCTAGTTCGTGTGTGCATGCTTTCTCCTACCATAGGTTTACCCATTTAGCACTAGATATTTGTGTTCTTTTTATATGTTAGTGTTAGACCAAAGATCACATCGAGAGGGGTGTGGGGGTGAATTAGTGTAATGACAAACTTATCATTTCAAAACATTTCATAAAAAAATAATTATGTAGCAATATACCATAAAAATTTGCATCATAACAATAAATGAAACCATGCATCAAGAATCCATCATCACATCAACACAAGAGGACACACATTTTTACGTGGAAACCCTTGAGGGAGAACCACAAATCCTTGTTCTTCCTCTTCCTTAATTCATTTACATAGATTTGTAGGCACCGATCTATTTGAGGCATCCGCTCCAAGATGTACAAGCAACTACTTGTAATAGGCTACAACCTTATTAAGGCACCAACCTCAAAAATGTGCAAGTACCCACTTGCAATAGGTTACAACCTTATTATGATACCAACCTCAAAAATGTGCAAGCTTCGACTTCTTGTAGGTTTCAACTTGATCGAGGAACCAACCTCAGTGGAGGCACCCATTTCCTTCTTCAATATGTGTGGATCACTTTTCACAATTTTCAAACTTAATCCATAATCATCAAAATCATTGTCTTGTCATAAATTTGCTCATATCAACAATGTCATAACCTGCACATCATCCTGTAACAACTTGTTCATCAATCTGTGTACATATCATCTTTCTCAGAACTTGTTTCGGTCATGTGTACAACACTTACTCATAACCATGCACCTTGTTCATAAATCGTTGAAGCATTAAAAAAAACATAATGTTGCTTTATGACATTCAAAATGCATCTTCATGAATTTTCATAACCCATGGATTGATCATAACAAAATTATGCCCATCTCCCTTTTTTCGGAATTCAATATGGCTTCAAAATGACCCCAAAAACCATAGAAAACTATATAAAACAATTAAATGTTCCACAAATTGGCCCTTTCAGGGCATGTTCTACAAAATAGCCCCTTTTTGGCAATGTTTCCACAAAATGTATTCTTCTAGCCTCTTAACTATTCGAACAAATGTAAACTTGCAGGGAAAAATAAAAAATAAATTTCAAACCTCATGAGCGACTAGATTTGAACATGCAACCTTTCCTATATTATACAAATGCATTAACAATTGCGTTGTAAGTTACTTTGTGTAATACCCACTAAAGAGTCCTTTTGTTGTCACACCAAAAATCTAACTCCAAAAGGGGGTGGGACCCGTTCCTGTGATTCAACTCCACTCATGGTTACTCCTCGACTGAGAACTACGTTCACAATATGATCTAGTTTGGTTCCAATTCTAGTGGAACCATGTTACATACAATAAAACTCCATCGCCTATGAACTATCACTAATGAACTAGAACAACAAAAACGAACCTAGAGTTCATCGCTTTCCGACAAACCATTATCACCAATGGACTACGGCTACGAAACCAGAACAACAAAACAAGTTTGATTACAAGTAAGGGTTGAGCTCGACTATATGTAACCAGATCTAAAATAATAGCAATACTTCGATCTCCACTATCAGACTTTCAACCTCCGCTATATCATAACCAAAATTTAAACTTCGCCTCCGCTATATATAGGTAGACAACAATATGGACTTCTTAAGGGTCAACATGGCTCATCATATTTAAAATAAATTGAGAACAATGTCCACAAACTCAAACCGTTGTATCCCACCTCTGAACTCAGAACCAATTATTACTCCTTATCCTTTTCGAGATTTCAATATATCATCTTTGGAGCCCACAAACATCTGTATATATACAATGTCATGTGGTCTCAGGGGTTAAGCGGGTCAACCATGGGTTGATGTTTACCCCTACACATTTGGAGATTAAAACCGTGTGACTACCCAATATAATCAATGGATCAACCTTTGTTGACCCAACAACAATAACATTTAGCCCATATGACCATGCCATGAGACCCAAACCTTAGGGGTCCTTGGCCATCAGATTGATGGTGTTAACATGACATCATGCTACTAAATGGTAGTTGTTGATAGGTGACGTGTGTCACTTTTTTTTCCTTTCACCAATTAAACCATGCCAATTGTACTTGCCACATGGAAGTCATTTGTACTGCCATGCCATCTTGTTCATGTCATGATGATGATGTGTCATACCACATCATTACCATGTCATCTTTATTGCCACATCATTTGTTTCCATGTCATTGCTACGTCATCTACTTTGACCAACCAAAATTTTTCCCATGTTAAACCTAGTTAAACCTTGGGCACATTGACATTTAATTTGTCATTCAATTCTTTATCTGATCACTGTATTCATCAAATTTGATTAAAGTTGCTCAATTTTTAATTGAGTTAAATAATGTGCATGTTGAAACACAATCTACATTTCATTTCATTGTATAATTATTGGATCAATTGGATTTGTGCATAGTTGCATGACCTTTAATGACGTTAAACATCATACAGGTTAAGGCGCTATTTGTCATCAATCTACCAAGGAACCTTGATTCGCTCTTGAACATGTGTGATGCTTAACGAATTTAGGGTTTGTGGGTTTTGCCCCATAGTTTAGGATTTTTACTCAACGCTGATTTTCAAAGTCTGATATATCGTTGGAAAGGTCTGGGAGAGGACTATCCAACCATACCATTCATGGACTCAATTGGACATCATAAATTTGAAAAAAAAATCAATAAAATTCAAACCTTTTTTTACTTTACTTGATTAGGGCACGTGAGAGACCAAATTATCATATTGCTTCCTTTGATTCATGAATGACATTGATGCTTCCCTAGACATTCCCTTTGACATTAATGGCATTAGTTTTCATCAATAACACTATGTGCAACAATCATTGATGGATATGGATTAAACTCCCCTTGACATGCTACTGGTGACTCCCCTAGACTAGCTGTGAAGATTCTTATTTCTTTCTCTTCTTCAATGTCTTCCTTGTCAATGTTTGCATTCTCTACCCCTTTGACATCAATGGAAAAGAGACATGATTGCCTACCAATGCTTCCACGATTGTGTGTGGACCTGATCCTATTGTAAATGGAGTCTTGCCATGAGACCATGCTTCCTTTCTGCATAAGCTCTTCAATTGTAAGTGCCTGCAAATGGTCTATAACTATTCCTAAACTTTCTTATGGACTTGATAAAAGCAATCTCCCCTAAGAACATGCTTCCTGTTGTGAGAATCTCCCCTTGAGAATATGCTTCCTATTGTGAGAATCTCCCCCTATCAATATGCTTCCTTCTTCGTGCAAAGACTTCCTGTTATGTATATATTCCTTTTGTATCTTCAAGGTCTCTTCTTGATTGGCTACAAGTGCCAATATCCATCCTTGAGATGTTGGATCAAGTGTTGTTGTTTTATCGCTTGTTCTAATGGTGGAATTGCTCCCTTGTGCATAAACTCTATATACATGTTATTATACTAATAGCATCATACACTACATGCGAGTAGGCTGAGAAACATCAAGCGTGAGTTATCGACTCCAAAGGACCCTTATCTCTTCTATCAATAACTGCTTCCCTGGTAGTGATCATCCTACCTTGGTTCATCCTTTTTTTCTCCTCCATACTTGGTGTCCATTCTCTTCCTGTCTTTGAATTCAAGTTCCACATCATCGATATCCATAACATCTTCATGCTTCTTAGTTGATCTCTTTCTAGAGGGAGCATTCCATTTTGTCTTATGTATTCAAATCTTGTTCTTGTCATGGCTGCAAACTTTGACAAAATAATCTTTGAACATATTAATTAGGAAGAACTTCAAATAGTAGAATCATGGATTTTACCTTAGGGCACATAATCGATCAACAACTCATATCAATGCCTTCAACACTCTAGGCAAGTTCATGATGTTCATTTTCTGGCTCAACATGTTTTCTTCTCCAAACACTAGTGTGATTTTATCCTTACATGGAAGAAACATTTTCTTCCCTAATTTTCTCAGATAACCTCTTCATGTTGCATTCTTGTGCAATGTGACCAAGATTGTGACATTTAAATCATTATTTATTGTACTTGAATTAAGGAGCAATTGACATATACTTTTGCTACTGAAGCCATTTAGATTTTTTCAGCTTGCAAACTTTTTCTTCTGGGCATTTGATAATGACATTTATAATAATTTATGTGATAGGCTTTGTGATCCCTAGCTTTATGTGATAGGCTTCTTGAGAACATCAACATAACTTCCTAAAGTAGCAACACTTCCAATCTTCTTCTAACTTTCTTTGTGATTTGGCTTTTGGAGAATGCCAACTTTGTCTTCCAAACTTTCTACAAATTCTACCTTTGGAGACTTGGAGCTTGATTCTTCTTTGTATGCAGACAAACCTATATAACCAATATCTATTTTATCAAATGGTGATCTCTAATAGCTAAAAATGCCATCCAATACTCGCAATCTTTTCTTCAAGCTCCTCGCATTCTTATTATTTCTTCATCATCTTGATATTCATTACTTCTTCCATTCTTTTTGCTTCATCAAGTTGGGATTCAAGGAGATGATCTCTTCTTCAATTTTTCTTTCTTGTTGACCAAACTCCATTTCAAGTTTGTTCAAGTCCTCAAATCTCTCCTTAAGATGACTTACCAAAATCTCTTCTCTCTTTCTCGCTTCTTTCACCTCGATGTATAAGTGACCAACTTCCTCTTCTGCTTTGATAAGTTTGTGATTCTTCTCTTCAAAGTCTTGCATTTTTTCTTCTAGTTGTTTCATCAAGGCATCCTCATTTCTTTATATTCTTCCAATGTTATTTTAAAGAAGTAGCATCATAGTCCCCGATTTTCAAGAGTTCTTATCACCCTTTTCTTTCATTCATCATTTGATTGTGACTTTTTCTATCTCATCTCTCAAGGACATATTCTCAAATTTATAGTTTCACAATGGTCTTTTGCTTCTTTCAGCTTGCTAGTGCCACACTTCCATCCTTCTTGCTTCTTCTAGATGGGCATTCATGATTGATTTTTCTTGATCTTGGTTTTCATATTTATTCAATAGCTACTTCTGCTCCTTATTCATATTTATGAGACTCCTCATTTCTTCTAGAGCGGAGGCAAGATTGTCATGAACATTTTTTTTGTGACATTACCTTCCTCAACACCATAAGTTCATCTTCACAATTTTGTAACTAATCCATCAAGGCAACTTCAAATTTTATTGCATCTTCTAATAGAAACTTCACTTCTTCAATTTTTCTTTTGGCTCCTTCCTTCGTGGATTTAACCTCAATTTGATGGGGGACATATTCTCCATTATCTATAATAGGACATGGACACAGAAGTATGGTGACCTTCATTACAACAATATGCAATACTTGGTTCTTCCTTTTGAATGTTTTTGGTATTCATGACCATGAAGAAGATATCTTCTTTGGAATCTGATGTATTTCTTGCATAATCACAACTGTTCCTCTACTGAGTCAAATTATTCTTATTCTTCCCTTTATTGGTCATAGCTCCTTTGCTACCTTCTAGTAGTAATTGTTCTTGAAGGACCCTGCTCTGATACCACTTGTTAGACCAAATATCACACTGAGAGGGGGGGTGTCAATCAGTGTAATGAAAAGCTCATCATGTCAAAACATTTCATTAATAAATAATCATCTAGTAGTATACCATAACAATTTACATCATAATAATAAATGAAACCATGCATCAAGAAGTCATCGTCATATGGAGATTAAAACTATGAGAGAACCCCATATAACCAATGGATCGACCTTTGTTGGCCTGGTGTTGTAGCTACTACAACAACACCCAAAATTTTCATCCTAACACCTAAATTTTGGTCCCCCCTATGCTTTTTGAGGTTTCAATGGTTATGTCTATGTCTCAAATTGATTAAATCCTTCAGTGACCTAGCTGCCATCAAATCCCATGGGAGTTCATACTTCCATGATGCATATTGTTTATATCCACCACTGCTTTATTTTGGGTTATCTTCTTTATGAATGCAATAGGGTTTGGGAGATTACTATTTTAGTGATGCACTTTTAAAGCTTTATGTCTCCATGACATGCATTGCAATTCACAAGTCATACATTTATATTGCAGGAGTGAGCATGCAATTCTTTCTCTATCTTGATTCTCATTCTATTGAATGTGTTAGGGTTTGTGTAGGGGTTGTTTTATTCACGCACGTTCAAGCCTAGGTCTCCATGGTGTACACTGGAAATGATAGGAAAACATATTGTGTTGCCAACTATTCTTTAATTTGGTTTTCATTCTCTGATTGACATCTTCAACCCTTAACCTTCATGAGCACTTTATGGAATTTTTAAGTCGTGCTAGTTGCATCATCATTGCTGGAGATTGCATTCTACATTGATGTCTTTTGGTTATTAAGTTTGTTCATGTACTTGGATATTGGATGGTTTTTCAAGCTAGTGGGTTGCTTTCCAACTTGAACTTATTTTTCCATACTGGCATAGCTTCCAACACCTTATTGTTGGATATTGGATATTATTTTGTTTCAAAGGATTTGATGATGATGTGAGACTTAAATTCTTATATATATGCTTGGGGGTTTTGTACATATATTTTCATGAGCTAAGGAGTAGATTTTCAAATTCACATTTAACATTAAGCTCCTTTCAAGAGAAGACATTAGAAATATCTTTGTTACTTATATTTACACATCATTTGGAGATTTCTTTTGAATTCTCCCTTGGGGCTAATACTTGCAATGTTTTATTTAGTGTGCATTCAAGTCACTCATCTTTGTATTTCTTATAGAAATCATTAGAGAATTTCAATTGTACATAAACATGTTATTAGAATATATATTAACTGGTTTCACAATGAACTTGCATGGTATGATAATAATTATTTTTATAATGTGATTGGCAGGTCTCTTCTTGTGGACAAATATTTTGATAATGATTAAAGAGTTTAGACTTATTTGGAAGGAACTTGACCTAATTAACTCTCCGCCCCTATTTTCATTCCTTAATGAAACTTCTATGGCGAAGGTTGCTCAATGGACAATAACCTATACAAGGCAAAAACAAGAAATTTTATCATGATGACAACCCATAAAAGACACCAAAGAATCAAATGTCCAATGAGGCACCCATTTATGTGAATCTGAGAGATAGGCAAGCTAAGGTTTCAAGGTGTTATCAAACCATAATTTCATGAGGACATGGTAAAAGAGTCTGGCATGAAAATGGAATAAGGGGCACATGAAGATAAATGTTTATTACCTTTCAAGACCCTGTGGAGGTTATTCAAACATTGCAATAATAAATCCATTCAACACATGTAAAGAGTTGATTTCAAATTTTGGGGAGTATTCTTTTGCTTGAGCTTCCAATGCGTATATTATTATATTTATATTTCCTTAGATAATGAATTGTTTCATTGCTCTTGCAAATTATTTGCTACAATGTATCTGATATGCTTTTCATGCTAAATTAATAAAATGATTTCTTATTTTAATTCTCTTTGCAGGGATACACATTAAAGGTTGCAAACATAATATATTCAACACTCTTGCATTGATGATTAATGCAATTGTTGCAAATAAGGTATACTTGAGGGTGTATGCAATACTTTGAAAAAAAAACCAATATATTGAAATAACAAAATAAAGCAAACTTAAATAAAAAAATAAAGCAACACAGTTGTTAGAAAATTAAATAACAAATCGATGGAACACCTAAAATATTATGGAAACGAAAAAAAACAAAAAAACACATAAAACAAGAGACACATATATATGTAGTTCACCCAGTTTGGGCTACGTCCACAGAGAAACAATTGATCATTCCTTTTATATTGTCTAGGAAAATGAAGAGATACAACCTACAACAAATCCGATGTAATTTCCTCTCCAGTGTCACATAATCTCCTCTCTCTTTCAACTGAGTGTTTCCTTCTAGGGAAAAAAACCCTAAATTAACATAACTTCTCCCATCAAATCATCTACCTAATGAAAGACCCAAATTGACTATGAAATTGCAATATTTTACAAGGCAATTTTTCATCTATTTTTTTAGCTTTGGGGGCATTGCCCCCCGAACCTTTGTTGGGGGCCCACTAGCCCCCAGACCCCCATGACCCGGGGGGGTGTGTGTGTGGTGGGGTGTACAGTATTCATGAGGTATACACCCGACTAAAAACAAGACCTCTAAATCAAGAAGATAATCAGGCTCCACACCCAACAATCTCCCACTTGGAGAATGATTATAGCAACTCCACCACTACTGCACTTGTTGGAAAATGCTTCCAATTTGGACTTGATTGTTTCTAATATTCATCATCATACTTGATGAAAAATTGAAACTGAGAAGAAACTCAATTTCTCCCTGGTTACTACCTTTGTTAACACACCTGCAAGATTCTGGCTAGTGTGTATCTTTTTCAGCTTCAACTGTCCATCTTCCAAAAATGACGGTATGAAATGGTATTTGAGATGTAAATGTTTAGTCTTGGAATGGAATTTTGAGTTATTTGCAAGATGAATGACACTCTTGTTGTCACTATATAACCTGCCCATCTCCTACTTGCCCAATTCATCCATAAACCTTTGTAACCAAATAATTTCTTTACGAGCCTTCGTAGCAGCAACATACTCTACTTCCATTGTTGAAAGTGCAACAATGTTTTGAAATTTTGAAACCCAACTAACAACTGTTCCACGTGTAGTAAACATATACCTTGTGGTGCTCCCCCTGTTATCTCCATCAGATGTCATATTTTCATCAACATATCCTTGTAGAGCAATGTTTGAACCACAAAAGCATAATGCTTGATTTGCGACACCTCTCAAATACTTGAGAATCCACTTCACTGCCATCCAATGCTATTTTCCCAGATTGTTCATATTCCTGCTTACAACTCCCATTACATGTCCAATATCAGGCCTTGTGTAGACTGTTGCATACATTAAGCTTCCAAATGCTAATGCATATGGAACTTTACACATATAATCCATCTCTTTCTTAGTCTTGGGATACATCTCCTTAGTGTGAAATGGATAGCCAAAGGTGTACTAAATGGTTTTTCATCCTGCCTATTAAATCTTTCCAACACCTTTTCTATGTACTCACTCTGAGACAATGTTAATTTGCAGTTTTTTTTGTCTCTAGTATTCTGATACCAAGGATTTGTTTTGCAATACCCAAATCCTTCATTGCAAATGAATTTGCCAAATTTCCTTTGAGCACATTTATTTCCCACATGTTAGACCCTGCAACAAGCATGTCATCTACATACAGTAGAAATATAATATAACTGCCATTATTTTTCTTTTTAAGATAAACACAACAGTCATAGTGACATCTAGTATAACCCTGTTCATACATAAACCTGTCAAATTTTAGATACCACTGTCTTGGACTCTATTTTAAGCCATATAGTCTCTTCTTCAATTTTCACACTAATTTCTCTTTCCCTTTGACCTTATGCCCTTGTGGCTACTGCATATATATTTCTTTCTCCAAATCCCCATGGATAAAGGTTGTCTTTACATTTAACTACTCAAGATGCAAATCTTCTACTTCCACTAGACTTAAAATAATTTTGGTTGAAGTCATTTTAACAACAGGAGAAAAAATTTCATCAGTGTCTATACCGTTCTTTTGAGCAAACCCCTTCAGCACAAGTCTAACCTTAGACTTGTGTTTACCTCCATCTTCTTCCTTCAACTTGTAAACCCATTTATTGTGCAATGTTGTTTTACCTGCAGGCAACTTGACTAAGTCCTAAGTCTAGTTATGCATCAAGGAGTACATCTCTTCTTCCATGGAATTCTCCCACTTCTTCCTGGTTTCTACATTCATTACTTCTTCATTTCTTTGTAGTTCACCAGAATCAGTCGACAATACATAATATAATAAATGAGAGTATCGTTCAAGGGGTTTACTTATCCTGGTAGATCTTCTAACACCATTTTCAGGTGTTTGAGGTGCATGTTGTTGTTATTGTGGCAGTTGGTTCTTATGATTTTTAGGAACCAAGCTTGTTTTTTATGTGATCTCATCAAGCACTGTGTATTCTTTTTTTTCTTCTCCTATTTATTTTCTTGCATCTGATCCTTATACAAGAATTTTTCATTGAATATGACATCTCTGCTCCTAATGATTTTATGATTTTCATAATCATATAAGCGATAACCATAATCATTAACGCTATATCCAATAAAGGTACATTTCTTTGATTTTGCCTCAAGCTTTGTTCTATTTTCTTTATTGACGTGGACAAAAGCTTCATAATTGAAAGTCTTTAAGATTTAATAGTTTACCTTTTTACCTGTCCATGCCTCCTCTAGAATACCACCATCCAAGGAACTTGAAGGCCCTATGTTTATTAGATAAACAATAATATATACAACATCTACCCAAAATTATAAGGGAAATCCTATATGTAATCTCATGTACCTTGCACACTCCATGATTGTTTTGTTCATCCTTTCTAACACACCATTTTCCTATGGTGTTCCAAGAATTGTTTTCTCATTGTGAATTCCATGCTATGAACAGTAGTTATCAAACTCTTTGATGCAATATTCACCTCCATTTTCTGATATGAGACACTTCAACTTATTTCCTGTCTCATTCTCAACCAAATATTTCCATTTCTTGAAAGTATCAAATACATCATATTTATTTCAAATACAATAAACCCAAGTTTTCTTAGTTGCATCATCATCAATAAAAATAATGTAATAGCGAGAGCCACTAAGAGATGATACCTGAGCAGGTCCCCATACATATGTATGCACAAGCTCTAATTTTTCTCTCTTGCTTTCCTTCCCAACTATGAGAAATATGTCTCTCTTTTATTTTTCATAAACATAATTTTCACATAAATCCAAATCAACATGCTTCAAACTTCGCAACAAATTTCTTGAGTGAAGAATTCACATTTCTTTCTCACTCATGTGCTCGACCATGTGATGCCAAAATGCCATATTTACTCTTTTGGATGTTAAAGCATTAACAAAATTAGAAATACCATTGCATAAATACAACCTAGAAACCTTTTCTCCTTTTGCTATTACCAGGGCTCCTTTAGTGACCTTCTAGGTTTTATCTGCGAATGTAGTTACACAACCTTCACCACCTAAATGACTTCGTTGAAATCATATTTTTCTTCATATCTGGAACATGTCTTACCTCCTTCAATAGCCATTGGTTTCCATTTTGTTTCTTTACAAAAGCCTTACCCATTCCAATGATTTTACAGGGTTTATCATCACCTGAACGAACCTATCCAAAATATCCTTGAACATAGTCATGAAATGTTTCCTATCATGCATGGCATGGATTGAATCCCTTTAATCTACCACACAATAATCAATAATATTTTCTAATGAAAGAATCAAAGCATCTTGCAACACACCACCTATCACATTCACTTCATGATTGTTCTCTTGCTGTCCATCTCCTTCTTTTACTTTTCGATATTTACAGTCTTTCTTAAGGTATCCTTTCTTCTCACATTTCCAACACACTATCCATGATCTGTATTTGAATCTTCCTTCTCTTGACTTACTGTGATTTCTTGGGCTCCTTCCTCTTTCCATTTTTCTTCCCCTAGTCTATACAATCAAAGCATTTCTTGATGTCTCATCGTAGCTTTTCCGTCACATTTCCTTGCTAACGATGACAACAACAACATTATCAAACTTTAAATTACTAGATCCAGAGACAAAGTTACTAATAACCATAACTAATCTATTCCAAATTTCTGGCAATGAGCACAAAAATAATAGATCCCTAACTTCATCATCAAAATTTACCCTTACAAAACTTAATTCACTAGTAACCGTGTAAAATTCATTTAAATGATCAACCACATATCCACCTTTTGACATCTTCATATTAAATAGACTCTTCATAAGAGATGCCTTATTTTAGGTTGAGGGTTTTTCATATAGTTTGTCCAATTCCGTCATTAAACCTTCTGTTGTCGTTTCCTTTGAAACATTGAATGGCACCAACGCTGCTAGACACAACTGTATTGTTCCTAGTGCCTTTCTATCAAGAATATCTCATTCTTTGTCTATCATACTCGCCGAATTATTTGATTTTACACTCAATGGTAGGTACATATATTTCTGATACATATAATCTTCCATATTCATCTTCCACAACTGGTAGCTTTGGTCATTAAATTTCTCAACCTTAAGCCTAACATCCTCTGCCATTGCTCCCACTCGAACCAAGAAACCTTCTTTCCTACGAGTTTATCAGCCAAATAGACATTTTCCTCTGATACCAATCATTAGAAAATTAAATAACATAGCAATGGAACACCTAAAATATCGTGAAAAAAAAAACACAAAAATGCATAAAACAAGAGAGACACAGATATACGTGGTTCACTCAATTTGGATTACATCCATGGAGAAACAACCGATCTGTCCTTTTATATTATCCATCAAAATGAAGAGATACAACCTACAACACATCCATTATAATTTCCACTTCATTCTCACACAATATCCTCTCTCTTTCTTGCTCAGAATAATGATACACAACCACAATACAATTCCCTCATATAAACCGAGGGTTGCCTTCTAAGGAAAAAACCCTAAATTAACATAACTTCTACTGTGAGATTATCCACCTAATGAATGACCTAGATTGACTACGGAATAACAATATTTTACAAGGCAATTTTTCATCTACTTTTTATCTTTGGGGGTGTTTCCCTTAACCCCCGTAGGGGGTCCACTAGCCCCCGAAACCCCCAACTAGGGGGCGGGGGGATAGGCCCCCCCAGACCCCTGCTAGGGGGACAAGTCCCTCCACACTCCCCCATGTAGAGGGATGTACAGTCTTCTTGAGGTATACACTTGACTGAAACAAGACCTTTGAATCAAGAAGATAAACTAGCTCCATGCCCAACAAAACAATGTATACATTTTTTCATACTTCAGTTCCAGATATAATCATGAGCAAGAAAATTGGGAGGATAGTGATTTTAAGAATCCTTATGTTCATAGGTGGATGTGCAAAATATCGTCAAAAGAAGTGAGTTGTGTAACCAAAAATGGTATATTTACAACCTAGATGTGGAGCAAAATTTTGTTGCATGAAATCATAGATTTGTGACCAAGAGGAACATTCATAACTCTAGATAGTTTCATCCTTGTAGGACCACAACTACACATAGAACAGATAGACCTGCATTCTATTGCATAGGTGGGGGGAGGGGGAATTTATTTAGAAATTAGTGGGTATCATAGCATGTAACAAGTCATGCTGATGACAAGAAGAGGGGGGACAATAAACAAAAAGTAATTCCATTGTTTCATATACAAGAGACACATATGAAATGAGTTAGAGAGATAATTAAAATGTATGAGAGTCAACACTCATTTATGGGCCAAGTTTAGTCAACAAAACACTCATTGGCAAATATTGAATGCAAATAAAATAACTCTTAGTAGGACCATAACATAGGCTTATTGGTTTCTATCTTGTTTTGTATAAGTCATAAAATGAGTGAGTATGAATATAAACTCAAAGTGATTCTAGACATGTAGAGCCAAAATTCTATGCATAGGGGGGATGAAAGGGAATTAATAGTGAATGGGATTAACCCTTTAACAACTAACAAATGTAGACATAAAATAAAAAATCTTGTTGAATAAAAACACTTTTTCTGAGTTGGAATAAGAACCATGCATACCTCTTCCTTGAGCTTGAATGGTGAGTAATTTCGCAGTCGCGATTAGTTGTTGCACTAAGCCACCATTTCTTGATGAACTCAAGTAGGATTTCCTCATAGGTGCTTCATGTTCCTACCATCAATTCTTGGTGTGGAAACTAACTGGTCTCTTTTCCATAGCTAAAGTGATGGATCGAAGCCTAGCTCTTTTCTCTGTGGCACGTCATTCATTAACTTCATGAATGGATGTGGCATTAGAATTTAGTACTATTACAACTCATCCTTGCCATGTCTAACTACAAAAATCTATACACATTAAAATGTGTTGGAATTGAGAGCACAATGTGGCAACTTAACACCATATAAATCATATTAACCAATCAAAACAACATGTAAAAATACATGACCAAATCACATATGTGGAGGGATGATTCATAGTAATTCAGGGTTTAAATGAAACTTGATGAAATGCCTCCACAGTATAGTATGTATACATCAAATTTTCCAAGTCAAATTTCATTATCCTGTCTCCCTTTAATACAAATTAAAACCAAGCATTACCATATGATAGGTCATTGCAAGTGGGCTTGATATACCATGTGCGGGGTGGAAATATCAAGTTAATGCAATACAATTGGGTTGTGAACAATGGACCTTCATATGCACATTTCAAATATGTTGAAAACCATGTGGTATGTGCCTAAGATTTATATGCAATGCCTTTTTCTATGTAGTGGTTGGGATTTATCCCATATCCATTGTTATAATACAAATTTTTAAGCTTGAACAGGGTAATGATCCCATTCTCTTTTTATTTTTATTTTTAATTTAAAGGAAACAAGGATTCTTTAGATACCTTGTGTGTTACATATATATTCTTGTAACAATCATAGGAAGCCAACCAATTATATACTTTTATAAAGCAATCTTATAATCAACCCCTTTTATCAATTCACAAAAAAACATGAAGGACCATATGTCGGTGACATAAAGGTATCTTTACACACCTCCTTATCAAGCCTTATTACTCCATGAAGAGGGGACCCAACCTAGAATTTAGTTTAAGGGTTTTTTTTAGGAGAGAATTATCAAATATTCACAATGTTTTGTGTATTGTATAGGTAGGTGTGTCAACCAGAGCCATGAGGTTGTTTGAGCACATATTTTGAAGGAAAAAGATAGATCTGACTCAAAATCTATGGATATAGTTTTAAATAGAGCCAGAAGAGATAGAAATCAACATAAAAAGACCCAAAAGCAAACATAATCAAGAAACACTCAAAGGAGAATAAACACTATGGATTTATCCCCAGTGGAGTTTCTAGTTTAGTTTGCACATATTTCACTCTATAAAAAAGGGAAAATTGTCTTGTAGATCTCACAACACAATCTACTAGATTGTAGATAGACAACTAAACCAAATTTACATAAGATATTCACGCACACAATCCTTTCATATAATATAGAAGTAAAGGATGAAACACACACCTAGTTATCCATGCATGTCGATGAAGATTTGATTGAACAACCATAGCTCCTTCTATAACACATGGAACCTATCACCTACACAAAATGTTGAACTAATGAAGTCAATCCTTTATCTCTAATAGAAGGAAAATTAGAGATAAAATATTGGCTGCTTAGAAGCCCATAGAGAGAAATTAATCCTCTTTTCCAAGCCTTCACATGAAAACAATTCCAAATGAACACCCATTGCATTGAAATACAAATACTCCACCACAATATATGCCATGAATAGGGGTTGATTTATCCCATAAGCTCTATGCGGGAATGGGTGAGGGGAATATTTCCTAGGGTGGTAATGATATAGGCTATAATCTGTGAGAGGTGGTAACTGAATGTCCTTATTTCCCTCTTTGTGTGGATTTATAACTGCTAGTGTACCCTTGTAATTCCACGATGACATGACACTTGGAGGATGATTGAAGTTATGGGATGGGTTGGTTGACAACCAATCCATTAATTGAATACATACATCTTTTTCCTAGTTGGATGGCCAATTTAGCTTGTGAATTAGCCAATATATTATTTTGTTTTCTCACATGAAACCATTCAAACTTGAACTCCATGTTTTCTACTAGAGCACAAATTTTTCTAAGTATGGCTTCGATCCTGAGGTCTATATCCTTGGTTCCATAATGCATGTGTCTCAAAATGACTAGAAAGTATCCTAGGATGAGAATATGTCTTGGATGATAAGAACATGCTAAGATAATTCCTTGCAATAGAGAACATGTCTCTACTAAATCATTGGAAAGTGCTCCTTCAAAAAATGCAATGTGTGAGTCCTTTAAATTCCACCATTGTAAAAGCTATTCTATTTCCAATTGAAGGTAGTAACATGCTTTATTCTACTTAGTTGGAGGGGCCAAGGTAGAGGAAGGATATATAATGGCTAAATGATTTCACTAAGATTGTTCTAAGTCATCTAATGAGGGGCCATATTAAAGTGAGAGAGTCCGAGAGAATAATTTCAATTAGAAATTGAGAGTTTTATGAGCAACATGCTTTGGAAGAAGAACAACTTGCTTGAAGATGGATTTACAATGGGCCAACCATATTTTACATAACAAAAATTTTGGATTTGTCTTCCAAAATTTCTTTAAAAAAATTTCATTGAAATGAGACACGATAATGATGAAGCCAATTCATAAATAAATCCAGCCAATTTTTTGGAGCATTGATTCAACATAGTATATTTTTGAAGAATAATTTCCTTACGTGTTTTGCATATTGACATTCTAAAAAGAGGTGTTTGGTTGAATTAGAGGTTACAAGAGGCCCCTAGATTCCTATTTTAATTAAGCTATCTAATGTTAAAAAATTTTATTAGCCAATGTCCAACATAATAAATTAAATTTTGTGGGTGCATGTAGAAAATCTTGTAGATTCACAAGCTCATGCAATATACTAAAGCAAAAGACAAGAATCTACTTCTACTCTTTACAGTGGAAGCCCATAAAGAACGATGAAAATAATAATCAACAAGAGGAAGATAATCAATGGCACATAACACAATAAATATTTGGGGAAAGCCACAACTCTAAACCCCTACTATCTGTATTGTACTAATCAAAAATCCAAGATGATAATACAATGCTTGTTATCACAAGAACAATCCCAAAACTCAATAAAATCAATCTCCAGCTCACAAGAAAAATCTTGGTCAACACTTAACCAATTCAATAGCTCTCCAAGTCCCTATTTCCTTGCGCAATTCCTATGGCTGATTAGCCCATACTAATGGGAAATAGTGCATCCAAAACTGCACAATACCTTCAAGGTTCAGTTCCTAATTGCATGCATGATCTATACAACTCAGTAAATCATACAACTTATAGTACACTATCCCTACACTCTAGTCTCAACTGGGTCTTTCTTAGAATCGACATGCATGAATTTCTGATGAGGGAATCCTCAATTAAATGGAGTAGCACTAGTTAATGCATTAGTGCACCAACTAACTGTTAACTCACTATTAGTTCCTCAAACAGTTTGGAACTAATTTAACTAAACATAACTCATTCAACTGATTTATCTAATTACAACTCATAATTAAATTCATATTGGACCCCTAAAATATAGGGATAACATATACATGACTTCAGAAAGATTCCCAACTATAAATTCCTAAGATAATTAAGTTAATTAAACTTAATTAACTATTTACAAGTCGCTATGAGAATAGAATTCAATTTTAATTCACAATTTAAGTCAAGGACAAATTAAATTGGAATTTCTGGATTCTATTTTTAACATTTCTTGTTGCTATTTTCAACATTCCCTCTCAACAAGAAAGGAATTCAACTCAATCCAGATCTTGAATCTTTGGAATGTTCTGCATGCAACACTTCTCTCTAGGGTTGTTTCTCCAGCAACTCCAGAAACAAAAAAAAAAAAAAAAAAAAACGTCCAACCTGAATCTGTATGATGCATCTGTCATCAAAGTCTTTGATTGCTATTACCTCTGTCAACTAAAAAATTTGTGCTTCTGTTGACTCTTTCTTTTTGCATTGTTGTTAACCTTTCTCTGCACTCTTCATTATCTGACTGCATTAGCCTCTGTCACTTTGATCTCTGACCACATCAATCCCATTGATTCCTCTCGATACTATGTAGTTTGGGCTCCCGTAGCAAAGTACGATCCATGAGATAAAACCTCTCAATGGACCTTGCCTAATTTCAACCCTCTTGGGACTATCACTTCACATCACCCCACCTCACACCTAGAGGTATGGATGCATGTGATCCCTCTTCCCACCTGGCTCGAAATTTCCTCCTACTGGAGGTCCCTTCATGAGTGGATGCCTCCACTTGGTATCCTCTCAGCTTCTCTAATTGTGGATGCTCCAGATTTGTATGAGACTGCTTCTTCTCTGCTTGAGTGGATCTCTCCACTCGGTCTCCTCTCAACTTCTCTAGTTGTGGCTTCTCCAGAACTTCTTGAAGCTGCTTCCGAGGCTTCTTCTGGGGCTGCATGTTGAGAGGTAATTTTCTCTTCCTCTCAACCACCAAGTCTCTAACCTTTTTCTTTCTCCTCAAGGCTTTGCATGCATCTTGAACCTCAAGAGCATACAGTTTCTTGACCCGTGAACCAATCTGTTTCACCTGTCCTATGGTGACATGTCTAAGGAAAACCTTTCCCTTATTAAAAAACACATCATAGCCACGGTCTTCCAATACTGTGATTGAAATCAGATTCTTCTTTAGTACTAGAACATACATCACATTTGTGATCCTAAGAGGCAAGCCAGACTCCCTATGAAAGGTAACCATACCAATCCTGATAACTCTATATCTCTCATCATCTCCAAAATCTATGCTCTACTTGAGGTCTTTCTCCTCAAAATCACTAAAGAGATCTCTATTCCCCATCATATGGAATGAGGCACCATTGTCAAGATACCACACGCCTCCCATGACAGTGCTTACCATGCATGCAATGAGAGTGAAATCAAGTTCGAATTGTGAAGCTAGAGCTTCACCGACTTCCACTACTGTTGGCTCCTTCTTACTTGCTTTCTTCTGTGGGTAGTTCTTGGCATAGTGCCCGTGCTCGTGATAGTGAAAACACTTGACTTTCATCAAGTCCATATTCTTTCCACCCTCCTCGCCTTGGGACTTCTTTCCCTTTGCCTTCTTTTCCTTTCTCACTAAGGAAAATTCCTCTTCCACTTCCTTGGAAGAGGTCCCATCTTTGGTGTTCCTCTTGATCTCGTCCCACATCAAATCTGACCACAGTCGTTCCCAATCTAGCAGCTTCTCCCAACCATTGACAAAGTCCTGATAACTATGCCAACTTTTTGGGAGTCCTAGAAGAGAAAGACTCGCCATATCATCCTTGGAAACCATGATTCCAACACTTCCAAGTTCATCACGACATTGAGTGAACTTGGTAAAGTAATTTGGAATTGAGTCGCCCGCCTCCATCTTGATTTTTCGAAGTTTATCTTTCAGTGCCAACTTCCTTTGGTCATTGTTGTTCTGGAAAAGGTCGTTCAATGCTTTCCACATAGCATGCAAAGTTTCCTTCCCATGTAGACTCGAGATAATGTGATCTCGAAATCCCTCAAGGATTATCCGCCTCGCCCTTGCCACAACACTTCTTACATTCAACCAGATTCTGAGCATTCGATGCTAGTGGCTTAGGAATGTCCTTCAAGCCATTATCCTCCAACATAGCCTCCATCCTGTCCTTCGAGGCTATATAATTTGAGCTGCCATCCAAGGCATACTCGAGCCACAAACCATAGAACGCCATCTGCCAACCTTGAAGTATGAAACACAAATTTGAATTTCACCTGTAACTCTGAACTCAAAACTTTGAAATCTCTTCTAGTATATTGTTCTCAGCTCTGATACCATGTAGAAAATCCTGTAGATTCACAAGCTCATGCAATATACTAAAGCAAAAGACAAGAATACACTTCTACACTTTACAACAGAAGCCCATAAAGATCGATGAAAACAATAATCAACAAGAGGAATATAATTAGTGGCACATAATACAATAAATATCCAGGGAAAGCCACAACTCAAAAACCCTACTATCTGTATTGCATTAATAAAAAATCCAAGATGATAATACAATTCTTGTTCTCACAAGAACAATCACAACACTCGGTAAAATAAATCTCTAGCTCACATGCAAACTCTTGGCCAACACTTAGCCAATTCAACAAATCTCCAAGTCCCTATTTCCTTGCACAATTCCTATGGCTGATTAGCCCATATTAATGGGAAACTAGTGCATCCAAAACTGCACAATCCCTTCAAGGTTCAATTCCTGATTGCATGCATGATCTATACAACTCAGTAAATCATACAACTAATAGTACATTGTCCCTTCACTCTATTCTCAATGGGGTCTTTCTCATAATCAACATGCATGAGTTTTTGATGAGGGAATCTTCAGTTAACTGGAGTAGCACTAGTTAATGCATTAGTGCACCAACTGACTGTTAACTCACTATTAGTTCCTCAAACAATTTGGAGCTGATTTAACTGAACATAACTCAATCAACTGAGTTATCTAATTACAAATCAAAATTAAACTCACGCCGGACCCCTAAAATATAGGGAGAACATATACATGACTTCAGAAAGATTTCCGACTCGAAATTCCTAAGCTAATTAAGTTGATTAAACTTAATTAACTATTTACAAGTTGCTATGAGAATAAAATTCAATTTTATTTCAAAATTTAATTCAAGGACAAATTAAATTGGAATTTCTGGATTCTATTTTTAACATTTCTTGTTTCTATTTTCACAGTGCATTAGAGAATATCTTTTGGTGGAATATTTATGTATGTTAATTTCCAATCATATCCTTGTTTTATAGTATAGGCCATTGTTCCTAAAAAATGACTATCTTTTTTCTTAACATGTTTGGGAGCACATTCCAGCAAGGAATCTTCTAAGGGATTTGATATAGGAGCTAATATTCCTAGGTAGTTTCCCACATTCCATCTACGAAACATGCTAGCTAGGTCCCAAACTGATATGCTTGTTAGAGATGTTTTTCCTATATAATCTAGCCATTATTTTAATGGATCCAAGGAAGTATTTTTAGCTCTTTAAGTGGAATTCCCCATGATTTTCTCTATCCATATTTTAACATATCTCCCATTTGAGATTCCAAGAGAGGTTTTAATTGATAATGGGAAGAGCGGCTTTGAGTACTCTCCAAAGTGGAGATCCTTAGTTTTTTTTTATAGTGGGTGATCTAAATATTTCTTTTGTGATCCCCTAAAATATTTATTAAGAAATATATTATCCCACCACTTTACTTTATTTGAAATAATTTGCCATAATATCTTTTCTCTCATTTCTACATTAACTACGTGCTAAGAGTGGGTATTTACTTCCTCAGCCACTAGATGTTAGGGGGTCTATCACACTTTCCAAATTAACTAGATGAAATATATTATAAGTATATTTTCCTTCCTCCCACAAAACCTTTGAAGTTATTTGGAGATTTGAAGTTTAATGTTAGGAGGAGCCAAGAGAGATGTAAATAGGAAGATAGGAAGAGCTAATTAAATTTCTTTGAAGAGGACCAACTTGTCAACTGGGTTTAGCCATTAAGTTACCCATGAATTCATCCTAATTTTTAGTTTATATATGACCTCGTGCCAATGAGAAGGGGAAATAGTGTGTATACTAATAGGAATACCCAAATAAATGAAATAGTTCCATTCATTTTTGAAGGATAAAGATAGAATTATTACAATAGAGGTCATAACTTGCTGCTTACATCCCAATAGTAAACATGGGACTTGTGGATGTTAATTTTTCCTCTCAATACTCTAAGAAAAAAACTGAGGACTTTCTTGAATTTGGTGGCCATAATATTTGAACCTCCTCCCAAGAGGATTGTGTCATACACAAACTATGAGTGGTTGACTCTCTTGAATCCTTTCATTTTCTAGCTTCCTCTTTAGAGAATTAGCCATGATAATGTATAAGAGAGGATATAATGGGAATCCTTGCCTTATTCCTATTTTGGTAGAGGATAAGGAAGTAGGTCTAAGATTGACTAGAGGACAATTCCAAGGGGAGTTGATGCTATTGATTTTGGGTAACATCAGATGTGCTCTAGCTCTGAAATTTTGTGGAGGGGCTAAAACACATGAGATCTCTAAGATCCAAAAATCATTTGGAGAAATTCCACCCGGATTATGAGATATTAAAATAATTAAATTTTTAATGCGGTTTTGTTGATGCCTCTAAAATCTCAACACCAACATCGGGGATAGCCACCCAGTCCAGACCTTAGTATAGCTCCTTTTCCATTTGGTGTGGTGGCTCCGACTGGATATTATGGGACTAGTTTCCCATATAATGAATGGTTTGATGGATAATTGTTTTATAATGTATAATAAGGTTGATAAGTGTTTTAACCTATGACTCAAAAATATACAAAATATGCTTATCTAACCTGGGTAATGTACTAAAAATGTGATTTTTGATTATTCCTTTTAGACTAATAATCATATAGATGAATTACTTATCAATAGAAAGATGCATTCATAGATAATGATTACTTTGTTTAAGAAATTAAACAAAGTAATTATTAATAAAACATATCGCATAACAATGTATATCGCTGACATGTATCTTTAAAGTAAAACAGTTCTAAATCTTCATAAATGACATGATAAAGAGTTATTTGAAGAACATACATATATCAACAATAGCAACTTTTAAAAGGAATGCTTCATCACATAAGAAAACAATACAAACGAATAGAGATAAAAATATCACATGCATTTGAGTCTTTCCGATGTAAATAACACTCTGATTCCACTTTCTTGTTTGAGAAAACCTTCCAGGAGATACAAAAGTGCAAGTCTTGAAAATAATTTCTTCACAAAAAATGTAGAACTTTGATCCACTACTGATAAAAATATATTCAAAAGTACAAAAGTGCAACTTCTCAAGTCAAATCTTATACAAATTGAGGACCCTTTCTTCAAAGACATGAAAGGGTTTAAATAATAAAATAAAAACTAACTGTCAATAAAAATCGGTTTGAGCTGTTGAAACTATAAATATGAAAATCTGGGATTTGATTTATGAAAATATCGGTGCGATAGCCTTTTAACTGATTCATTGTATCTACTCCTTCTCTTGCACTTCCAACTAACAAATTGAGAGAATTTGCTGAATTTCGGGAGGATGACTCAGCCTAGAATGTAGTTGAGCTGTGTATGTAGCATCTGAAAGTTTGAGAACCATGAGATTGACAACGTCAGCAAGGAATTTGGTGGCCATCTGCTAAATGTGCGGCTTTACTAGGAAAAACCAAAATGCATCCCAAGTCAAGTTTTTCACTTTGTTGATTTGTTCTTCTCCACTGGCCAAATCCTGTTTCCATTGATCTTCTAGTGCTTTTGCTTTTGGGTGCTTTCCTGGATAGCAATCGGAGATCAAGTTAGCTAGATATAAGCTGTCAATTACCAACTTGATCACACTGTTTCTTGTAGCCCTAGCTCTGAAAGTAGCTATTTTGGCCTTAATTAACTGTGGTTCCCACTCTGAAAACAAGATTTCATTGTGCGATTCTTGGATTTTCAGTAGATTAGTAGCCATGCCTTCTTCTGAAATTTGCCAAGAGAGAAATTTTATTACCTTATCATCTGTGTTTTCAAATTCTATCCTGGTGTCAACTGCTTGTTCAATGAGTGATGCAGTGACAGTGCATAATCGGTCAACCAATGATATCTTATGGAAAAGGATATTTAGTTGCCGAGATAAGGCTTTAGCCACTTCCACGGCTTCTTTTTTGAATTCATCAACCTTTGGATAACCCTTGAAATTTTCTACTTGTAATTGCAACTGTGCAATTTGTTCTTCTTTAGTTTTCTTTTCCTACTGAATTGCTGCTTGAAGCTTGTTGAGTTCTTGAGACAACTTTTGTTGTTTCTGAAGAGCCTGCTGATTGATCTTTTGCTTCTCCAGACTTAGTTGTTCTTTTAGTTGCTCATTCTGTTGTTTTTGCTCTGCTAGCTGTTGCTCAAGATGTCCAATCTTCTATTGTTCCAATGTCATTTTCTCTTCAAGTTGGGTGATCCTTAGATCCTTTCCTTGATTAGTTGGCTAACTTTGGAAGCCTTGTCCATTCTAGTGGGTGTATAGGCACCTGCATACTGAGAAAAATTTGTTAAATCCTCAGAAGGGTTGACTTCTGAGTCTTTCCATACCACATCCATTAGTTCAGCTTGAGGAGTTGAGAGTGTTCCCTGGTCAATTTTCCTTCTTTTCCTTTGTCTTTTGACCACAACCCTATGCTTTGGACTGTAAAATACATCCAGGGGTGGTGTTTCCTCTACCTTCAATACAATCTCTTTAGAAGGATTCTCTGGGATTATTTCAATGTCCTGTTGAGTGTTCACTATGCCGACTGCCCCTTCAATAGTAGTACTAGTAACAATGGGCTCCTGTGTTGCGGGAAATTCTGGTGTAATGATGTTTTGGGAGTCATTCTAGTTCTTGATCATTTGATCAAACTACTCCCATTCCTTGATTAAGGTGGAATCAATATTTACATCGGTATCTAGGAGCTCGCTGGTATTTTCATTTGTCTACTCCTTTTCGAGACGTTGCTCCTTTTCGGGACTCTTCTCCTTTTCAGGACTATTCTCCTTTTCAAGACTCTTCTCCTTTTCAGGACTCTTCTCAGTAGTTTGTTCTTCATTGTGGCCTTCTTGTTGCACCATAGGGGTAGTGGCCAATAAATCTAGAGGCAATGTTTGTAACCTCTGTGCCCTAAACTACATAAACTTATCTCTTCCCCCTGCTCCTAATTTGATCTTTGCTAGATGTTTTACCTGTGAAAATAACTCAGCCGAAGTGAACAACTCATCATATTCATCTATCTCATGTTCAAATTTGGCAAGTTTCACCTGACTGGTGAAGTTGTAAGCCACTGCTCTTGGATCATACTGTCTCTTAGGAATGACTGCTAACTTTAGAATTTTTATCTTCTCTGTTTCTTTCTCTGCATGTTTGAAATGAAGGCCACATTTATTTCTTGGACTCTTTGAGGTTCCTGGACATTCCTATTTCTATTATCTAGTAAGCTATTTCTCTGGCCAATAGCTTATCAGGAATGTACAAGGGGAGAACATGTGGATTTTTGGTGCTGCCAAAAAGTTTGACATAGGTGAAAATTTCTTCACCGAACCAACTGCCGATTGATGTTAGGTCAATGCTAGCCTCATCAGACAATCGAGGAGTAGGTTTGTTGAATATGGCCTGATGGACGGGTAAAACAAAACCATGGAAAATTCTATATATATGATCTTTATAATAGGCCTTCCACAAATACTTATGATAAATGTGAATAGGGGTTGGGTCTTGAGGCGTCCATTTCCAACCTAGAATGGGGTAGTCGGAATTGAAACAGATGGTATCGATGATGTAGGCGCTTATATAGAATGCGGGTATTGTTCGGGTAGTTACAAACCTATTTCTTCCATAATCAAGGATTTGGTTGGCCATTTTATTTAATAAAATGGTTGCCCAATCCATGGTATAAGAGTTAATTGTTGCTTCCATTAAAGGCACCATTTCTATGGAAAACCTAGCTAAATCAGAGACTCCAAAGAGTCTACATATCATAGCACCAGCATAATAATAGGGACATGCTAAGGAGTCTACGGAGTACATACTAGAGGATTCATGCTTATGCTTGTTTAGGAAATGCGTCCATTTCCTGATAGGGTTCGACTCTACATCGTTCTCCTTAGCGAGAGCTTCTAAAAATGCTTTGTTGTACTGTTTCTGGGGATCTGAAAAATGGTACATCTTCTTGAAATATTCTGCCTTGAATGTCCTGAACATCCTTCCATTGGGTGTATAGAATGCTCTGTTGGTTATGTTGATACTGTTTATAACCCATCTCACCAAGTCATTGTATGGTAACACTTTCGCATGGGCTGTTATTCTGTGGATGAAGGAGTTGGCTAAATCGTAAAGAGTATTTTTTGATTTGTCAGTTGAACTAGCCATTGCTCCTTCTTCTTCAACTTCACTTGGATCCTTGGCTTCGATTAAATTATATATTCCCTCCCATGAAGTCTTGACGAGGCCTACACAGGTAGTATCAGCTATCAGTACCAATTTTGCTGGTTCATCTTTCACTATGACGGGGACCTTTTCTTTTCAAGCTCTCTTAGACATTTTTGCTAGACTGATGATTTCGGATTCGCTCTGCAAAATGAAACAGAAGGATGTAATAGTGGAAAAACTTGTTCAAAGCTAATATGTAGTGCAAAGGACTAACAACAATTAAGCGTAATAGATGCTAGAGATCTATGATATATTAAGCCACCATGGATGAAATCCTTGAAAGATTCAACCATAACTGCTTCCTGATGATTTCCCCGTAACTTCCAACGTGAAACTTTAATGTCGTGATGGTATGTCACATCGCAAATTTATAACGGTCCTTTTCATAATGGGTATCGTGACTTCCCAATCAGCGATTAGTGATAATCACATATCGCAGATCGGGAGTTACAAGTGCCGTGCTTAAATGGTTCCTTTGCATGGTTGTGATTGCGATCATTGGTGAGATGGCGTGGGGAGGCGACATGCTTTAAAATTAATAAATCATTTAAATTTTCATTATAATTGACTTATAACTTTAAAACGCACATGTTCATAAGATTTCATGTTTTTCCTTTATCGAAAGTGCGCTTTATGATAATAAAATCGCATCGGCAGATTTCAACGAAACCTTTTGTGTCGTGTCTTATGATTTAGCGATGCATGATTGTGATCGGCTCATCACATTGGAGGTTTTGTATGGAAGACTTGGAGTGGTTTGTTGATGAGTAGCGATATGCGATTTTCAATAGAGTTATCGCATCGACGGATCTCAATGGAACACTTTAAGTCCATTATTGAAATAAAGGATGTGCGTGATGCGATATTTTCCCTTTATAATTGTTTTCGTTTGATAAAGCTTTATGATAAGGTTTTATTATAATTCAAATCGGATTAGACCTTATCAAGAGGACTTTCATGGGTTTGATAGATTTACAAATTGTGATTACGATTTAACCTACCCTAAAAGCAAGTTTTTATATGACTTACTATAAAATTTAATTTTCAAACATTTTATTGATTTTATTAATATTCTGAAGGGTACCCATTTCTTATTAAAGCTTTTTATGAAATTTTTTGAAATTGGGAGGGTTGTTGTATAGCACAACAATTGGTGATTCACTGGGAGAAATAGTTATTTCTGAAAAAGAATGCAATATCTAAAACTTTATGAGTTTGGAAACAATTGAGGATAAAGAAAACCATCTAAGAATAGATAAACAATCTCTAAATGAAATGACAATTTTTTGCAATTTCTTTTACAATCCCTTAAAAATAAAAACATTTTTGGTTTCTTCAAGTTTTGATTGGTTGATAAAGATAAAGTAGGGGGCTCTTCCAACTTAGGTTTTAAATTTACTCTTTTGTCATAGGTAGTGCCTATGTTGCTAGCAAACATCTATAGTCTTGAAAGGGTTACCTTTTGACCATCAGTCATTCATTATCCCATCCATCCAAGAGTATAACTTCTGAAAGATAAATCCATAAAGAAATGTTTATATATATATATATATATATATATATATATATATTTTGATTTTATATTCTTTTTTTTTTAAGATAAAAAGCCATTGTCTTGGTTTGGGAGCCAATTGATGACAATGGAATTCACTGGTTATAATTGAACTGGACACGCTGGCTGGTGATGAGACCCCTTGTCTTATGATTATAAGCCATTACCTTGTTTTGATACGCAGTATTGGTAATGTCAGTTCAATTAGTTCCCTATGATCATGGTAAGCAGGCTCATGATGAGACCTCTTATCTTTTATATTAGACATATTTTAGAATTACACTCTGAAAAATCATAAACTTAGTGGATGGGGTGAATGACTTTCTCCTTAAGAGTTTATGGATGACAATTTTAGCGTTATGGATGCTAAGCTTGGAAAAGTCTTTACTTTTTATGAATAAACTCTCTTAACTTTATAAAACTTAGAATGGTTTACAGTGTTTTCAAGGTTTTGGAAGATTTTACAAACTTTAAACAAGTTCTCAATTTTTCATGTTTTATTCAACTTTCCAAAACTGTAATCATTTCCTTAAAAGTTTCCATCTATTGAAAGCAAAGGATTCACAATATTCTCTCAAAAGAGCTTTTCAATAGTAAAAGGCCAATGGAAGATTATTTACAACATTATTTTCTAAAAAAAACAAAATTGCATAAAGAATATTTACAGGTAAGAAGGGGTTAGCTTCTTAAGAAAATAATTTCTTTCTAATAAGCCCATTCACAAGAAGAGAATCTCTCTTTCCTGATAAATCTTGTAGTATGAACATTGATGAGCCTATCTTTTCAATGATTTGAAATGGTCCGAGCCACATCTTTTGAAATTTGGTATGTTTACCTTTGTCTTCATGTGCTTTGTCCCATTTCAAAACGAGATCACCAATTTGTAATGTTTTTGTGTCGGTAGAACTTGCATCAAAAGAAGATTTAATGACTTGTTGATGTTTAGCATGAGTGGTTTTGGCCTTCTCTCTTCCTCCAATTTAAGGATTTGGTCAAATCTTAATTGAATAGAGGAAGAAGGATTTTGTTCAATAAATTATACTAGGGATAGAGATGGGAGTGCTAAGTTTGAAGGTATTATAGCTTCTTTCCCATACACTAAGTTAAAAGGAGAAGTACCTATTGAGGCCTTCTGAGTTCTGAGGATTGCCCATAATGCAAATATCAAAGATTTATGCCAACGCTTTTGATTTTGATTAACAATTTTTTTAATATTCTTAATGAGATTCTTATTATTTGATTCTGCCAAACCATTGCCTTGAGGATAGTAATTTGCAGAATATTTTAATTTAAAACCTCTCTTAAGAGCAAATTCAACTATACTACTCCTAGAAAAATAAGATGCATTATAAAAAATAAGAGCATTAGGTACACCAAACCTGGTAATTATGAATTGATCAATGAATTCAATGATTGTATCAGAATTGGCTACCTTTAATGGAATTACTTCTACCCACTTTGTAAATTAGTTTGTGGCTGTAAGGATGTATCTGTGTTGCTTGGAAGAATGTGGAAAAATCTCTCCTATGATATCAAGCCCCCATTGTTCAAATGGTTGCTCAATGTTTACTGGTTGTAAAGGAAAGGTTGGTTTCCTTTGTCTCCCACTAGGAGCTTGGCATATCTTGCATTTCCTGATATAATCATGGGCATCTTTAAACAAATTGGGCCAATAATATCCATCATGTATGATTTTGTGAACTATAGTATCTCCTCCAAAATGTCCACCTACTGGACCATCATGTAATTCCTGCAAAACCTTTTGTGCTTCAGTTTTTCCTAGGCATCTTAATAAAATTGAGTCATAATTTCTTCTGAATAACACATAATCAATGATTTCAAAGAATTTTTCTTTTAATATTAAGGCACGTTTGTTTTTGTAACTGAAATTAGGGGGAGCATATCAAATTTTCAAGTAAAAGATCAGATCAACATACTGAGATTCATAATTTATGATACTTATCTCGTTCACTTGAAGAGTCTTATCTGAATCTTCATGTTCTAGAATATTATAAGCTCCTGCTACTAACTTGCAAAAACCTTGCCCTCTCACAATGTTCACTGATTTAATATCAATATCATACTCTTGTAAAGTTGTTACCCAATTAGCTCTCTTTTCTCCTACTTCCCTTTGTACTAGAAATTGCCTCACTGCGGAGAATGGGACTATTACTTTTGTGTGTATTTTGAGGAGAAATGGTCTAAAGTGTTTGATAGATTTAAACACAACAAAAACTTGTTTTTCTACTTCCGAATAGTTGAGTTCAACACCCTGCAAATTGGAACTAAAGAAATTTGTAGGTGCTTCTACTTGCTGATCATTAATTTGTGTTAAAACAACAACATAAGATGTTTCAGTGGCCAAAGTATACAAAATAAAATGATTAGAAAAATTGGGAGTATTCAATGTAGGAGCATTAATAATTGCCCGTTTGATTGAGTCAAAGGCTTCTTTTTCCTTATGTCCCCATTTGAAAACTGAATTTTTCTTAATCATAGTTTGTGAAGGTAAGACTATATGAGAAAAATCAGGAACAATTTTTTTTACAAAATTTATTTGTCCCAAAAATGATTGCATTGATTTCTTGTTATGTGGCAAAGGAATATCATAAATCTCCTTTATCCTATCGTGATCTATATATATGCCATCTTTGGATACAATAAACCCTAAGGGTTTGCCTTCATTTAGATCAAAGAATGATTTCTTGGGATTTAGAGAAATCCCATACCTTTTACATCGCTCAAAGATTTGTTTTAAATCTTGTAGATGATTGGCCCTTTTCTTGGAAAAGACAGTTATGTCGTCTAAGTAAACAACAACTGACCTATTGATCAAACCTTTGAAGGCTATATCCATGGCTCTTTGGAAAGTAGTTCCAGCATTTATCAATCCAAAAGGCATTTTCTGATAAGAATATGTTCCCCATTTAGTTCTAAATGTAGGTTTTAGTCTATCAGCTGGATGCACCAGTATCTGATTGTATCCTGAAAAACCATCAAGAAAGGACATTTACTTTGAACCAGCTACCGATTGAAGTATCTATTCCATTGTTGGTAATGGGAAATTATCTTTTTGACATGCCTTATTGAGATTTCTAAAATCTATGCAGGTCCTAATATCACCATTCTTTTTCCTTATAGGTACCAAGTTTGAAACCCATTTAGAATGTTTGACTCGGAAAAGTATTTTAGCTTTCAGAAGTTTATTCAATTCTACTTTGATTTGGATTTTCAGATTTGGGTGAATTTTCCTTAACTTTTGTTGTACAGGTTTCTCATTAGAAATCATTGGAATTGTGTGTTGAATGATAGAAGTATCATAATTTCTTAGATCCTCATAATTCCAAGCAAAAACATTTTTGTATTTGTTTAATAATCTGATGAAAGCAAATATTTCTTCTGATGTGAGTTCAAGTCCTAGATTGACATTTTGTGGTTTCCCTCAGTGCCAAGATTTACTAATTGAAACCTTAAAGTAGAACTTTGAGGTTTTGCATTAGTAACCTTTTTAAATCTATCTTTGATATCATAGAGATCTTCTAGCTTGACCACAAACTTAGGAATAGAATCCTCATTTAGTCTTTGTTTTAGCTAAAGATCATGATCGCTTTCATCAATAATCTGAAGATTTTTCAGAAGTCAAAAAATTTAAAATGTCTTCATCATGATTAAATAATCGCCAATTGGTGACATTGTCTAGGACAGATGGCCGAAAATTTAATTTAATTGAAAACCTATCTGGACTATAATCCTTAGATGGAAGAAGCTTAGAAGCAACATTAGCCAATAAATCACCTACTGCATTCTGAGATCTAGGAATAGGAGAAATATTGAATGCCAAAAAATGAGTTGTGAGATCTTGAACAAGGGATTGATAATGTTTGAGATGTCCCGAAAGACAATGAATAGTGTTCCTTACTTGTTTCATGACAATTTCAGAATCACCGAATACTTTCAAATATTGGATATTCAGACCTATTACTTTATAGAGCCCTTAGATCAATGCCTCATATTCTGCAGTGTTATTGGTACACTCAAATTCTAGTCTGCATGATAGCATAGTTTTTTCCCCTTCTAGACTAACTAAAATACACCCTACTCCTGCATCGTCATTGGATTTTGATCCATCAAAATATAAAGACCAAAATAAAGGCTTATCTACAGATTTATTTACAAATTCATTAGAAATACTAATAGATCTTGATGTATTAGTATGAGAGAAATTTTCAATTTGTGATGTGATACTATTAACAGGAAAAGGCAATTGTTGAGCATTAAATTTTCCAAAGAATGACTCAGCTGAGTAATTTCCGAGAATGTTGTTATTGAAAGCTACAGGCTAGTTTTCTTGTTCAAACTCCATTACTGTATGAGTCATGTGTTTTCTTGATCTATTTTTGATTTGGTTTCCCTTTATAAGGAAGCCACATATGAGACCAATCAGTGGAAATGTAACCATGGAGTTTCTCGGACCAATCCCTGCTTAGAATTAAACCATAGAAGTCAAGGATGTCAGCAATCAATATATCAATTCTTTGAACTACGCGGGGATCAACCGATAGTCTAATGGTAACTGAATTAATATCTCCTAAAGCTTGAACTTTAGTCCGATCTAATTGAATAATATGAACTGCAGATTTCTGGACCTGCTCAATGTTTAATTTAGAGCAAATTGATGCTGGCATTATGTTTGATGAAGCCCCTGAATCTATCAGATAGTTATGCAGATTTCTATTATAGATTTCATAAGTCAAGAGAAAAGGAGGAATATGAGAATTAGACCTATCTCCGATCAAAACAACACCAGTAGAATCTACTTTATCCGATGGTGGTTTACCTGATCCTTTAGTTGCCTTGGATAACACACTAGTTGGAAGAGGAGAAGAATGTACCACATTCAATTCTTTTAGTAACAACTTCTATTGATTTTTTAGCTTGCTAAGTTCATGTAATGAAATATTTTCTCGAGTCTTCTTCATGTCCTCCACATTGTTGTAATCCATAGAGTCAGAGACTACTAATATTTTAGATGATGAGGTGGATTGGAGGATGATGGTTGATTTTGGGTAGGCACAATTGGAGTTTTCTTCATGGGAGCTTCGTCTTTAGTAACAAGGTTTGAATTTTTCTTCTTTGGATTTGTTTGAATAGGATCTGTTGTAGTTTTACTTTTGGTATTTACTGGGAGAGCTTGCTGTTCACTTTCATTGTTAGAGTTAGACAAGATAAAGTTCCACATCCCATGGCATTCAACTATTTCCTCTTCTTCCATTTCCTTTGATGATAAAACCGTGTCTTCATCTTCATCATCATCTAGATTTGATTCTGCATTAGATATAGCATTAGGTGGTTTTGGTTCAGTTGACTGATTTCTTCTAAAGTTTCTAAATGGTTTTTTAGTAGAAGTTTCAGCTACCTGTTCTTTTTTATTTTATTTCCACCATTTCATTGGACATAGTTTTCAGAATCTTTTGTAAACCTTCCATGTCATATGGATCTTTAATTGCTTTCTTTTTTGGATCATCTTTGAAAGTAACCTTTTTGGATTTTCTTTCTTCAAGAGCATTTTTCTTTTCCAAAGTAATGATACGTTTTTCAACAACGATCACTTCTTTCATATTTTCTGCTAATGTAGGTTTGACAACCCTATCAATGAAAATGGTTATGTTTGAAGGTAAAGCAGAGATATACCATTCGCTTTGGACTTCTTCACTAGGCTTGGATGTTGTAGGAATTTTATTCAGCAGTTTATTGAATCGAGAGTTGAAGTCTTTGATGGGTTCCTTTGATTCAAATTTTAGATTGGAGATATCATTAATCAAAGTCATTGTGGACCTATCATCTCCAAAATTGGTTAAAAATTTCTCCTGAAAAGCATCCCAGCTATTGATGGATCCCGGTGGCAATGAAAATACCACGATCCAGCTTCCCCTTATAGAGTGTATGGAAAAATCCTAACAACAAAATCTTCTTTTGTTACCCCATTCAAGTTTATGGACAACATGAAATTGTTTATATGTTCTTCAGCCAATATGCCAATGCCTGGATTAAATTTTGGTAAGCATTTTTCAGGATGAGCTGGAAATTGACTTAAGGGTGCAGGGATAGCAACAACTCCTATATTTGTCCATGTCCTTGGTTGAGGTTGATTATGTGCCATTGTCGAACTAACAACAGAAGAGGGTGAAGAGGCAGTTGAAAGTGATTGGGTAGAGGATGTTGAAGTACCTGTACCCTTATGGACTACGATCTTGAGTTGGGGAATTGATGGATCACTTTGCAATGGTTTAGATGGGATGGATGATGATGAAGAAAGAGTCTCACTGTCATACTCTAAAGGTGTCTTCCTAGCTCTTTTTCTACTTGGCAGAGGAAATTCAGTTGGTGTAATACCAAGCTTTTCACTCTGTGCTCTAGTAAGAAGCTGGGATCGAATATATTGCGAAGTTACACTGCCTTGGAATAACTCAGACTGTTCCTGGGATATTGAAAACCCTTGGAGTTTATGAATTAAGTTTTGTACTTCAGAGGGTTCAAGAGAAGAATTGTCAGGAGTGTTTAAGTTTTCAGCAGTGGGTGTTGTATTTTCCTTTTCAACTTCTCGCTTAAAAATAGGAGATTTAGAATGCGAAGGAGAAGTTGGAGGAGGTTGTGAGGGGGTTTTACTCTTAGAATGGCCTATGGGTTTTGATTTGCTTGCCATTCATAGTTTATGCCCTCCTTTTAGTGCCAAAAATGTTGATGCCTCTAAAATCTCAGCACCAACATCGGGGATAACCACCAGGTCCGAACCTTAGTACAACTCCTTTTCCGTTTGGTGTGGTGGCTCCGACTGGATATTATGGGACAATTTTCCAATATAATGAATGGTTTGATGGATAATTGTTTTATAATGTATAATAAGGTTGATAAGTGTTTTAACCTATGACTCAAAAATATACAAATACACTTATCTAACCTGGGTAATGTACTAACAATGCAATTTTTTATTATTCCTTTTAGACAAATAATCTTATAGATGAATTACTTATCAATAGAAAGATGCATTCATAGATAATGATTAATTTGTTTAATAAATTAAAAAAAGTAATTATTAATAAAAGATATCGCATTCATAACAATGTATATCGTTGACATATATCTTTAAAGTAAAACAGTTCTAAATCTTCATAGATGACATGATAAAGAATTATTTGAACAACATACATATATCAACAATAGAAACTTTTAAAAGGAATGCTTCATCACATAAGGAAACAAGACAAAAGAACAAAGATAAAAATATTGCATGCATTTGAGTCTTTCTGATGTAAATAACACTCTTATTCCACTTTCTTGTTTGAGAAAACCTTCCAGGAGATAAAAAAGTGCAAGTCTTGAAAAGAATTTCTTCACAAAAATGTAGAACTTTGATCCACTATTGATAAAAAGATGTTCAGAAGTACAAAAGTGAAACTTCTCAAGTCAAATCTTATACAAATTGAGGACCCTTTCTTCAAAGACATGAAAGGGTTTAAATAATAAAATAAAAACTAACTGTCAATAAAAATCGCTTTGAGCTGTTGAAACTGTAAACATGAAAATCTAGGATTTGATTTATGAAAATATCAGTGTGATAGCCTTTTAAATAATTCATTGTATATACTTCTTCTCTTGCACTTGATACTAACAAATTGAGAGCATTTGCTGAATTTTTGGAGGATGACCCAGCCTAGAATGTAGTTGAGCTGTGGACGTAGCATCTGAAACTTCGGCAACCATGAGATTGACAGCGTTGGCAAGGAATTTGGTGGCCATCTACTGACTATGCGGCTTTACTAGGAAAAACCAAAATGCATCCCAAGTCATGTTTTGCACTTTGCCGATTTGTTCTTCTCTACTGGCAAAATCCTGTTTCCATTGATCTTCTAATGCTTTTGCTTTTGGGTTTTTTCCTGGAGAGCAATCGGGGATCAACTTAGTTAGATATAAGCTGTCATTTACCAACTCGATCACATTGTTTCTTGTAGCCCTGGCTCTAGAAGTAGCTCTTTCGGCCTTAATTAACTGTGATTCCCACTCCGAAAACAATATTTCTTTGTGCGATTCTTGGATTTTTGGTAGATTAGTAGCCATGCCTTCTTCTGAACTTTGCCAAGAGAGAAATTTTGTTACCTTATCATCTACGTTTTCAAATTCTAGTCTGGTGTCAACTGCTTGTTCAATGAGTGATGCAATGATAGTGCACAATGGGTCAACCAATGATATCTTATGGAAAAGGATATTTAGTTTCCAAGATAAGGCTTTAGTCACTTCCAGGGCTTCTTTCTTGAATTCATCAACCTTTGGATACCCTTGAAATTTTCTACCTATAATTACAATTGTACAATTTGTTCTTCTTTAGTTTTCTTTTCCTGCTGAATTTCCGCTTGAAGCTTGTTGAGTTCTTGAGACAAATTTTATTGTTTCTGAAGAGCCTGTTGATCGATATTTTGCTTCTCTAGACTTAGTTGTTCTTTTAGTTGCTCATTTTGTTGTTTTTTCTCTGCTAGTTGTTGCTCAAGCTATCCAGTCTTCTACTATTCTAGTGCCTTTTTCTCTTCAAGTTGGGTGATCCTTAGATCCTTTTCCTTTGATTAGTTGGCTAACTTCAGAAGCCTTGTCCATTATAGCGGCTATATAGGCACCTGCATACTGAGACAAATTTGTTAAATCCTCAGAAGGGTTGACTTCTGAGTCTTTCCATACCACATTCATTAGTTCAACTCGAGGAGTTGAGAGTGTTCCCTGGTCAATTTTCCTCCTTTTCCTTTGTCTTTTGACCACAACCCTATGCTTTGGACTATAAAATACATCAAGGGGTGGTATTTCCTCTACATTCAATACAATCTCTTTAGAAGGATTCTCTGGGATTTCAATGTCCTGTTGAGTGTTCACTTTGCCGACTACCCCTTCAATTGTAGTACTAGTAACAATAGGCTCCTGTGTTGCGGGCTATTCTGGTGTAATGATGTTTTAAGAGTCATTCTGTTTCTTGATCATTCGATCGAACTACTCCCATTCCTTGATTAAGCTGGAATTAATATTGACATCAGTATCTAGGAGCTCGTTGGTCTTTCATTTGTTTTCTCCTTTTCGGGACTTCGCTCCTTTTCGGGACTCTTCTTCTTTTTTGGACTCTTCTCCTTTCCAAGACTCTTCTCAGTAGTTTGTTCTTCACTGTGGCCTTCTTGTTGCACCATAGGGGTAGTGGCCAATAAATCCAGAGGTGGTGTTTGTAACCTCTGTGTCGTGAACTGCATAATCTCTTCCCCCTGCTCCTAATTTGATCTTTGCTAGATGTTTTACCAGTGAAAATAACTCAGCCAAAGTGAACAAGTCATCATATTCACCTATCTCATGTTCAAATTTGGCAAGTTTCACCTGACTGGTGAAGTTGTAAGCCACTTCTCTTAGATCATATTGTCTCTTAGGAATGACTACTAACTTCAGAATTTTTATCTTCTCTGTTTCTTTCTCTGCATGTTTGAAATCATGCAGTGTGTAAGTATCACAGGGGAGGGGAAATGAAGGCCTCATTTGTTTCTTGGACTCTTTGTGGTTCCTGGACATTCCTGTTTCTGTTATCTGGTAAGCTATTTCTCTGGCCAATAGCTTATTAGGAATGTACAAGGGGAGAACATGTGGATTTGTGGTGTTGCCAAAAGGTATGACATAGGTGAACATTTCTTCTCCGAACCAATTGCCAATTGATGTTAGGTCAATGCTAGCCTCATCAAACAACCAAGGATCAGGTTTGTTGAATATGGCCTGATGGACTGGTAAAACAAAACCATGGAAAATTCTATATATATGATCTTTATAATTGGCCTTCCACAAATATTTATGATAAATGTGAATAGGGGTTGCATCTTGAGGCGTCCATTTCCAACCTAGAATAGGGTAGTCAGAATTGAAACATATGGTATCCATGATGTAGGTGCTCATATAGAAGGAGGGTATTGTTCAGGTAGTTACAAACCTATTTCTTCTATAATCAAGGATTTGGTTAGTCATTTTATCTGATAAAATGGTTTCCCAATCCATTTTATAAGAGTTAACTGAAGCTTCCATTAAAGGCACCATTTCTATGGAAAACCTAGTTGAATCAGAGACTCCAAACAATGTACATATCATAGCATCAACATAGAAATAGGGAGATGATAAGGAGTCTACGAAGTACATACTAGAGGATTCATGCTTATGCTTGTTTGGGAAATGCCTCCATTGCCTGATAGGGTCCGACTCTACATCGTTCTCCTTTGCAAAAGCTTCTAAAAATGCTTTGTTGTATTGTTTATGGGGATCTGGAAAATGGTACATCTTCTTGACATCTTCTGCCCTGAATGTCTTGAACATCCTTCCATCGACTGTATAGAATGCCCTGTCGGTTATTTTGGTACTTTCTATAACCCATCTCACTAGGTCATTGTATGGTAACACTTACGTGCGGGCTACTATTCTATGGAGGAAGGAGCTAGCTAAATCGTAAAGAGTATTTTCTGATTTGTCAGTTGAACCAGCCTTTGCTCCTTCTTCTTCAACTTCACTTAAATCCTCAGCTTTGAGTAAATTATATATTCCCTCCCATGAAGTCTTGCCAAGGCTTGCACAGGTAGTGTCAGCTATTAGTACCAATTTTGCTAGTTCATCTTTCACTACGACTGGCACCTTTGCTTTCCGAGATCTCTCAGACATTTTTGCTGGATTGATGATTTCGGATTCACTCTGCAAAATGAAACAGAAGGATGTAACAGTGGAAAAACTTGTTCAAAGCTAATACGTAGCGCACAGGACTAAAAACAATTTAGTGTAATAGATGCTACCGATATGATATATTAAGCCACCATGGATGAAATCCTTGAAAGATTCAACCATAACTACTTCTTAATGATTTCCCTGTAACTTCCAATGTGAAACTTTAATGTCGTGATGATATGTCGCATTGCAAATTTATAATAGTCCTTTTCAGAATGGGTATCGTGACTTTCCGATCAGCGATTAGCGATAATCACATATCGCAGATCGAGAGTTACAAGTGTCGTGCTTAAATGGTTCCTTTGCATGGTTCTGATTACGATCAGTAGTGAGATGTCATGGGGAGGCGACATGCTTTAAAATTAATAAATCGTTTAAATTTTCATTATAATTGACTTATAACTGTAAACTGCACATGTTCATAAGATTTCATGTTTTGCCTTTATTGAAAGCGCACTTTATGATAATAAAATCACATCGGCAGATTTCAACGAAACTTTTTGGGATGCGTCTTATGGTTTTAGTGATGCGCGATTGTGATCGGCTCATCGCGTTGGAGGTTTTCTATGGAAGACTTGGAGTGATTTGTTATGAGTAGCGATATGCCATTTCCGACAGAGTTATCGCATCGGCAGATCTCAATGAACACTTTAAGTCCATTATTGAAATAAAGGATGTGCATGATGCAATATTTTCCCTTTATAATTGTTTTTGTTTGATAAGCTTTATGATAAGGTTTTATTATTATTCAAATCGGACCGGACCTTATCAAGAGGACTTTCATGGGTTTGATAGATTTGAAAATTGCGATTGCGATCTAACCTACCCTAAAAGCAAGTTTCTATATGACTTATTATAAAGTTTAATTTTCAAACATTTTATTGATTTTATTAATATTCTAAAGGGTACCCATTTCTTATTA
Organism: Pinus taeda; assembly: GCA_000404065.3. NCBI lineage: Eukaryota > Viridiplantae > Streptophyta > Pinopsida > Pinales > Pinaceae > Pinus > Pinus taeda. Next base: position 53,404 of record APFE030083093.1, read on the forward strand.
AAGCCTTTTATGAAAAATTTTGAAATTGGGAGGGTTGTTGTATAGCACAACAGGTTCCTAAGTCTAAACTTAGGAAAATAAAAATATTAATGAGTATTAATAAAAATATGGTTGAGAAGCTTCTAAGAGACGAGGATCAAGTATGTTTTAATCTTAGCCATTGGTTAGGGACTTAATCTTGACCATTGATTCATCAACATGAAAAGTATAAGAAGAGGCTTGAGGGTCAGTTGGAGATACACCAAGTTGATCAGTCAGTTCGATTTTTGCTAAGAAAATCGAACAAGTGATCTGAGTTGTAATGAGAGGGGCAGAAACATAGATTTGTATCAGAAGGAGTTCCAAGCCAAAGAGTATGTGGTAGAGAGGCAACAATAGCATTAGAGAGGTAGCGTAGAGGCCTACGCAACCCAGGAAGGGGCTCACATAGTGCCGACGCAGGCCAGGAGGGTCTATTGCAATGGCAGTGCAAAGTATTCGTCAGAAGTCCGAGATTTTGCTGGAGAAGTGAGGTTATGAGCAAGGAGAGCTAAACAACAACCTTCCTCTAGAAAATTAATCTAATAGAAGGGGTGAAACAATCTTCTAGAGGCATGACACTGGCCCAAGTAGTGATTGTGCTGGGATTTTGTAGTGTTTTCTAGAGTCAGGCCACTTAGTAGATCAATTGTGACATTTAGAACAAGGTAAACTGTCATATGTATTTCTTACTTCCATGATTTATCTTAAAGGTTATCCGATGTGAGAGAAAACCTATTGTACTCAGATTCTGCTTGCTTAATAATACAAACCCTCTATTTTCTACACCGATTTTCCCGCATTGGGTTTTTCCAAGGACGTGTTGTCCAAAAATAACAGTGTCCCTTGTGTGTTTGTCTCATCTATTTTTTCAGTTTATGATCTGTATGTTAGTGTAGTCTATAGTATTGTTTTTCATCACTGTTTATAAATTAAATAACTTGTTGAATGAAATAAAAAGTAGAGATGCTAAACCAGTAACTGCAATAGGATTTTTGTCTCTAGATTCATAAATTTCCACATGGTATCAGAGGATTGCATATCATAGGATACTGATGCCACCAACCGAGAGATACAACAAATCTGCTGCAGAGAGACAACTTCCCTGAGTGAAAATGTTGTTTCAGATCCAGAGAAGTAGCTAAAGGAGTGACGTAGTGCCAGAGGAGTGACGCAGAAGCTCACACAGTGCTTGCGTCAACTTTATGAGCTAGGAGGAGGAGATGCAGTAGCCGAGAGGAGCTCACGCAATGACTGCGTTAGCTCTCTGGGCTAGCACAGAGCCTAAGGGGCTTAGATCAGTCAATTTCTAGGGTAGTAGGAGTAGTGAAGATTTAATCCGTGGTGTTGGTGGGACGTTGTTGATGTTGTTGCAGAATAGTGTCTGTGGAGACGAAACCAAGGTAGAGGGAGTCACTTCCTTGATGGATTTCTTGCCAAAAGAAATCTAGGTCCGGGTTGCTGAGCAGCAACAAAGGAGGATTGGAGAAGGGGTGATTCAACATTATTTGGCAAGAGGATTTTCGTGAAGGAAATCAGGACTCAGAGGGAGTCTAGAAGGAACTTGTTCCTTAGAGGATTTCTAGTGCCAAAGAAATCCAGATCTAAGTCTTGCTGCAACAATAGTGAGAGAGGGAGAAGAGAACCTATTCTATACTTGTTTGAGCAGTGATAGCAGTCAATGGACTAAGGGATCAGGATAAATTGGATGGAGCATCCAAAATTGTCATTTGGAAGGCCAAGATCCTGACAATCTTGGACAAGAATCACATCAAGGATTATGCCTTGAAAGTGGTTTTTGTACCAGTCGATGCTGATCCTCTCGAGAAATACGAGGAGGCTCAAGAAAAGGCAAAGTGCATGAGCTTGGACGGGGTCAAGGATCATGTGGTACCACATATTGCTGAAAAGGAAACATCAAGGGAGATGTGGGAGGCCTTGACCACCTTGTATGAAGGAACTTCCATCTAATGGAAGATGTTGCTTGAGAACCAACTAAGACAGTATCATATGCAGAAGGGGGAAGAAATCGATCCCTTCCTTCTGAGATTGCAAGGGATTTGAGACCAACTGACTTCCGTGGTGTCTACACCATATATTGAGTTCATGGTCATGACTACCTTGAATGCAATCAATGAATACTGGGAGACCTTTGTCCAAGGCATCTTAGGTAGGGCTTCTCTCCCAGGTTGGGAGGAAATGTAAGCAGCTCTTCGATAGGAAGATATCAGGTGGTTAACCAAGGCAGGAAGTAGCAACAAAGGAGTTGGAGTAAAGAAGGAGGAAGAGGAGGATGTAGCTCTCACTTCAGTGGGACAACAAGGGAAACATAAGAAGAAAAAGAAATACACAACCAAAGTTAGATGCTTCAGATGTGGAGAATTGGGAAATTTTTCCACTCAGTACCCTCGGAAGAAGGGTAAGGAAGAGAAGTATGACTTGAAGGCTGCTCCAACGAAAGCTGACAAGGAGGATGATGATGAGGATTGTGCCATGAGTTCTCATGCACCTCTAGAGAAGAGGTGGGATGATATAGAGCTATAGTTGGGATGACTACATAAGATCAGGATCCTTGAGGTGCCCAAACTCTTGGATCACATATAGCTACAGGATCCCTTAATGACAGTAGCAGAATGGTGGGAGTGAGTTGTTGCGAGAGATGATGGAGGAATAGTGGCAGAGGTAGAGCACCAAAGTCTGAAGCAACGTAGTGGAGTGTTGCAGCAGTGTGGAAGGCATAGAGAAAATACAAGAACATTACAGTAGCATCAGAGGGTCAGAACAGATTAGGAACAAAGGTAGCTTGAGTGTTAAGGGGCATCCAGAATGACTAACATATAATCTTTTGGGTGACTTTTTCAGTTACTTACTTCTTAGCAACTGAGTTGCAGTGCTATGGGCAACATGATGCAACATATTGAGAGGGAGCCGTAGCACAAATGCAACAGTGTCAGGGGAAGCAATACAGATTGCAACAATCCAGTGGATGAAGGGTAGCAAGCCGAGCATCAACAACATAGAGGACCGATGTCGTGGATCAGTGTGATACTTTTGATCGAAATTATTGCTAGAGTACATTCCTCACTAAGAGGGAGTGTTGATTTTGGGTAGCATCGGATGTGATCTAGCTCCAAAATTTTGTGGAGCAACTAGAATACATGAGATCTCCAAGACCTAGAAATTGCTTGGAGAAATTCCACTCAGATTATGATTTATTAAAATAATTAATATTTTTAATGGGGTTCCTAAGTCTAAACTTACGAAAATAAAAATATTAACGAGTATTAATAAAAATATGTGTGAAAAGCTTCTAAGAGATGAGGATCAAGTCTGTTTTAATATTAGCCATTGATTAGGGACTTAATCTCGACCTTTGATTCATCATCAGGAAAAGTATAAGAGGAGGGTTGAGGGTCATCTAGAGATACACCAAGTTGATCAATCAGTTCGATTTTTCTGGGGCATGGTTTGCTGAGAAAATCGAACTAGTGATCTGAGTTGCAGTGAGAGGGGCAGAAGCAAAGATTTAGATCAGAAAGGAGTTCCGAGCTAAAGAGTATGTGGCAGAGAGGTAATAGTAGCATCAGAGAGGCAGCACAGAGGCCTACATAGGCCGGGGAAAGGGCTCACATAATGATGATGCAGGTCAGGAGGGTCTCTTGCAGTGCCAGTGTAGAGCATTCGTCAGAAGTCTGAGATTTTGCTAGAGAAGTGAGGTTATGAGATAGGAGAGCTAAGAAATAGTCTTCCTCCAACAAATCAGTCGAGCAAAAGGGGTGACACAGTCTCCTAGAGGCAATATGCTGGCCCAAGCAGTGATTGCGCTAGGATTTCGCGGTGTTTGCCAGAGTCAGGGCACTTAGTGGACCAGTTGTGACTTGGAGAATGAGGTAAACCCTCGTATGTATTTATTGTTACTGTGATTTCTCTGAAAGGTTAGCTAGTGTGAGAGGCAACTTGTTGTAATCAGATTCTACTTGCTTAATCATACGAACCCTCTATCTGTTGCACTGGTTTTCCCGTATTGGGCTTTTCTGGGGACATGTTGTCCAAAAATAACAGTGTCCCTTATGTGTTTATCTCATCTATTGTTTCAATTTATGATTTGTATGTCAGTTGAGTCTGTAGTAGTGTTTTTCATCATTGTTTATAAATTAAATAAATTGTTGAATGAAATAACAAGTAGGAGATGTTAAACCAATAATTGCAGTAGGATTTATGTGTTTAAATTCATAAATTTGTTAATCTAGGTTGTCATTGATGTCAATATAGTAGTTTTTGTGATGGAAAATTCTTTGATACATGATTTCCCATTGATGCCCAGTGATCATAATGCTCAAAGTTTGATATATGATGATATGATGAGATGGAGGACCCAAGTGGATTGAACAACAGGAGGTCAATTGAATAGCAAATGACACGTCAATTGAACAACAATTGAACATGTCAGACCAGGAGGTAACTCCTCAAAACAAACATGATATTCATTCAGGTTGGTCATTATTATGTACATGAGGGAGAGATTGTTCATTTCATCTCCCGATGACTCATCATTTTTTCTATTATTTATTTACATTAATTACGGTTGTTCATCCAATTGCTATGATTAGGTGTCAACATTCCCCCCTTAATTTGAACGGATGTTGGTGAGTCTAAGCATCTCTCTGAATATTTCAAGCTTTTCTCTTCCAAGCGCTTTGGTGAAGATGTCTGCAATTTGCTCATTAGTGGAAAAATGGCAAAGATGGATTGTTTTGGCCTCAACATGATCTCGAATCAGATGTTATTTAGTATTGATGTGCTTCGTTTCATCATGGAACTTTGGGTTCTTTGCCAAATTTATTGCTGAGGTATTGTTAATCATGAGTGGAGTTGATTATACTTGTTTTACCTGCAAATCTTCAAGAATTTTCCTAAGCCACAATTTCTTTTATTGCCTCAGCTGTTGCCACATATTCTGCCTCTATTGTGGAATCTATTGGCACTGATTGTTTGTGTGATCTCCAGGAGACAACTCCTGATCCAAGACTCATAGCATAACCTGAAGTACATACGCTAGTTTCTTTGTCTCCATCGAAGTCTGAATCAGAGTATCCAATCAAGCTGAAGTCGCCCACCTGTGTATACTTGATTCCAAAGTCTTGAGTTCCCTTCAAGTACCTTAGAACACTTTTTGCAGCAAACCAATGTCCCTCACAAGGCTTTTGCATAAATTTGGAGAGGATTCCAATAGCAAACAAAATGTCTGTTCTGGTAGTCGTTAGGTAGTTGAGACTTCCTACAAGCTGTCTATACTTTGTTGTATCCTCAAATTCTTTTCCTTCAATGGATGTGAGCTTTAAGTTTTGTTCCAAGTAAGAGGATTGCATGTTGTCATGCCAAACCTGTTCAACAGATCTCCAATGTACTTCTTTTGAGAAAGGAATATGGACTTCGGATGTTGAGTTAGTTCAATACCAAGAGAGTAATGAACATAGCCCAAATCAGTTATTTCAAACCTTTCCTCAATTCCTTCTTTATGGATGCAATGTAGCTTTCATTGTTCCCTATCATCAAAAGATCATCTACATATACCACAAGATATACAACTATTTTTCCAACCTTCTTGACAAACAAAGCTGCATAATCAAGATCATAATGTTTGAAATTGAGTTCCAGAATATTATCAGTTAGTTTTTCATACTAGGATCGCGGTGCTTGTTTGAGGCCATACAAGGATTTCACAAGTTTGCATACTTTATGTTCATGTCCCTTCACAGTAAATCCTTTAGGCTGGGACATAAAAACATTCTCTTTTAGATCTCCATTCAAGGAAGTAGTTTTTACATCCATTTGATGGACTTTCCAACCGTTCTGAGCTGTTAGGGCAAAGAGTGTTTGGATGGTAGCCCATTTTTCTGTGGGGGAAAAAGTCTCCTCATAATCGACCCCTTCCTTCTGTGCAAAACCTTTTGCCACAAGCCTGACTTTGTGCTTGTCAAGTGAGCCATCAACTTTATACTTGTTCTTGTAGACCCACTTACAGCCAATTGGTTTGGTTCCCAATGGAGGATCAACCAGCTTCCAAGTGCCATTCTTTATCAGGGCGTCATACTCCTTTTGCATTGCTTCTTTCCATCCATCATGAGAAGCAGCTTCTTTGAAGGAAGTTGGTTCAAAATTTGTAGATAAATTCAATTCACAATCATAAGAAACATCCATATCAACAGGTGAATCAAAGTCATCTACATCACCTCCATTTTGCCGGTTTGAATTTTTAGTTCCCGTCTTTCCAACCTCTTTAGGATGAACACTTTCAAGTATCTTTGTCAGCCACTTTGGGGGACCTTTTTCAGATGGTCTAGGCTACTCCATTGATTGAGTTGGGACTGAATCAAGATTGAGTCTCCCAATTCTATCAATCACATCACTCAAAGTATCATTTGTTGTTAGAGTTTCATGCGGGGGAGAGAGTGCTTCAGAAGAAGATTCCACAGATTGATCTAGTATAGGAATCCCCCCTTCAAGATGTGGAATCTGATTATCAAATTCTTGAAATGATTTTGCATTTGCGAATCTATCCAATTGATCAAGTTGCTGTTCAACAACATTATCAGTTTTGGATGATTCAAGAAAGATTACATCTCTAGATACAACAAACTTTTTATTGACTTCATCATAGAGACGGTATGCTTTGGAGGTGTTTGAATACCGCAGGAAGGTACACTTACGACTTCTTGCACCAAGTTTGTTTCTATGTACCTTTGGTATGAAGGCATAACAGGTGGAACCAATGACCCTGAGATGCTTCACCGAAGGAATGTGCCCATACCACATTTCATAGGGAGTCTTGTTTCTGATAGCATTAGATGGACATCTATTCTTTATATATACATCACATAGAACTACATCAGCCCAAACCATCATTTTTACATTTTTGAAGAAAAACATGGAGTGTACCATATTTAAGATTGTCCTATTCATTCTTTCAGCTACACCATTATGTTAAGGATTATAAGGCACAATTGTTTGATGTTTGATCCCATGTTGTTGAAGATAGTTTTCAAATTCATTTGAAGTTCATTCTTTCCATTATCAATGCAAATAGATCCAATATGAGATTGTGCATCATTTTCAATCCATGTATCAAAATTTCTTGAATGTTTGAAAAGCATCAGATTTGTTCTTCAATAAATAAACCCAACACGTTCTGGTGTAGTCATCAATAAATGTCATCATATATTTATGTCCATTTGCAGAAGGAATAGGCATTGGACCACATAAATCTGAATGAATGAGTTCAAGTTTTCTATGTGCTTTGGAGTGTGAATCATGAAAGCACTGTTTTCTATGCTTTCCTAAAATGCAAGCATCATATTGCTTAAGCTTCCTAGGAATTGTAGGCAAACCAGTAACACCATTTTTCTTCAACAAGCAGAGGCTGCCATAGTTCAAATGTCCAAATCTAGCATGCCATAATAAACTTGATGGAAGTGTGCCTTCTTCATAATGAGAATTGTATGAGAAATGTTGTGCACAAGCAGAGGTACCTTGCAACTTGAAAAGCCTTTCCTCTTCTATCCCTGTCATGACAAGTGAGTGGTCAGATGCTTTTCTCACCTCAAGATTGCCATAAAACATATGAATGCAGAGACCTTGCTGGTGGATGTGGACCAAGGACAACAAGTTTCTCCTCAGTTGTGGGAGATATAGAACATGATGCAGAAGAAAGTCTAGAAGACTAGGCAATTTAAGCCTGATAGTGCCAAGCCCTGATGGCTTGAGTTTTGATTGGTCTGCAAAGTACACTGCTCCATCAACATTGTCAGTAAATTCTTCAAAAAAATATTTTCTATGATTCATGTGCCAAGTTTCTCCTGAATCAAGCAACCAATCATTTTTCGAAGAAGCAAATGAAGCATTAAATAAGTCTTCATTTTCTCCAATATTACATTGTGCCACAACATAATGAGTGGATTCCGGTGCTTTACCTTTGTCTGTGTCATTAGTTTTACCTTTGGGTTGGTTTCTTTGCTACTCAATTTTGTCCCAAGGTAACTTGCATGTGGAGGCATCATGTGATCCATTTCTTTTGCAGCGTATGCAGTGTAAATCTAACTTTCTCCTTGAGAGTGTCTGCCCTCTCTGCCTTTGAAATATATTCCTCTTCCTCTTCGACCACCTCTTCCTTTGGAAGAATCTTGGGCAAGATTCTTTTCTTTATGAGCAAGGCACACAACCTCTTCAAAAGATTCAAGGGTTGTCTTCTTTCCAAAAGCTTTC
>APFE030083093.1:84336-103248 GCA_000404065.3 Pinus taeda
GATGATTCTCCTACCCCAGGGCTCAAGGATATTATCCAAGAGAAGAGCACCGAGATTCAGTCACTGCAAAGAAAATTGTACATGGCAAGATGGGTAAACACATATCTGGAGCAGCGTAACAAGCAGCTGGAGGATGAAAAAAAACTTGATGAACTATGGAGGATCCGCAGTGATCGCACTTTGAACCGTAGGAGGCCTGGTGACCTATTGCGTGTTGATCGGGAGTCCATGCTTATTCGTGTAAATGCACATTTGGAAAGATTACTGGAAAAGGAAAATCATGACAAAGCGCTGCTACGCCACATGAAGACACACTATTGGGCAAGACTGCATGTTTGTAAGGTTAGAAACAAAATCCTCCAACGAAGGTTGTCAGAGGCCCGGAAGAAGAAGAAGACAAGGACAAATCCACTCTCCATCTTGGCTGAAGCATCCCTCACTCATCATGGTACTGATCAGCATTGATCTAGCATCTAAATATTAAAATTTTGAAAATTTTGGAGCATTTTGCCAATTTTTGGTAAAATTACAGGTTTTTCCCGTGTCGTGTCCGCGTCGCGCGCGCGGACATTTTGAAGGACTGCTCGGAATTTTGCAAACTTGGCATTTTTGGAAAGGGCATGCCAAGAGAAAAATTACCAGTACTCGGGAGAAGTTTAATTTTGAGATTTGAGCCTCCAAAAGTTCAAAATACATCAAAAAAATGACTTTCTGCCCACTTTTTGAGTTGCAGAAAGTGACCTTGGGAGAAATGGTTTTTGAGGGGGCAAAACAACTCCAAATTCAGAAATTCCACTTGGGATGGAAAGTCGACAGGCCAAGCTTTCCAATGAGCTATCTTACACTTGATTTTGACCAGTGGAACCCACTCAAAAGTTGCTGCAAATGTGCGCGGACACGAGAGACAGGGGGCGCGGACATGAGAGCAAACTTTGCCAGAATTGACTTTTTTTGGTCAAAAAACACTGTTTTGACTATGGTTGATTATTTTTACTTGTAGATGATGGATAAATGTAATATTTTCATGGCACTTTGATAGATTTTACCTCTATTTACTCTTCTAGAAGCTTCCTTGATGTAAAAAGTGAATAATTAATGCATGAATTAGTTAGCTAAGTAATAGAGGCAAGTTGTTGAGATGCCTATTATCTAGTGCTTGGTTTGGAATTAGTTCAAACTGCTCCTAGAAGGATGAGCTCGACCCCTAGAGGCAAGGGAAGAGGTTAGCTTGCCTATATTATGTGTTTTCTTAGTCATTTTGAGAGGTTGGAGGTTGGACTCTTGTGGGAGAAAGCTATATTGTATATTGTACATCTAACTCTGCAATTTAGAAGAAGAAGAAGGCCAGGGTTTTGCAGACATCCTTGTGGATTCTTGTGGATTGTTGTGTTGATGGTGTGTTCTCTACATGTTCTTGTAAGTTTTTTTATGTATTCCACATCTCTCTTTCGCTTCTATTTGGACAGATGAAGTGGTAAAGTTTGAATACATGCTTTGACATGCTCAGCTTTTTAGTTTGTTCAAAATTTATGTTTTCTGCTATCTAGAGAGGATTCAAATGGTTGTTTGCCCTCTTTAGCTCCTTCTCTATCATCCCTGATCATCCATCTCAGATTAAGGCATCAGCGCTCACTCCTACCTTGCCCCAAAGATCCCCTGCAAAAAACTGTGCTCAATCCCCGCACCCTGAATTGCACTCCCTCCAATTGCCACCAAAAACCCAAAAATCTTTAAATCAACCCCCCTTATCAATTTACTAGCCTAATATCTTTGATCCTAATTGGTCAGCTTATCATATTGAAAGATCTACCGAATCTGACCCGAGAGAGCCTTCTCATACCTCGTAGGGCTAGCTACGAGGTGAAATGGTTTGATGTAGCCTTGAGAGTTTGTCTATCTCAGCCTAGGTGAATTCCAAGCGCTAACAGAATCCAAATTAGCGCAATTTGTATGAAGACTAAAGAAAGGATCTAAGCTAAAAGGTAAGTACCCTCTTATTTGTTTCAAATGTGGAAGAATAGGTCATTATGCTGCAAAATGTCCTCATAAGCATGATAATGATGGTGAGGAAAATTAATAAAGGATGGTATACTAAATGAAAGGGTTCAATAAGAAGAATTTCTTCTCTTAGCAAGATGAGTCTAATGAAGGTGAATTTATAGTCATAAAAAAAGAAATCAACTAATCAGTTCCCTCTTCGCAAAGGAGGTAATGAAGAATCATATGAAGAAAATGACCATGCTGGAAGACAAGAAGTATTATTCATGGCATTCACAAATGATGATGATTCAGGTCTAGAAGAAAATATAGATGAATTGTTAATGAGTGCCATTGAAGAAAATGAGAAATTACGAAATAAAATCATCTCTCTCAATGTAGAAAATGAGGAAACAAAAAGAAGGGAATACCTCTTGAAAAATAAGGTAAAAGAAAATGAAGAAATTTGTGAAGAACATGAAGCCGAAATAGTATCTCTGAGGAAGGAATTGGAGAAATTCAAAAAGGGTTGGGAAAGCTCTCAAATACTTGAATCTATCCTAAATAGTCAAAAACCTCAACATGACAAATTTGGGATAGGTTTAAAAGGAGAATCATCAAGTACTAAGAATAATGAGAAAAGCTATGCCGATGTACTTTCCAGCAACCCAAAAGAAGAAATATTAATTCATCAAAGGCCCATCTCAAATCCAAAGAATGAAGAGAGAGTAACTCCAAGGAAGAATGTTGATTCAAATCATGGCTATTACAACAGGTACAAAACTATCGTTTTTGGGCATTGTTTTATTATAAAAAATTTGGTCATCAAGCTAGACATTGCATGACCCGTAAGAATGAAACACCAAAATTGAAGGATCAAACAAACAAACCATATGATCTCAAAGGGCAAGGACAAATCAAGATCTACAACTCTTTTGATCCCTTGGCCAAATTTCATCCAATTTGCTCATTATGTAATGATAATGGACATAATGAACAAAATTTCCCCCTCAAAAGAAGAAAAGAAAAAAATGGGAATCCCAACACGGATAAATGTGGCCTAGCTCTATGTGCACACAGTGATGAAAATCATTGGTTTGTGGATAGTGGGCGCTCTATACATATGATAGGGGTCAAAAGGAAGTTTGTCTCATTGAACAAAAGGAAGGAAATGTATCCTTTGGAAGAGGATCTGCCAAAATTGTTGGAAAATGAACTATTGCCCTTATTAATGAAAAAGGAAAGGCTCAAAATGCTTTGCTAGTAAATGGGCTCAAATACAATCTCCTGAGTGTTAGCCAAATCTGTCACCAAGGACATAATGTTGTGTTTAGCACCAAATATTGTGAAATAAGAGACTCTTCCTCAGGGGAACTTGTGGCGAAAGGAGTTAGAACATCAGATAATGTCTACATTCTGAACAAAATTCAAGAAGATAAGTGTTACTTAAGTCAAACAAATGAAAGTTGGTTGTGGCACAAGTGACTTGGACATACAAGTTTCGATAACTTGATCAATATCAGCAAGATTAATGCAATACAAGACATCCCAAAGTTATTCAAGCCAAATCAAGGAGTATGTGGTCCATGTCAACATGGAAAGCAAACTAGAACTAGCCCCAAGACCAAGGAGTTCTCTACATCAAAACCTTTGGAGATCATCCATGCTAATTTAAGTGGACCAACTAGAACTCTAGCACTCCAAGGAGAAAGTTACTTTTCTTTATTTCTTGATGACTATACTAGAATGATGTGGGTATATTTCATAAAATATAAATCTGAAGCATTTGAATGTTTTAAGAATCTTAAAGCTTTTGTAGAAAATGAAAAGGATTCTAAGATTAAATTTCTTAGAATGGATAGAGGGAGGGAATTCACATCAAAAGGATTTGATGAATTCTATAAAGTACATGGAATCGAAAGAGAACTCTCTGCTGCCAAAACACCCAAGTAAAATGGGGTAGTTGAATGAAGAAACCAAACAGTTTAAGAAATGGCAAGAACAATGTTAATAGTAGTTGACTTGCGGCCAAAATTCTAGAGAGAAGCAGTTGGGACAACTATTTATACCTTGAATCAAACTCAACTAAGACCAAATAATAAGAAGAATCCTTATGAATTATGGAAAGGAAGACATGCTTCAGTAAAATACTTCAGGATTTTTGGAAGCAAGTGCTTCATAAAAATCAATGATGGCTCACCAGGGAAATTTGATACCTAGGTTGACGAAGGGATATTCCTTGGATATTCTACAAGGAGCAAAGCCTAGAAGTGCTACAATAATCGACTACAAAAAATAGTGGAAATCATTGATGTGAAGATTGATGAAGAACTTCTAGAAAAATAAATTGAAGATCATGAAGTTGACCCTCTCATTGAAGAAGAACCTGAAAAAGAGGAAAAAGATCAAGAAAAACACAAGGAAAAAGAACCATCTCAAACCCCTTCAAAGATGAAGTTTCTCCAAAAACATCACCCAGAAGAGTAGATTATTGGCAATATAGATGAAGGGATGCAAACCCGAAGAAGGATGACAAGTACACCAAAGAAAAATGATGTTGCTCTTCTATCCATGATAGAACCAGAAACATTTACTAAAGCAAGTAAGGATCCTCATTGGGTAAAATCCATGGAAGAAGAAATGTCTCAGATCGAGAAGAATGAGACATGGGAGCTAGTACCTCGTCAAAGGGATAAAAATATGATTGGAACCAAGTGGGTGTTCAAAAACAAAATGAATGAAGATGGACAAATAATCAGAAATAAGGCAAGGCTTGTTTGTAAAGGTTATTCACAAATTGAAGGAATTGACTTTGAAGAAACCTTTGCACCAGTAGCCAGTGTGAAAGCTATAAGGATGTTCTTGGGATTTTCTTGCTCAAAAGGATTTAAAATCTATCAAATGGCTGTAAAATCAACATTTCTAAATGGGGAACTCAAGGAATAAGTCTACATGGAGCAACTGGAAGGGTTTAATCTAGCAGAAGGAAAAGACTTTGTTTGTAAGTTGAAAAAGGAATTATATGGGTTGAAACAAGCTCCTAGAGCTTGGTACGTAAGATTGGATCACTATCTACAACAACAAGGCTTCAAGAAGGGGGTGGCAGGAAGTAATCTCTACATAAAGACAGATGAGGATAAGTTACTAGTCACACTTGTCAATGTTGATGATTTGATTTTTGCTAGTAATAATGATGAGATGACCCATGAGTTTGCTCAAAATATGTCAAAAGAGTTCGAGATGTCGATGATAGCAGAGTTATCTTACTTCCTTAGACTACAAGTATCTCAAACCACGACATGCATGTTCATATCTCAAGCCAAATATCTTAAAGACATGCTTAAAAGATATGGAATGGAAGACTGTGCACCCATGAGCACACCTATGACCACATATGACAAATTAAGCAAAGATGACTCTCCTCTGATAGATGCAACTCATTATAGGTCAATAATTGGAGCCCTTCTATACTTAACTGCTACGAGACCCGACATTATGCAAGCAGTACGAATGGTGGGAAGATTTCAATCAGCTCCTAAATAATCCCATTTGTTGGCTGTAAAAAGAATTCTTAGATACTTGAAAGGAACTCCTGATTTTGGTATTTGGTACCCTAAGAACTCAACTCTTACTATGACTGCATACACCGATGCTGATTGGGTCGGAAGTGTCGATGATAAAAAAAGTACTAGTGGAAATGCATTCTTCTTGGGAGATTGTCTAATATCTTGGCTCAACAGAAAACAAACATCCATATCACTGTGTACAGCTGAAGCCGAGTATATAGCTACCGCAGATTGTTGTACTCAAATATTATGGATGAAGGAGGCTCTGAAAGATGTCAACATAGGTACAAATCAACCAATCACCATCTATTTTGATAATACAAGTGCTATCAGTCTCAACAAAAATCTAGTGATGCACTCAAAGACCAAACATATACCAATCAAGTATCATTTCCTTCACGAACAAGTAGCTGAACAAAACATCACCTTGGAATACTAAAGAGTAGATAGCTGATATTTTCACAAAACCTCTTCCTCGATAAGCATTTGAATATCTTCGCCAAAAGATGGGGGTTATTTCTCTAGCATCACATTAAGTTGATTCATAAAGATGTTGCATGATAGGGGGAGCAGTTCGACAGGGGGAGTCCTTGTGCACTCCTTTGCCATTGATGCCAAAGGGGGAGAGAAGAAGAATATTGCCTTCAATGACAAAGGTGGGGATTGTTAGTCTAGGTTGTCATTGATGTCAATATAGTAGTGTTCGGGATGGAAAATTCTTTGATACATGATTTCCAATTGATGCCCAGTGATCATAATGCTCAAAGTTTGATATATGATGATATGATGAGATGGAGGACCCAAGTGGATTGAACAACAGGAGGTCAATTGAACAACAAATGATGCGTCAATTAAACAACAATTGAACAACAAATGATGCAGGAGGTCAATTGAACAAAAATTGAACAACAAATGACGCAAGAGGTCAATTGAACAACAAATGACGCAGGAGGTCAATTGAACAACAAATGAAGTAGTAGATCCAGTTGAGAAGCAATGATAATAGAGGAGCATAAGCAGAGTTATCAGAGGTCATAGGAAGATAAGCCACAGAAGAAACAACTATCAGAAGAGTGGAAGAGTGAAAAGAAGTCACAACAGCAACAACTATCAAAAGAGTGGGGGTATGAAAGTACGAACTTCCTTGATCGTGGTTGAAGTCCCGCAGTCAATCCTAGCCGTCGATCTCATAGTCAACCCTTAGATCATGGTTAATTGTGGGGGTTAAGGCCATTTTAATCCATGTGCCATTCGAAGTCCGCAAATCCTCTGATTGCGATAACATTGTGGACCCGCTACACCATTATAATATGTCCTAAAGAAATATCGCATATGTCGCATATCGCAAGTCTTGAAGAGATGTAACGATGGAAAACCGCTGATTTCGATAAGGTTGTGGACCCAATGGGTTTATTAACAGCTACTTAAGATTGTATCGCATCCGCTCCGTCGGCAGTAGTGGAATCACTATGTTATGTGCAAACCTCCAAAAATTGTGATTGTGATTAAAGTGATGATGTGGCTGGTGGGACCACCCATTATATGGGTTTAACTATGTTGATATGTGAATATCGATGATGTTGATATCGGAGGATAGAGCACACTTGAAAAACCTCAGATTTTCATGAAAGTTGCGATTACGATATTAAAGGAATGACGTGGCATGTGGGATCTCCAATATGGTTATAACCTCTCCTGTGATATGATTTATGTGAATAATTAAGTTTGCGGATGAAAGGGCATCTCTAATATAATTTTAATATGCAACATCATAAGTCGACCTCTCTTCCAAATGAACGTCTCTTTTGAGTATTGGTGAACTCGAAGAGACAGAGGAAGCTGAAGATCAAGAAATCAAAGGTCAAGAAGCCAAAAGGTCGAGCGAGCGCAGAGGAAGCAGAAGATCAAGCGAGCAAAAAAGGAAGCCAAAGGTCAGGGGTATTAGGAATCTATAACAGAGAATAAAAAAAATTCACAACTAGTGAACTGGAAGAAACACAGAAAGTTGTAGAGCAAGCAGGAGGACAGAAGTAAGTCATAGGTCCAGCAAGGTTGAGAGCAGAGAATAACTACCAAACATATCTATACAATATATAGTAGAGGGTTGGAGCCCTTGAGGTTGGTGCCTCAGAATTAGAAGGATTGGTGTCCTTGGAGTTGGTGCTCCTAAATCCAAGGTTGGTGCCTTAATAAGACAAGTTTGGTGCCCTGGAGGTTGGAGCCTCACAAAAGGTCCAAGTTGGTGCTTGGAAACTGGTTGAAGCCCTATATACATTGTACTTTATTTATTGTAAATGTTATATTAATAAAAGAATTTATTCCTGTTGTTCATTTTTTGTTCTAAATATAAATGATTTAACTGATAAAAATAATAGTTGAAAAGAAACACTGATTCACCCCCCCTCAGTATTTCCAACAAAATTTTCACAAATGCAATTTTCAATCCATATTATAAACTAACTATAGAATCCAAATTTACATAAATCTTGGAAGATAAAAGAATGAATGATCTTGTCAAAGGCATTTTCCATATCAAGTTTTATCACCATAAATTTGTCACCCCTACTCTTACTTGTATGAATGGCCTTTTGAACTACCACTAGATTGTCTAGAATTTTTCTATTTGAGAGGAAGACTTCTTGATTTTATAATATAATTATTGGCATAAGAGATTTTAAGCAATTTGCAATGATTTTTGTAAGGATCTTATAAGAGAAATTGCACAATGAAATAGGTATGAAATGAGAAGGAACATAAATTTAACTCCTTGGGAATTAGGGAGAAAATGTAGCATTGATAGACTCTCCCATTTTGAATATTTTTAGGCATACCTTAACATTCTCATCATATCATAATTGATGAGACACCAACAATATCTATAGAAATTCATGCAACCGATTTGGACCTGGCCATTTATCCAACTCAAGACTCCAAATTGCATCCTTGATTTCCTTTTCTTCATTTTCTTTACTGATAATGTAATTATCTACAACTGATAATAGACTAGGGATATGATCCAACATTTCAACCATATTTCATAGGTCAATATCTATGGGGATTGCATATAGTTCTTTGCAATGATTTACAACTTCTTGCTTAATTCCATTAACATTGTTTAATACTTTCCCTTTTGTTGATTTGATGGATATAACATTGTTTTTCCATGACCAAGCTTTTGTTTACATGTGGAAGTATGGAGTATTCTTACCTTTTACTGAAATCCATAAGCTCCTTGTTTTTAGTGTCCATTTAATTTCATTTTTTGATATATATTTTATATTTTAAGTGAGCGTCTTTTTTCCGCTGAATAAGTTTTGGAGTGATTTTCTCTTTCTCTATCTGATGTTGAATGTCTTCTAGTTTTTCTTTGCACGATGAGATTTCTTTCTTTGGAAGAACGAAGACGATTTTTGTCGAGGATTGTAAGGTTGGTTTAGAAAGATTTATTTTTTCCTCCTAGATATAGGTAGGTGAGCCTTTTATCCAAGTGTTATAAACTTGTTTCAATACATCCATCACTTGCTTTCCCAAAAGCCATAATGTATTGACCTTGAAAGGAATAAGACTAAAATTTTTCATTTCCTTCATTTCCAATATTATTTGGAAATTATCAAAGGAAGACCAAGGGATTATTCTTGAATATACAATCACTGAGTCAACTAAGAAAGAATGATGAATGAAAAACCTTCCCAATCTAGCCGTGATATGTCAAGGACTAGGCCTTTTATTGGACCAAATATATCCCTTGAGTGGGGATTAATATCTATAAGATACCAAGATATAATGAGATCTTCCATACTCTTTGAAAGGATCTCTTACTCTAACACATCTTGCCCCTCCCCCCTCCAATTTTTTGACAAGTCCAAAGTTGTGTTAAATTCTCCTCCTAGAATTCTTTAATCAAAGATAGCTTGTTCTTGAATGATATTCAAGGAGTCCCAACAAGTTTATTTTTATCTAAGATTAGCAGGCATGTAAATATTGATGATAAAAAATAACTCACCTAACTATATATGCCTTAAATAAGTGACTATCCAATAATGTTTTTTGAACAAGTTGCTTTAAAGAGAAAATGGTATAATCCCATAGTGTACGTATGCCTCTTGAGGCGCTTCTTGAATCAATTTCCTTCCCTAAACAATTCCTCGAGATAAATTTTCCAAGATCAATAGCTTCCTCAACACTTAGTCTAGTCTCTTGGATAAGTAGGATCATAAGATGTTCACAGTCAATAAGATTTCTCAAGGATTACCTCTTTGCTTCGTAACCTAATCCCTTACCATTCTAGGAGATTATCTTCATCATTTATTATGGGATTTACATCCCTCCCCACCATTTTGAGGAGGTTCCATTTGTCTTTCTTGATCTCGTGATGCAACAAAAATGTTCCAAAACACTTTTTATTACTTAAATATTTTTCCATTTTTGTAGATTGTTCTCTAGAATTTCTAATTTAGGGATGACCCCTGCACTTAGACTAGCTTGAAGTAGTTTTTTATCCTAAATACAAGAATAAATGGAGACTTTTTGGATCAACATCTGAAGGAGGGATTAGGAAAGAATACATGCCACCAGGGGAGGGGTGGTTGGGGTGGGGTGTTTGGACAAGGAGGCTGAAATAATTGTTGCATAAGATTATGTACAAGGCCCACTAGCTTTAGTCCTTGAGAGGGATGAATCTCAAGGTTTCGACGGTAATTGATTGTCTCATAGCTATTAATCTAGGTTAAAACTAGTTTGTTTTCTCCCTAATTACCTTTGGGGGATTCACCCCTAGATTTCTCCTTGACACCTTATGATTCTTCACTTCCTTGTTGTGAAGAAGAGGGGTTCTATAGTTCCAACTCGAGTTTTGGAAGGATTTGTTCTAGTAATATTTTGTTGAGGGTTTTTTACCTAGAGTATAAGGGAGATTGAGAAACATTCACCCACCTATTATTTCCCCTTTTCCTCTTTATATTTTTCAATTGATCTATTTCAATGGAAAATCGTTCTCTTAAGGTGCATGTTTAGGGAATGAATAGAAAAATGCCCCCAATTGTGACAATGTCAACATTTAAATAGAATTTGTTCGTCATCCACCTATTGGATATTATTATAGTTCATAAGGGATAAATAAATGGCCTTAGGTAAACCATTTTCCAAATATACTTTCACAAATATTTGATCATAGGATAATATTTGATATTTTGGGATACCATAATATATGTATTTCCTAATAACATTACCAATAGATTTTAAGAATTGATCATTCCAACAATGAAGAGGAAGGTGAGGAAGATGAACCCATACCAGGATGGTTGAAGGGATATCATTAAGGGAATTTTGAGGTAAAAAATGGGCCCTAAAATGAAAAATGTACCAACAAAATTAGCTTTAAAAGAACCAACATAATAGAAGATGATGATGTCATCCCTAGGGATAAATATTTTGGAGAGAAAAGAAAAAAGCTACTTTTTAATCATATTTTCAACTATTTCCTTATAGGTTTACTCCAATTTCAATTGTTGGCACTCATTAGATGCATAATCTAATTATGCATCCAATGAGTCTCCACTATGTATACTTTTGAGTAGACCCACACCTAGAAAAAATGAAATTAATTAAAAAATGTGTTTCTTAATACATGAAAAATACATTTTTCTTGAAAGAAACACATATTTTTCATATATTTTCAAATTTTCTTAGTGTGTTTCTACTCAATAGTACGCAGATTGGGTACTTGTTGGATGCAAAATTTAATTCTAGATCCAACGAGTGCCCACACTTGAAATTTGAGTACATGTATAAGGACATAACTCGAAAATACCATTAAAAAAGTAACTTGAATTTTGTTTCTTTCCCTTTAAAAATGAATAACTCTTACTTTATTATTTTCCTTAGGAGGCCCATTTTATATCTCAAAATTTCTCTAATACATTATCAAGATTAAAATCTAGAGTCCCATAGTTCAAATACATACATTGCTCCATGGAAGTAACGTCCACTTCGAAAGATCAAATCACAATCTTCCTTGTGTTGAAAGAGGAAACCTAAGTATCCACACCCAAAAGCTAAAAGGAAATATTTCCCTTAACTAAAAGTTCCTAGCTCTTTTAAACTCATGCTGCCATAGCCTTTGGAGATGACCATAATCTAATGAAATTCTTGGTTAAACCATTATTTTCCAAGATCTTTTCCATTTGAAAAGGTTTAAGAGGTAAAGGGGTAATTGGAAGTTCATCAATCTTCTTAACAAAGTGAGAGGGAGCTTATTTAACTTATTTATTAGAGATGCTACTATTGCTTGGAAAACAAGCATATTAGGATTCAAATCAAAGAAGGGCCACCTCCCTCTATGGAGAAGGCTACCATGGCTACAAGAAGTGGCTAAGAATTTGCAATAGCTAGGGTTTTAGTAGAGCTTCAAGTCAATGAATATTACCTAATTGATATTCTACTAACATTCTTTTCTACTTTCAATATTATTCTTGGCCAATATTAAAAACATTAATATTATTAGTAAGTTAATAATAATAACATTAACATTAATATTATTAATGCTAATAACATTAATATTATTAATAATAAATAACATTAATAATATTATTAATGTTAATAACATTAATATTATTAATATTAATATTTTTTTTTCTTTTTCCTTTTCTTTTTTTGTAAGTTTGGATTGTATTTCCTCATAAAATCATGCAAATCATGTACATCCATTGATCCACATCAAGCCATACAACATTCGATATGTGGTCTCAATTATCTGCCCAATGGGAAACTAAATGTTTTTGACCACCTCCCTATGTAGTAATTATTCCAAAATTCAATAAGTATGAGTGCTTCTAGCATAACCAAACTATCTATGCATGTACTATAAAAGCAAAAACTGGTGAACATCATGTAGACTCAAGTATCTGAAGAGGTACAAGGAATCATATCCTGAATGCTTGGTCCTAGAGGGTCATGTGAAGTTGGTTTAGACTAGAAGTGTAGCTCAATGTGGGCAAGCATTTCTTCAATTGTGTCTAAGAAAAAATTCTAGTTACGCTGATATCTTTTTACATCATATAGACCAACAAATATGTTGTATTTATCAGCATGATTATCCATTACAATATTTCCCACCAGGGTATTCATTTTCCAATAAAGAGTCAAAGATACAAAATAATGTTTCCTTCACCCCCAGGTGTACCCCAGGTCAGGAATCCAAGTGGAAACATCTTCCATAGTCTCAAATTCAAAGAAGACCTGTCACTCGTTAACAACACGAGACTCCAAGTTTCATATTTTGTTCTGGATACCACGACGGATCACTGCATGAAGACCTTGAGCTTGTTTATGGGCTCTATTGTGGCCTTGAGGACCTATACCCCCACCCCCATGTTCAAAATAGCAACAAGAAATGCGAAAAATAACATTGCAATAGATAACATTTTGGGATACATTCCATTTTTAATTAGTCCCTAAATTAAGATTGAGAATTAAAATTCGAGTTTGATCTCAGTAGCTGTTTGTAAAATAATTAATTAATTCATCTTGAGTTAATTAGTTGGAGAAAATAAAACATGAAGTCTATGTGAAGACATGCAACAATTATCTCTTTGATTGAGGAAGTTATCCCTTAATTAAGGAGATCAAGATGAGTTGTACTTTGAGTTGTAATTAGTTAGCTCAGTTAACTGAGTTAAGTCTAGTTAGATTAGTTCCAATAGTTTGTGGAACTGATTGTAAGTTCAGTTAGTCAATGCATGCATGCATGCAACTAGTGTACTTCAGATAACTAAATATTCTCTCATAAATAACTCATGCATGTCAGTTCAGATACAGACCCAATTGAGATCAAAGGATGGGACAGTGTATTATCAGTTGTAGGAATATTCCCATGAGGATATCTCTTGCATGCAAAAAGAATTATTTCCTTGAGGATTGCACAATTATTTCAGAGGTTAGTGAGTAGTGTGTGAGGTAATTAAACATAGGTGGAAGCTTGAGGACCCAGGAGAAACTACGCAAGGAAATAGGAGGCTTGGATGGCAGAGGAAAGGCATATGTGTTGTATATTCTGTCTATGAGCAGCAGTGAGGGATTGTACTGAGAGATGGATAGCTTGTGAGCTAAAGCTTTGTGTAATCCTGAGATATTTCCACTTGTATGATAATACAAATAGCGAGGTTTTTAGTTGAGGCTTTCCCTAGAGTATTCTTTTGTGTTTCATGTGTGATTGAATCTTCTTCTCTGTTATATGTGTTCTAGTTGATCTTGCTCAAAATCGATTAAGCTTCCACAAGTTTGATTGTAGAGGTAGATTAAGTATTTTGATTTAGTACATTGCATAATCAGTTTAATCTATAGTGATAATTTCTACATGGTATCAGAGCAAAGGTGATCAAAGTGGAGAATAGTATACAAAGAAGGGAGAAGTTCAAATTTTTGAAGTTCTTGATTGTAGGTACATAATCGATTTCTTATCACATCTCAAAATTCACCAATGTCGTTCAATGGCTTGAGACTCGAGTATGCCCTAGATGGCAACTCAAATTACATAGCCTAGAAGGATCACATGGAAGTGATATTAGAGGACAACGGGTTGAAGGACTTCATTGATCAAGAGGTCCCTAAGCCAGCAGTAGCTAATGCCCAAGAATTGGCAGAATGGAAGAAATGTGTGGCGAGAGCGAGGAGGATTCTTTTGGAGGGAGTTTGAGACCATATTGTCTCGAGTCTCCATGGGAAGTAGACACAATTTTCAATGTGGAAGACATTGAAGGATCTATATCAAAACAACAACAATCAAAGGAAGCTAGCGCTGAAAGACAAGCTTCAAAAAATCAAGTGTGAAAAGGGTGACATGATCTCTACATATTTGAACAAGCTCACCACCTGCAGAGATGAGCTTGGAAGTGTAGGAATCACTACAACTGATGATGACGTGGTGAGTCTTTCTCTCCTCGGTCTTCCTAAGAGCTGGCATAGCTACCAAGATTCAGTGAATAGAAGAGAGAAACTGCCAGATTGAGAATGATTGTGGTTGTATCTGATGCAAGAGGAGATCAAGAGAAGCACCAGAGATGGTTCTTCATCAAAGCATGATGATGAAGAAAATCTAGCCTTAGCAAGTAAGGTGAGGAAAGGGAAAGGGAAGGCTTCCCATTCCAAATCGAGTTCTTTCCATGGTGGGAAGAAGATTGACAAATCTAAAGTGCGATGCTTTAATTGTCATGAGGTGGGCCATTATGCAACAAATTGTCCACAAAAGAAATCCAAGAAGGGATCCTCGAAAGGATTAGATGGTGAGGCACTGGCCTCATAGTTCAAATTGGATTTTACCCTTATTGCATGCATGGTTTCATCAATGGTGGGTTGTGTTTGGTTCCTGGATAGGGGAGCTTCATTCCACATGACCGACGACAAGATTTTATTCAGTACCTTGGAGGAGAAGGACCTCTAGATGCACATAGAGATGGGCGATGATGGAAAGTATCGTGTTTCAGGCGAAGGCACAGTTGTGTTTTAGAGTGAGCATGAAGCTCCTCCCACCCTGACTGATGTAAAGTATGTGCCTGGACTGAAGAAGAACCTAGTATTCGTCACAATGTTGGAAGACAAAGCCTATGATGTAGTCTTTAGTAAAGGAAATGTGTTCCTGAGACACATCGCCACGGGTCAGACCAAGAGAATTGGGATTCGAGTAAAGAATATCTACAAGATGGAGTTAGATGAATGTGCTGCATTGAGTTCCAAAGAAGAGTTGGTGCAAAGCCAAGATATTGGCGAGTTATGGCATAGAAGGTTGGGCCATTTGCATCATGAGGCCTTGAATATCATGCAACAAATCTCTACTAGACTTCCCAAAGGTAAACTTGAGCAAGTAGATACATGCAAAGGTTGTACCTTGGGTAAGTATGCAAAATCTTCCTTTCAGGATTGAGACAGTCGAGCTGAAGAAATCTTGGAGTGAGTTCATACAGATGTGTGTGGACCATTCTTGACAGCCTCCACTGCTAAACAAAGGTACTATGTTATTTTCATTGATGATTTTTCTCGTAGATGCTGGATCTATTTCATGTAGAAGAAGGATCAAACCTTCAAAAGTTTTTGTGAGTTTGAAGCCTTGGTTAAGAAAGAATCAGGAAAGAAGATCAGGGCCTTGCGAAGCGACAATAATGGAAACTATGTCTCTCAAGAATTTAAGGACTTATGTGTAGCAGAAGGAATTAAACGAGAGTTTACGGCACCCCATAACCCACTACAGAATGGGGTGGCCGAGAGGAAGAACAAAACGATTATGGGAGCAACTCGGGTGATGCTACATGACCAGGGTCTACCACTTCACTTGTTCGCTTAGGCATGCAATACAGAGGTATACTTGTAGAATAGAGGCCCGCATTGCATACTTGGGATGAAGACACCAGAGGAAGCTTTCTCTGGGAAGAGGCCATATGTGAGTCACTTTAGGATCTTTGGCTCATCAGTTTATTGCCATGTGACTAAGGATGTTCAGAAGAAGCTAGAGCCAACAGCAGAGTTGGGGATACTTGTGGGGTACACTGATACTCCCCACAACTATTGGGTGTATTTTCCTACCAATCATAGGATAATGGTTTGCAGAGATCTTAAGTTTGATGAGTTGAAGGCCATATGAGTTTCCCTTGAGAGGGAGCTTAAGATGCATGTGGAGGAGGAATTTTTGGTTCCTAAGGAGGAGGAGCCTTAGATTGATGCAGAGTAGCCGCATGCAGAGGTTCTAGGAGTGGAGACATTGTTAAAATTGGCAACTAGGGAAAAACTTCATGTGGGTCATTTTATTCATGGCTGATAATATTATTATTAGATTCCTCTCATCGAGAGGTGTAGGATTGATATAAACATCATCCGATTCCGATAAGTATTCATGGAGATATGAATTTATTTTGATTATGGAATTATTATCAAGCTGACCTACAACTCATGTAGGCTCAGAAGCCCAACAGTCGCATCTATTCAAACACCAATGTTGTGTATAAATATATGAGGACTTTTCCTCATTTGGACTCGCTCATCTCATCACATCTCTCTCTCTACTGCGCAGAAAAGAGTCTCTTCTCTACTGCACAGAAAAGGGTCTCTCTCTCACACATGTGAAGTCGAAAGCTGCCGAAACTGAAGCTGCAACTGAAAAAGTAAAGATTGACCTGCGTCGAATAGAATATCTCCTCATCTGAACTAAACTATAGGTTCATTTGAACCTCCTCTGAAATCCACAACTTTTGGTGGTGGAATCAGTCAATCCGACGAACGGTTTGCAAGATATCGACTACCCTAGTTTGAAGCCAGAAGCTGTTGAAACTGAAGCAGCAACTACAAAATTAAAGATTTACCTACGTGGACTAGAATATCTCCTCATCTGAACTATGTTATAGGTTCATATGAATCTCCTCTGAAGTCTGCAACTTTTGGTGGTGGAATCAAGTCAATCCGACACACGGTTTGCAAGATATCGACTGCCCTATTTTGAAGCTGGAAGCTGCCGAAATTGAAGCTGCAACTGCAGAAGTAAATATTTACCTGTGTGGACTAGAATATCTCTTCATATAAACTATGTTGTAGGTTCATCTGAACCTCCTCTGGAAGCCGCAACTTTTGGTGGTGGAATCATGCCGATCTGACAGTCGGTTTGTGAGATATCGTTTGCCCTAGTTTGATGATGAAGCCGCTAATTTGATGTTGCTGATCTAGGGTTTGCTACTGTTGATATAAATCAGATTTATTGTACTATTTCTCTCTGCTGAATTATTGAAGATAAAATAAGATTTGATCAAATGGTTTCCCCACACATTGTGGGGTTTTGTCTGGCGCCTTTTTTTTTTTAAATCCCCCCGCCACAGTCATTGTGTCTCTTGTCTTGCTTGTTTGCTGTTGATTCGTATTAATGTTCTCATATGCACCTTCCTTATGTACATGTGATTGGCTAATCTGTGGAATATAATAAGAAAAAAAGTAAACTGTTATAACATAGAACATACAAAATTAACAATCGGCTATCAGAGCTGAGGTGAAGACAAAGCCCGAGCAAGAGCAAGAACAATCACCGAAGAGAAGATTGGCGCGGCTATCCTAAAAGAACTATGGGGTCCTCAACACTCTGCCGAAGGCAAGCTTCGTAAGAAAGATGACTATCACGGATGAAAGATGTCTATCGATCTAACCCTAGAAGATCCAGGAGTGCTGGACCACGTAAGAGGCAATATTGTTGAGCCTCCATCAAATGCATCTGCTGCTGCATGGAACAAATGGAAACTCGAAGAAGTCAAAATAGAAGATCATCCAGGACTCTATCGACAAGCACTTGGTGGCCTACATCTCTGAACTGGACACCTCCAAGGAAATCTATGATAGAATGGTGAGTTTATTTAAAGTTAATGATGCAAATCAAGTTTTGTTTCTTAGAAATAAACTGAGGGAAATCAGGAAGGGTAAAGATGATAGTATGAAAGCATACTTCTTAAGAATAACTGAGATCAAGAACAATCTTCTATCTATTGGGGAGGCTATTACTGACAGGGAAATGGCACTCATGACTCTTGGAGGATTACCATCCAAATGGTACATGTTTAGGACTACTCTTTTGAACTATAATGTAATTCTTGGTTTCGAGGAACTAATGGCTAGATGCATTCAAGAAGAAACAAGGGAAGAAAATTAAGAAATGCCCATGCCTAAAGGTCCTCTTGCTTCCTTTTCTTCTCATGCTAAGAAAAGAAATAATTCCGGGACTAAATCAAAAGGAAAGGCTGGACCTAAGGCTGGAAGAAAATGATGAAGTTACATCTACGATAAAGCAGGTCACTATGTAAGGGAATGCCCTGATAGAAAGGACTCACACCGGGACGACGATAAAAATCCCTCTGATGGCAATCAAAGGAATGAAAAATTCAATATCAAAGGTAAGAGGAGAGTTGGGAATCGAGGAAGAGGACAACCATTCAAGAAGGCTAGAAATTCCAGGATGTATTAAATGCACCTGACCTCAAAAGAACCTAGTGTCCATCTCGACAATGGAAGACAAAGGCTACAACGTAACCTTCAACGATGGAAAAATAATGTTAAAGATGCCTTTACTCTTGGGTTTAGTGTTGATTCATTATATCAGGTTGATGGAAGTCTGCTAGGTGTCATGTCTTATGACACATCTCTTTAGTCCAAACTTTGGCATCGGAGGTTTGCCCCCCTTCATTATAAATCTATACTCGGTGTAAGAAAAATGGTGACAGGGATGCCCGAATTCCGAGTATAGAAAGAAGTTGTATGTCTAGGATTTGCCGAAGGAAAGCTCAAAAGGGGACCATTCCCCTCAAGCCAAAGCAAGACCTCTGATATATTACAGTTGGTTCACTCAAGCATA
>APFE030083093.1:127108-151345 GCA_000404065.3 Pinus taeda
AAATCTTCAATGCAAGAAAAATTATTAGGATCCAATGTAAGCAACTCATTTTCAAGTTGATGGGCTCTAATTTCAATTTTTATTCCCAAAAACTTTAGTGATTTGTTCCAATGCTTCATGAGGAGTATCAAGTTCTGCAATATGGAATCTAAGATCAGGAGAAATAGACATCCCTATCAAACCACGTGCTTGATCTTGTCTATTTTCCCATTTTGCAACCTTGTCTTCATCTTTTGGTTTCTTCTCTTGCCCCGTGGCTATTCTGTAGAGACCTTTACTTCTAAGTAAATCTTCCATGTAGGATATCCATTGGAAGTAGTTAGTGCTGTCAAGAATGACTTGGCATGGAATTTCCATTTAAAAAAAAAACTGAAGCTGAAGATGCTGAAAGTAAGCATTCCAATGGATAGATGTCGAAAAATTAGGCTGTTTTAAAAAAAACGGCTCTGAAAAAGGCTTCCGGATGAAGAAGTTATGGCTTGTTTGAAAAAAAGTTGTTGAAGTTGCCGGCGAAGTGCGCGAATGTGCGGGAATGAAAAAAAAACGCCCCCACAAAATGGAGATTTGAACCCAAGACCTCTACTCTCTTAAAATAACTTTGAACCAATTGAGCTATACAAAAAATTTGTGAGAGAGAGAGAGAGAGAGAGAGAGAGAGAGAGAGCCTTGGGTTGCGTGCTTGCCTTGAGAAAGCTCTTTTTTCCTACAAAACAAAAACACAAAACCCAACACGAATATGCAAAGAAAAACGAACCTTACGGCTCGAAGTTAGCTTTAGCCGGAAACTAAATATTTTTCTCAATATTTCTGATTTTCCAAGATCACACTAAGGTGCAGGGAAAAGAGCATACGCATGAGAGAAAAAAACTTCCTTTCTGTTTCTAATTTGCCCAGATCGCACAGAGTCGCAGGGCAAAGAGCATACGCAGAAATGAAAGGTATAATCTGGTTAATAAAAAGGCTAAATAACAGAAACCGAAGTACCAGAAGAGGAAATAACAGTAAACTGCAGATAACATTTGTATACCTCCAGATCTTAAAAATGACGCAGATAGGGCTACCAGAAACCTTTTCGCGTGAAACGAAAGGGGTTCCTCACTGGAACAGATGCTCCAAACACAACAGAGTAGTCCTCTCGGCCCGAAAGCAGTCAGAAACAGTAGATCTAGGAAAAGACAGCCGCATGCAGTTCTACCGGCTTCAGATTTGGATCACCAACGGACGCGGCCCTCAAATAGCTCTGATACCATGTAGGAATTTACAGGGTAAGTTCCTCAGACAGAACACCAGAAGGACACCGCTCACAACAGATCACAGATCAATACACCAGTATTTTGACGTGGTTAAAACCCTCAGAGAGGGAAACAGTCCACGGCCTGCGCCAACGTGGCTACTACAGGCAATTTATTAATAAAAGAAATGAAAATTTACATAAGCTTCTCTCATGCACGGTTAACCTACAAATGACCCTCCATGCGCTTTAAATAGAATTCATGGACCAATCGGGTGTCAAGCCACGGATCAGGTGTCGGTAATACCGAGGAGAGAATGAACCGTCGGATCACTACATATCGTGACCGTCAGATTGTAAGTTACAAAATGTACAACGGTAAAGAAACACACTTTACCTAACTCTATACTAGACCAAGTTGAACTTAACTATTTCCTATGTGTCAGAATATCCTAACAGTTACCTGGAAATAGTATCACCACTTGGGCTCAGATGCATCAAGCCTTTAACAACAAATATTAGGACTACTATAGGTCAAAAGAAACAAAGGGAGAGATATTTCGGATGACCATGGGAAATGATGAGTCTTTAGAAGACTACGAGGAAAGGTTCCAACTTAGTTATAAACAGGCCAGGTGCACACTTGACCCTGAATTTCTGAAGCTGGTTCTGCTCCGAGGAGTCCCTGAAGACCTTCTAGATACCCTCCATTTGCTAGCTGGAGGAGACATCTACCAACTACCTTATGATGGCATAAAGACTGTAGTTAGAAACCATTCTAGGGCAACCCGGAAAAGAGGTAGGGGGAATCCACTTTTAGCTAGTGCCACCTTCTCCAAGCATGAGTTTGCTAATCAGATGGAAGACCTCAAAAGTGAGATGAGATAGACCATTGCCATGCAACTTGATACTTTCTGAATCCAATAAAAGAAAGAGGAAGCTGAGAGGGTTTTGGCTATTTTCTGTCTCAGATGTATGAGGAAGCACCCTAAGATGAATGTCCATTGCACTCAGTAGAGGTATGTTTCATTTGTGAGGAATACCACCCCACAAACCAATGTCCAACCTTACTTGGATTTAAAGCCATGTACCAGGGGACTAAGGCAACCATTGAACCTCTCTACTTCCTCAACCAAAGGAGGCTGCATGGGCCCAGACCTTACCAGCAGGGGATGCAAGGGACATCCCAAGCTTATTATAGCCCCAACCAATCTGCTCATATACCTTCTTGGGGCCCTCTTGCTCATCCTTCCTGGTCCGCACCTCCTCCGTGGTCTTATCCATCTCAATACCATACTCAACCTACTGCTCATTCATTTCACTCACATGTCCAACCACAACCTCAGTGGAATGCACCTCAGCAGGGGTGGAGGCCCCAATACAACTCTCTTCCCACCATTCTGCCTCCACCACCTGCTCAACCACAACCATTACCTCCTGCTCCTCCAAGACAACCCCAGATGCCTGCCCAACCGAACCCGAACCCCAACAACAGACAGGCCCAGCAGGTATGCAGTGGGGAGATATGCCCTACCTATGTTGTGGAGACCAGGAGATCAACCTGCGATCTGGGAAGGTCCTTCTAGATCACCAACCTCCTCCCCTGGAGGATGAGGAAGAAAAACAGGAAACTGAACCCAAAGCCATTCCACCCTTTCCTGAGTGGCTAATAGTAACCACGCAACCAAACCCAGAGGAGGCTGAACTTCTGGGAGAACTTAAGCAGTTGTGTGTGAAAATACCACTTCTCCAGGCCATAAAAGATGTACCAATATACAACAAATTGATCAAGGAGAAGTGTTTCAGGCACCCAGGTAGGCACAAGAGAGATGCCCCGACTATCAATGTCATAGGACAACTATCCGATCTAATGTTGGGGCAAGTAATCTGTCCAAAATATTTGGACCCAGGGAGTCCTGTATTTGATGTCCACATCAATGGTACCGTAATCCCCCACACCTTGATCGATCTAGGGGTTGCCATTAATGTGATGACCAGGGACGTTATGCTTAAACGCAACCTTCAGAGTTCCTTAAGGAAGACCTCGACAATACTGCAGTTAGCAGACTACTCGACCATGACTCCCGAAGGGATTGTGGAATATGTCCTGGTCTTTGTTGACTCTTGGGAGTATCCTACGGACTTCTTGGTCCTTCAGCCAAAGGAAAAACTCACTGGATACCCCCTCATTTTGGGAAAGCCTTCGTTAGCTACTACAGATGCTTACATCAGTTGTCGAGTTGGAAGCATGACCATCAAGAATGGGCCTATGTCCAAACAGCTAGTCCTATACCCTCCTGCCCAACCTCTGCTAGAACATGACTTACCACTTTGGTTGGAAGAGGGAGATCAGGAGGAGGTCTACTCTACACCATTGTGCATAGTAGAAGCCACCAGGAGAGACCCTCAAACCGAGGATGACTTGATTGAGAATTTGATTCAAAATCCACCTCCCAGCACACTGCCATTAGAGGAGTTAGTGGAAGGTACCCAAGCCAGCGCTTTAGTGGACCTCTGTGTCGCTGATACGACCTCTCCTAGAGTTAAGAGTGTGGAATTTGGCCCTGAAAGAACCTTAAAGATTAGCTCCCCCTTATCTCCCTCCCAGGAGAAGGAGCTATGTAGCTTATTGAACAATCATTTGGATGCTTTCGCTTGGAGCTATAAGGAGATGAAAGGAGTCCCCCTTCGGTCTGTACCCATCACATTTACATTAAAGAGGATTGTAAACCAGTTAGGTAGCCTCAGAGGAGAATGAATCCAGCCCTTAAAGACATTGTCAGGGAAGAATTGCAAAAGTTGTTGGATGCGAGATTCATCTACCCCATTTCTGAAAGTGAGTGGGTCTCACCTCTGGTGCTTGTGCCCAAGAAAAATGGGAAGTGGAGAATCTGTGTAGATTACCGAGAACTTAACACAACCACCAAGAAGGACCATTTCCCTCTGCCTTTCATAGATCAAGTGTTGGATGGACTCGCAGGGAAGAAGTTCTTCTCTTTCCTAGATGGGTTCAACGGGTATAATCAGATCCAAATTAGCCCGGAATACCAAGATAAGACAACCTTCACTTGTCCATGGGGTACCTTTGCCTATTGGGTCCTTCCCTTTGGGCTATGCAACGTGCCTGCCACTTTTCCAGAGAGCAGTATTGAGCATATTTGCTGAACTGGTTCATGATTTGGTGGAGATCTACATGGATGACTTTACTCCTTATGGGTCCAACTTCCAAGAAGCATTGACTAACTTGGGAAAAGTTTTAACCAAGTGTATTGAGATGAACCTGTCCCTCAGTCCCGAATAATGTGAATTCCTGATGACTGAAGCGACCGTGCTAGGTCATACCATTTCGCAGCAAGGATTACAGGTGGATCCTAACAAAATTGCTATCATCCAAAAGGTTCCACCTCCTCAAAAGGTAAGATATGTTCAGATTTTTCTAGGCTTAGCAGGATATTATAGAAGATTCATTAAATATTTCAATAAGCTAGCCTCACCATTGTTTAGCCTCTTAGGGAAATATGTTGAGTTTAAATGGACTAACGACTGCTAAGGGGCTCTGGATGAGTTGAAGGATAAGCTGGTGTGCGCCCCGATCTTGAGAGGTCCAAACTGGGCCCTACCTTTCCGCATCCACATCGATGCCTCGAACAAAGCCATAGGGGAAGCCTTAGGACAAGTTGAGGAGAAACTACCATATGCCATATAATTTGTCAGCAAAAATCTATCTAAGGTAGAGATGAACTATACTGTAACCGAGAAAGAGTTCCTAGCCGTAGTCCATTCCCTAAATAAGTTCAAACACTACATCACTGGTTATCAAACATTTGTACACACTGATTATGCTGCGATTAGATATTTAATGAATAAGCCTGATTTAAATGCTCGTATCATTAGATGGTCACTTTTGTTGTAGCAATTTGATCTAACCATTGTCGACAAGCCATGTAAGGAAAATGTTTTTGTTGACTTCCTGTCTAGATTGGATTTGTCTGCAAGTGAAGAAGGAACAATGGATGACTAGATGCCAGATGAACACCTGTTTTCTATCTCAGTACTCTCTCCATGGTTTGCTGATATTGCAAATTACTTGGTCTCAGCACAATTCCCTCCGCATCTCTCCTCAAAGGAGAAGAGCAGAATTGTGAGGAAGAGTGCCCCATACACTTGGATCAGGGGCAACCTGTTTAAACTTGGCCCAGATCAGATCTTGAGGCATTGTGTTAGGGAGGAGGAAGTCTTTGACATCCTCCTAACCTGTCATGATGGGCCTTGTGGAGGCCACTTTGCAGCAAAAAGGACTGCCTTCAAAATTCTACAGGTAGGCTACTACTAGCCTACTCTTCATCAAGATGTCAGAAGATACATCAACCAGTGCGACCGATGTCAAATGATGGGGAAACTGACTCCAAGGGATGAAATTCCCCTCCAACCTCAAGTGACCTTCGAGCCATTTGAGAAGTGGGGCATGGATTTTGTGGGTCCTATCAACCCCCCTTCAAAGAAAAGGTCTTACATCATTGTGTGCACCGACTACACGACAAAGTGGGCAGAAACAAAGGCAATCAAGGCAGCGATAGAAGAAAAAGTGGCTGAGTTTTTAAGGGAAAATATCTTCTACAAGTTTGGCTACTCAAGAGAGTTAGTCACCGATCAAGGAAGCTAGTTCACCTCTAACTTGATTGAAGACCTGCTCGCTCATCACAAGATCAAGCACAGAACTTCCACCCCATATCATCCACAAGCAAATGGGCAGGTGGAAGTCACTAATAGAGAATTGGAAGAGATTTTGACTAAGGTGGTGAGCAGCAACAGAAACGATTGGGAAGATCGCTTGGTTGAGGCCACCTGGGCCTACAACACCACTTGGAAAACTACAACAACTTTCACACCTTATGAGCTGATCTACGGGAAGAAAGCTTTGTTGTCCATAGAGTTCAAGTACAACACATTGAGGGTGGCAGCTCTGCTGGACTTAGATCTCAGCCATGCTCAATGTGAAAGATTATTGTAGCTGAATGGATTAAATGAACAAAGAATACAACCCTCCTCCACTCAAAAGTAGTTCAACTCCAGAGGAAGATATGGCATGACTGGTACCTTAATGAAAAGCAATTCTAGCCAGGAGATTGGGCACTACTGTATGACTCAAGATACAAGGATTTCAAAGGGAATCTGAGGACAAGATGGTTAGGACCATATTCAGTGGAGAAATGCAATGACAATGGTTCAGTCCTTATCAGGACCATCGATGAAGAAGCCATACCCATGCTTGTCAATGGGCATCGATTGAAAATCTACAAGAAACCCCTTTCGAGGCAGGAGTTCATTGAAACTTTGGACAAATCAGTGCTGGTAGTGGAGCAGGGCCCTGCCTCTATTCCACCCACACCTTGATCCAAAAAAAAAAAAACAGGGATAAAAAGATCCTTGGGTGAAAACCTCTCTGAGGCACCCAGGGCAGACAATGAGGATGAAAACCTCATGGAGGCATCCCAACTATCTCTAGAAAAAATAAGAAAATGGAATAAAAATATCCTTGGGTGAAAACCTCATGGAGGCACCCCAGCTGTCTCTCTAAAAAAAAAAAAAAAGAACAAAGAAGAAAAAAGAAAAATAAAATAGGCCTAATCTCTGTGAAATAATTGTAGGTTGCAGGGAATACATTGCAGGTAAGGAGGGTTGCACAAAACAAGGATATGGGTCTGTACCAAGCTATAGGACATCTCTACAGACACTCCCTCCATGGCCACTCACCTTTCCTAGGATTTGATCACATTCGGGTCGAGATTACACCTTCTACAAGAAGTTCTGGGCTTTCTACAGGAAGTTTTGTATTTCTACAGGAAACATCCTGTAGAACCTTCGGGCGAGCCAAATTCGTTTTTGAAAGAGAATATGAAGATTGGAATCTGTTTGTTAGGCCTGTAGCCACCCCTGTTTCCGCCCATCACCATATGGCACCTTGTTCCATCTCTTTACACCTTTGTCACCCACCTGGTTATGTGTTCCTACACAGTCATACAAGAAACCCTGTTTTCCTCAGATTGACAGCAAGAATTTCTAAGTGACAAGTCAAGCAACAAACTCTCGCACACCCTACCTGTCCAAGCTCCATCTCGACTCTGCATCAACGAATCCCTCGTCAGCAATATAGCACTGCTTGTTTAGCCCGCATCCCAGGAGGAGAAGTAGCTACAGGACATCCTACAGGAATCCTATAGCAGCTAATCCCTCTAGAGCACATACTCTTGAGGCAGGGACAGTCAAAATCAACACAGGGGACATGAAGAAGGCTCCTTTTGGATGTGAGAACATCCTCGGCAGCTGGAACCCAACAGAACCTGTGCATGCAGCATTTACAACTGAAGGATTGGGTTCCAAAACCCATGCATACTACATCAACGAATGAAAGAATGGGTTCAAAACTCCACGGCCACGCAGGTAAGTGTCTAAACTCATTCGTCAATTACATAAACTATATTTCAAAAACTGCATGTCTGTGAAAACGGTTCGAATTGAACAAGGATCGGGGGCCAGTCAAACTGGCCACCCTCAGCCAGTTACATGGCTTCGTGGGATCTGAACAAGCTTAGTTACGTTCAAAATTTCCAACGAGCCGTGCAGCCGACATGTGTGGAGTGTCTAGTCAGGGAAAAACGTTGGGATTGGTAGTGGTGGCGGCGGTTAATGGCAGAGGGGAGGTGATGGCGGCTAGGGACACGCAGAGAAATGATGGCCATGACGTTGGACTAATGGTTCGGTCCAGCCACCTCACCCCCTCGCCACGAATTGCACCGCAGTTAATAGATGCTTGGCTGAAGACTCTCACCACTCGCTGTTCATTTGCACTTGCAACGTCCTTGGCCGAAGTACGCGTCCTCTGCTTCCACAACCTGTTAACCCGTCGTCCTCCACCGAGCTTTTCGGCCTGTTTCAAAATTCTCCCACGTATCGGGCTCGTTCAGAGGCGCAGTGACATCCTATAGAAGCCGGCAAGAGTTCTACAGGAAGAAGCTCTACAAGAAGTACCACATAGCTTTTCGGAGCAGAGAAGCCTGGACTTTTCTTCATCTAATTTGGAGTTCCGAGAGAGGTAGGCTCGAAAACACTCTTCCATGCATGGTATGTTTCGGAAAGGTGGTGAATTGAATTGTCTTGAGTTGAAGAGTTAGAGACAAATCTGCCTGTGAGTCGAAAATAGCAGTTTGTTTGTGTGTTGCACGGAATTTCTCAGTCATTTTTGCGTCAAAACTCTCCTCCACGGTTCTTGTGAAAAAATTTCTCCTATAGAAAAGATAAAGCACTGTGAGGGCTAACCTGTGTATGAAGAATTTGAATTTACATGGTTGTATGTATGTTGTGGATGAAAATTGAGCTCTGTACTCTACCTATGGAAACCCAATTTTTCCTTTTATACACGGACATCAGAGTTTTGGGCAGCAAAAGCCTTAGAACCAGGGAATTTGTGCAAATTAAAATTTAAACACCCGAGAGATTCTTTCTTGAATTTCAAAGGAGGAAACCATAAATAACATTCCCTTTCTGCTCAGAGCATAAAACAGGGCACTCTCACCATGCCAGGGGGGTTTATCAGGAAGGAAACCTCAGATTCCAGTAAATTGCGTGAACATCCTGAGGTGGTGAACCTCTTCACCTATGCCAACTGGATGACCTTTTGTGACAAATTTCAGGGTCATGACGATGAGATAACGAAGGAATTCTTAATGTCCCTGCAACCTAAATCAAAGACACAGGCCACAGTGAATTTGAGAGGGTTGACCCTAAAGCTTACCCCTGAGCTCATTAGTCGAGTTACTGGTCTGCCATTAGGGATACCCTAGAGCAAAGAGGAGAGGGCATTGGGCCAAAAATCCAAGAAAGAATTCTTCCTACCCGAGGAACATCATGCAGAAGACAAGAACGGGGTCTAGAGAGACAGCCTACATCCTCTTTGGAGCGAAGTCAGTCTCCAAATCATTAAATACATTACCTGTGAGAGGCGGTTCAATATTGTCTACGACTATCATTTCCGATTGCTGAGTGAACTAAGACATAGGTTGGATTTACCTCCAGAAGAGAAGTTGAGCATCCCCTATTTTCTCTTGCAATCATTAATCGAATGTGGTACAAAATTGAAGGAAGGGACACCAGATCAGTTAGCCCATCATGGGCTCATCAAACTTTTAGTAGAAGATGCCCTCCACACCTACATTGTCCCCCTCTCTTGGGAGATTTTGTGCAACATGTCCAGAGATGACGATATTCAAATTCTGGCCGAGGAGCTCACCTCATCCAACAGTGAAGAAAGGGAACACACTGAAGCAGGAAAGAAAGCCAGTGGTAAAGAAACACATGAAAAACAAACACAAAAAGGACAGAAAGAGGAACAAGGAAAGGGCCAAATTGCTGAGCCTGAAACAGTGGGAGGAACAATGGCACAAACACCTAGGGAGAAACGATTGCAGAATAGAGCAGAGAGGACTGAAAAAGTCCAAACAAAGGAGGGAACAACCAAGGCAACCACACAGAAATTAAAAGGAAAGACACATCCAGCCAAGCAGACCGAAACAATTGAAACAGTTTCTACATGAAGCATGAAAACAGTTGACAGAGGACTTTCTACAGGAAGCATGGAAACAGAGCAGCAAAAGGAAAAATCACCTGAAATTTTGGCCAGGGAGGCAGTCGCTGTGCTAGCTTCCTTAAGCACATCTCCTAAAAACAAAGGGAAGTGAAAAAGGGAGCCTTCCATGTATTTTAAGGCAAGAAGGAGCACGCGGATAAAAGCTGGCAGACCCTAGCCACAGTAAAAGGAGCCAATTACGATTTAAGACACCACAGCTAAACAAAAGGAAAAGTCTCCTTCGAAGGCATCCATCAAATATGAACGAGGAAGCCCGAGGACATCCACCTGGAGAGAACGGATTGTAATGATGGACACAAAGACCTCTCTACAAGAAGTTGAAACAGTTCTACAGGAAATGCTGGCTAGGCTAAAGGAGACCGAGGAATTGGAAGAAAAGGCAACTAAATCATCACAGGAGGGAGAAAAGACTGAGAACATTGTGGAACCAAGCCCC
This sequence comes from Pinus taeda, assembly GCA_000404065.3. Lineage (NCBI taxonomy): Eukaryota > Viridiplantae > Streptophyta > Pinopsida > Pinales > Pinaceae > Pinus > Pinus taeda. Next base: position 137,420 of record APFE030083093.1, read on the forward strand.
CAGCCTAGCTTGGGCTCCTACTATAACCTGTTAGAGGCCGGAAATATAATTCCCCAAAAATTTGCGGTGCCACTTTTCTTTGCACTAGAAGAAGAAAGATTGAGGACCCACACTTGGATGAAGATCGCCAAGTCCAAGGGTGTGGCAAATATAGGTCCCCTAGAGGAACAACTCAAGGAGGCAAGAAAGGAATTGGCTATGATAAGGCATGTTGAAAGCAGTTAGCGGGCCAAGCTACAGGAAGAAAACGAGCTGCTTAAACAACAACTACAACTACAGGGACACTATAAGGAAGACATGCCCCACACCTTGGGAGAACAGAGGCAACAAGAACAACCCACAACAGACAAAGAAACCCCTGATGAACATCAGAGAAGAGATGGGTTGCAGGCTGAAATTGAGGCACTAACTAGACAGCTACAGGAGAAGGAATTGCAAGCAGCACAGGAGATACAGTCTCTAAGGCAACAGGTACAAGAGAAGGAGGCCCAACTGGCCTACATGGCCAGCTGGGTAGTGGAGGAAATGCAGTGTAGGCAACCGGCCAAATCATATGCATTATACCTTAAGGATCAGTGGTTACAGTTCCAGATTAACACCTTGGCCCAAAGGGGCACCACTCCATTTCAAAACTATCATCAATTCATGGCTTTATGTGATAGTAGCTCATCAGAGGACAAGGCAAAATTATCAAAGTTCTACCTACACAACTTCGCCCTTGCGAACATGAATTTATGGGACCCCAACGCTGCAGTAGGAGATGTGCAACTTATGGCCATGGCCTCTTGGCTAAATCATGAAGAAGAGAGAACAGCAGAGGTCTAAAATGTTATGGACAGGGAACTAAAGGAACCACTAATGATCAGAGCAGAGTCGAAGGATCCCTCAACATTAATATATGCCCACCAGCAATTGGCCAATGACTCTCAGGCCCTACCAGATTACATTGGATGACAGGCTCAGGCCAAAGCCCATTTTGAGGACATGGAGAGACTGTTGGGGGATAACTGTGTTCATGCTTGCACCTGGAGGTAGAACACACTATCCCACAGCCTAAAAATAAGAGAATACCACTCCCCAACTAGGATGAGGGAGGCCTTGGTGAGGGTACCCCTCTACAAATGGTCCATGCAGAATCTTCAGGCCAACTAGATCAGCCTCAAGTTCAGTCCTCCCTTGATTTTGGGGCTGCTGGAAGGAGTCAAAGAAGAGGAGGAACACAAGCAATGGGATGAAGTGGAAAGAAAAGCAATATTTCATGACCGTGAAGAAGATATCACCTCGTCAGAGGCCTGGGATGTGAGAGAGGCGGTCAAGGCAATCAAGGATGACGAGCTGGATTAGTTGCTTAGAGGATGAGCAACCCATTTAGCAGGGAGGTGATGATGACCCCCGGAATTGGGTAACTTATTGGGCTCATTTTGCCTAACTTTTCTTCACCAATCCACCATTTTTCATAGTTTATGCATGTTTTTTGAGTATATTTATGTTAGTTGAACGAATGAGGATAGTCACTTGACCAAGAAAGCTAACACGTGGTTAATGCAGATTTTTGGACAAATTTTGGACCAAGGCCAAGCAATTATGAGCCAGATGACAGCCAAGCATGAAGGAACAAGGGTGAGGATTCATAGGAAGGGTGTCCTCTACATTAAATGGTCCCTTCCTCGAAATCTCCACCCTCAGCTCGGAGTTCAGCATGCCACCGAAAAGGATTCCCAAGGGTAGCCGAGCAGTCTTGTGTAAAGTGGCTGATCATTGGCAGTTTGAGCAGCCAAGCCCCTTGAGTTAAGGAGGGCTATTGGAGACCCTCGTAGTGCATAAATAGGAAGGATTCCAACCTTCATAGGTTACTTTTTAAACTGTTGTATTTTGCACTATAGTGCTGTTATTTTCTCAGCTCATTTTGTAGCTGCTGCTGTACAACTTTCTTTGTGACATGGTTATTTTTGAGTAATGGAAAGCAGACTTATTTGGCATCAGTTCTGAGTTTTTCTTAGGAGCTTGTAGCTCTTGGGGTTGGGCACAACCCAAGTCCCAAGGCTTCCTTTGTGTACTATTATTTTCTTTTTATGTCTTTGCAAAATATTTTTTGTTAAGTAGATTAAGATCTTGTTGGTTACCTAGGTCATTGTTGATGATTAAAAAGGATTTTCATGTTCAGATTGATTTGATAGGTTAATAACAAAGAATATCTTTAGAAAAAGGCTATCAAGCACCTCTGATCTCACCTCTCCCTCAGTGGGACCATGAGCTGGGACCAAGGTGACCTTGCTGCCACCAAAAACACTGTCTTTGCTCCATCATGCAATTATTAGTGTTAGATTCTCATTTGCAAAAGTGATACCAGTTGTGGTTACATGCTTAGGTTCATGATTGCTTAGTTGCATAGTTATTTCACATGATTTCATTGCAAATAAACTTCTGTTCATTTTCTTTGCTGTTATCTAGGTCAGATTAGGTTACAGTAACTAGGTCCTTGATTTTCTGAGTCTTTGTTTGTTCAGTTTGAAAAATAACTTGCAGAGCACCTGTAATACTTCTCTATATGCCTGTACTCTATCAATCCCACCTGCTCCATCCTCTAACCTAGATTCTTGCCTTACATTTTCCACATTCGCTCGCTTTGCCCTAATTCTCATATTTTTGTGCAACATTGCTCTACTCCTCCTTGAACAAATCCAACCATCCTCACCACTCCTCAGCTCCATCCACCAAGTCCTGGACCTCCTCACACCCTTATCTCACCTCCATACCCACTTCTTCACCTTTCTTTCTTCATCAACCCTCCAAAATCACCTTTCTGAACATCCTGTAGAAATTACAGATCATCCTGTAGAAATTCTAGAACATCCTGTAGAACCCCTGCAGACTTCTTGTAGAAGCTCATGAAAGTGGTTTCTTGATAGCCAAATTCTGTGAAACTCTCTAGAAGGGTGCTAGGGACCCCTTAGGCCCTCTTCAAACCTTCCCAACCTCCTGCAAGCATTTCCTCTCGCCATTCCACCTCTGCACAGTAAAAAACAGTGAAAGCACATGCATGATAATTCTGACAACTTATTCAAAAATACAAAAAGATGTTTTCTTCAGATTTTACTACAGAAGTAGCTTAGACACATGCATTTTACCTTCCTAGAATTCAATGGCATCTCTTTCAGTAGCTTGCATCCTCTTTCTTGCATCAGTAGGCTAACTGGTAAAATTAGGGTTTGCTAAGGTTTGCATCTCCTTTCAGCTTTTCAGTTTCTTTCCGCAAGTAGATTAGCTTCCTTTGAGTTAGCTTCCATCCATCAGTTAAAAAGCTTCTTATTAGAGCTCATAGAATTTGGCTTAAGCTCCTAGTGGACTTGTGCCAGTTGACCAAGTGACAGCCGCAGCAAGAGCTAGTACTTGTGCATATAGCACCGTTGCTTCCAAGTTTGTTACAAACTACCGGGTTGATAAAAGTAAAGAAGGGAGTCCCAGGAGTTGCAACATTATTGTTGCAATACTGGAGCCCACCAAAGATCTCTTCATCTGAACTACGTTGCAGGTTCATCTAAACCTCTTCTGGAGGCCGCAACTTTTTGTGGTGGAATCATGCCGATCCGACGGTCGGTTTGTGAGATATCGTCTGCCCTAGTTTGATGATGAAGCTACTAATGTTGATGCTGCTGATATAGGGTTTGCCACTATTGATATAAATCAGATTTATTGTACTATTTCTCTCTACTGAATTATTGAAGATAAAAGGAGATTTGATCAAAGGGTTTCCCCACACATTGTGGGGTTTGTCCCTGGCTAGCCACCACATCTTGTGTCTCTTGTCTTGGCTTGTTTTCTGTCGATCGTTTAATGTTCTATCTACACTTTACTTTATGTACACGTGATTTCTAATCTATGGAATATAATAAGAAAAAGAAGTAAACTATTATAAGCATAGAACATACCATAGCTTAATAGACATCCACTTGTGCAAAGTCTTCCAGAGATGGGCGAAAACGCACAAGGGAGGCTGACATAATGTTTTCGGATGCTAGAGAGAATGTGGGAGAGCCATCTTCTCAGCGCAGATAGAGGAGGTCACCTGAGCAGTACACTGGTTACATGGCCCTTGTTGGGGAGTGTGTAGAGACTGAACCATCTTCTTTTGAGGAAGTAGTGCATCAACCAGTTTGGGTTGATGCTATGGTGGAGGAGTATGACTCCATAGCTCAGAACAGTGTTTGGGATGTGGTTCCAAGACCGAAGAACAAGTCAGTTGTGAGTTCTTGTTAGCTTTACAAGGTAAATCAAGCTGATGATGGTAGTGTGGAGAAACATAAGGAAATATTTGTCGCCCGTGGTTTCTCACGAGTCGAGGGGATCGACTATGATGAGACTTTTTCTCCAGTAGCAAGATACTCATCTATCAGATTGATGTTGGCACTATCAGCACAGATGGGTTGGAAGATCCATTAAATGGATGTGAAGATTGCATTCCTCAATGGCAAGATTGAGGAAGAGGTGTACATAGAGCAGCCAAAAGGATTTGAGACCTTCGATCATGAGTTGCATGTGTGTTGAATCAAGAGATCTTTGTATAGGTTGAAGCAAGCACCTCATCCCTGGTACATCAAGATTGACAGCTACTTCACCGGGTAGGGATTCACAAAGAGTGAAGCAGATGTGAACCCGTACCACATCATGGTAGAAGGTAAGCCATTGATCATTGTTATTTATGTTGATGATATAATATTAACAGGTGATGATCAGTTGATCAAGTCTTGCAAGGAGGATCTTGCAAGAGGGTTTGAGATGAAATACATGGGTCTCATGCACTACTTTCTAGGCATGGAAGTGTGGTAGAAGGATGGGGAAGTGTTTGTGTCTCAAGGCAAGTATGCCAATGAGATACTTAGGAGATTCCACATGGAAAAGTGCAAACCCATGCACACTCCTATAGCAGGTAACTAGAGGAAGGAGGATGCTACTTCAAGTGAGGTAGTAGCTACTACTGTGTATTGACAACTTGTGGGTTCATTGATGTATTTAGTGAACACACAACCAGATTTGTGCTTTGTGGTGAACCAGCTAAGTCAAGCTGTGGTTCAACCTACCAAGTTGTTTTGGAAGGTAGCTAAGCATGTGCTGACATACCTCAGAGGCACATCTCAGTATGGATTATGGTACAGAAGGATAGAGGGAGTGAAGCTTCAGGGCTTCACATATGAAAATTGGGTAGGGAGTCCATCAGATCGGAAGAGCACTTTAGGAGGAATTTTCAACCTTGGTTCAGCTACAGTTTCTTGGTACAACAGGAAATAGACGTCAGTTGCACTTAGCTCAGCAGAGGCTGAATACATGGCTGCAATCCGGGAAACATGTGAGGCCATTTGGATGCGGAAAATTCTAGTTGGGTTGTTTGATCAGAGGATGGATCCAACTGTGATCTATTGTGATAATCATAGCTGTATCAAACTCTTTGAGAATCCAATATTTCATGACATGTCCAAGCACATCGATATCCGGTATCATCATCTTCGAGACTGTGTGGTGAAGAGGATCATGTTGTTGCAGTATGTTTCGACTGAGAAGCAGGATGCAGACATTTTGACTAAGGCATTGTCAAAATGCAAATTTGAGTTCCACAGAGAGAGGATTGGGGTGATAGATAATCCCTTTCTTGTTGAGAGGGAGTGTTGAAAATAACAACAAAAAATGCTAAAAATCAAAATGCTAAAAATAACATTGCTATAGATAGCATTTCGGGATACATTCCAATTTTAATTAGTCCCTAAATTAAAATTCGAATTTGATCTCAGTAGCTGTTTGTAAAATAATTAATTAATTCATCTTGAGTTAATTAGTTGGAGAAAATCAAACATGAAGTCTATGTGAAGACATGCAACAATTATCCCTTTGATTGAGGAAGTTATCCCTTAATTAAGGAGATCATGATGAGTTGTACTTTGAGTTGTAGTTAGTTAGCTTGGGTAACTGAGCTAAGTCCAGCTAGATTAGTTCCAATAGTTTGTGGAACTGATTGTGAGTTCAGTTAGTCAATGCATGCATGCATGCAACTAGTGTACTTCAAATAACTGAATATTATCTCATAAATAACTCATGCATGTCAGTTAAGATAGAGACCAAGTTGAGATCAAAGGATGGGACAATGTACTATCAGTTGCAAGAATATTCCCACGAGGATATCTCTTGCATATAGAAGAAATTCTTTCCTTGAGGATTGCGCAGTTATTTCAAAGGTTAGTGAGCAGTGTGTGAAGTAATTACACAGGTGGTAGCTTGAGGACCCAGGAGAAACCGCGCAAGGAAATAGGAGGCCTGGAGGGTAGAGGAAAGACATATGTGTTGTCTATTTTGTCTATGAGCAGCAGTGAGGGATTGTACTAAGAGTTGGATAGCTTGTGAGCTAAAGCTTTGTGTAATCCTGAGATATTACCACTTGTATGATAATAGAGATAGTGGGGTTTTTAGCTGAGGCTTTCCACAGAGTATTCTTTTGTGTTTCATGTGTGATTGAATCTTCTTCTCTGTTATATGTGTTCTATTTGATCTTGCTCAAAATCAATTAACCTTCCGCAAGTTTGATTATAGAAGTAGATTAAGTATTTTGCATTAATACATTCCATAATTAGTTTAATCTATAGTGAGAATTTCTACAACCCACACCTACTGTGCATTCTCTAGTGCTCCATGCTTAGCCAATTACTTAAACCCAAGAAATAAGGCTCCCAAACCACAACCCTCAGACATATGAAGTGTAATGTCAGACTAGGAACATGTTATACCATTGACTATAGCCCCCTAGGAGAAATAAAACTTGGATTAAGGTTATGATACAATTGAAACAAGAAATTTATACACCTAATTGTTGCGAGCTTCTGAGTGGGTCCAGGTTTCCACAACCACCCAGAATGGACATACACAGTAGAATAAATCCAATACAGACCTATAGTTTTCTACATACACAGAACAAGAGTAGAAAAGAAGTAACGCAAAGAGACCTAAGTTTAAAACAACTGACTTCTTTCTAGAACAAAACAACTCAGAGGAGAAGTCATGATTTTCAACACATGCACTATGTCATGGTTACTCCTCCACTAACCATATTCAAATTGTCTTGTAAAAGATCTTCAAGAAAATACACACACACACACACACATATATTTATTATTATTATTATTATTATTTTATTATTTATTTATTTCTATTTTTTTTTACTGATTGTACTAGATATAACTATGAGAAATAACTATGAGGTTTAGTATTAGCCTGCAATGATGAAGCTCCATTTATTCATTGTCCCAAGAAGATGGCTCGCTCTAGATTGAATTGTCCCTGACTAGAATTGGGCACTAAACTAAGCTATGATATCCTCCTTTTCCCTCTTTATCAATGACCTCTATCCCTTTCTCCAGCTACTTTCTCAAATCATCTAAACATGCATACCTTGAACCAACAACCTTAGCATTCTTGATTGTAATCACCATTCAAAAGTATCAATATATTTGAAAAAAACATTCCTATAATATCTATTGGGGCAAGGCATTAATCTTCTACCAAGTGTGATGACCCTCCAACTCCTTATCTCCCTCACTCTGCACCTCTTGGTTACAGTGCATGGTACATGGATTTAAATACCATTGCATGCTTAAGCATGTAAGGGGGTGGACACGCCATCCCCTTGATTAACTTTCCTATCAATTCCGAGGTGGCGAACATGGCCCCCAAACCTCTGAATGCTCTCGATACTCACCCTCACTAGAGGATTAATATTAATATTTTCATTGACATAAATAGAATTATTATTATTATCATTAAGATGAAAATATTTTGAATTTTGGGACTAGCATTTGGCTAAGAAATTATGACCCAGGGGCATCTTGAGGATCACACTTGACCTACCACCCATGGATCGCATCCGTATTGGGCCACACCAACCCTTAACATAATTAGTTCTTTTATATCCATGAGGTTTAAAACCGACAACCATCACACAAGGAGTGCGTTAACAAAATGCATTATTATTACTATTATTATTAAAATATTTTGACTTGTGGGTTAGCCTTTAGCTAAGAAATCGTAATCGATGGGCATATCAAAAATCACGCCCAATATATAACCTAAGGATCACATCCAACCTATCACCTTGGTATCACATTCAACCAGGTTCACAGCAACCCTTAACATAGCTGGATTTTTTGTACCCACTGTTGAGAAATCTAGGGCATAGCAATTAAGCGGTTTCTCTTCTAATGATAACTCCTTGTGAATGATTTTTACTTATTTATACTATTATATTCCCTTTACCTAGATTATTATAGTGTTCTTCTTCATGAAAAAATACCAATGCATAAAAAATAAAGATACAAGAGACAAAAAATGTAGGCAATCAACCAAGCCCAGAACCTCTCCAACTTGAGAGGAATTCTTCTTCTTATAGAAATTTCAATTGAGGAATTCCAAGACCATGACCCTTTACCTATTCACCTCTCCAAGACCAAGTCACAAGCCTTCTTCTCTTCCTTTAGTCAATGATGGTTAAATTTCTTGCTTCTTTTTCCTTCTTAACTATCTCGGCTCCTTGGATCAGACTTGTAATTCTAGAGTTATTTAGAAACCCTACTTGCAGCACGTGTGATGTAGATTGACCAACTTTTATTCCTTGTTACCACTTCACTTGAATTGGGAGACTTCCTTCTTCACTTCGGCTTGATGAAAGCAATGCCTTCTTCCTTGATTCGACTTTTAGATTGGTCTATTCTCGGTCCTTCTTTACGGAAGATCTTTCCTTCACATGTGTGATGTATATGAGCCCTAAGAATAGATCTGAAATAGTTAGTATATCTTTCCTTATTCTTCACTTGGAGATGAGGCTTCCTTCTTGAGCTTTTCACACTTATTTTTTACTTCAGACCTTGAACAAAATTCTATTCTTCAAGTGAGGCCAAGATGCCCTATTTATAGTGATTTGTGCATCCATAATTAGCCAACTTGAACTGGAGCTTAGGCCGAAATGTAATTATGAAACATCCTTAGGTTGACATGATGCATAGATTATGACAAGGTCTTAGAGGGTTATTGACATATTCAAAATTACTTTTTACAATATGTAACATGTCTTAAACACATGACATTGACTCCCTAGAATTTATGGCTTAATGACAAAACCTAAAGGTTTACAATCGGAACCTTAACTAAAATAAAATTTCTTGATCATGAAACCCATGATTCAAGCATTACAAAAAAAAAAAAATCTTCCCTAACTCGTCCTCAAAGAGCATTGTATGCCAAATGTTTACCCAATCCTCCATTCTATCTTCCCAAGTGAAGACAAGAATGATGTGTCTATCTCTCCCTCCCAACCAAAGGAGGACATACCTATTTCAATGAAGGAATGTACTCATTCCTATGTAAGGAATGTACCTAAGGTCCCTCTTGGCTTAGGAATTTTCTTCCAAGTTTCTACTAAGTTAGAAAATTACTTCCAAGCTCCCTCTTAATTAGGGACCTACATGAGCTCTTTAGGTGGAGATGATGGGATAACCAACTGCTTGAAGAAATACTTCTCACAATGTGATGAAATTATTTTCTTTATTTGATATTCTTCATGTTTTGGGAATTCTTCATAGGGCAGAAACCATCCATCACTTTCATCCATGAGTCAGTCATGTCATTATTCCTTTCATCGGAATGTGATTCATCAGTTCATATCTAGCCTTCCTTCATGCCATGCTTCCTTCTTCATGCCATGTTTCCTTAATGATCTTTCATCCTACTACATGGACATCAATGATGGAAGATATACATAACTCTTCCCTTGGAAGCCCTGCATAATCCCATCCATATATCATTCACAAATATGGAATGAACATTAAATAAAAACTACCTTTGTGATGGTATTTATCATTACATCTTCTAGTTTGCATCAACATCCTGCATACACATTGACACACCTCCAAGAGATATATATTGTAAAGGGTCTCTTTCTTTTTCTAGACTTCATCAAAGTATTCATATCATTCATGAAGATATCCTAGTCAATTTCCCTCAATCCTTGGATGTTGATTTCCTTTTTCATAGTTGCATATTTGGTGATATCTTACTTTATTTCTTCACACATTTCCTTCTAGGAACTTCCAGTCATAGCTCCTCCAAAATTTTCAACCACCTCATTTCATATGAGGACATATTATGTTGATTTCATCTAGACAATGTGTGACCTATGCCTTCCTACATCTTTCAAAGGAGGAGATCCTTTCTATTCATCATGCCCTCGAGATAGAGCATTTATCCATGTTACTACAACCATATGACATGAATTTACAAATATCGAACACAAACATACATACCTCATTTTCCTTTATAACATCTAGACATACTTCAAAAACTTCCTCGATTGAAAGAACTTCAATCCCTTGATCTACTTTACCTCTTTTGTCATCATACCATAATCCCATGAATTCCCACAATTTGGAATTATTTATGAAACCCTTTCTTACTTTTGATTGGTGAACCTTTCGATGATGATTCCAATAGAGGATATTGAGTATCATCATCCAGCAAAATGTTCCATTTTGAGTAATGTATGATGAGATTTCTGCTAGATGAATATTTCTTCCTTTTCCCATAAGTTCCACTTATGCTTCTAATGAGGTTACCAAGAGCTATATCCATCCATAGAATTTTATTTGAGCCATCTTTCATGTTTCTCTATGATGATTCCATGAGCTCTTGCTTATAATGCTTCTATGATGCCATGATGCATCATGACATCCATATCTTACAATAGAAAAATCTTGAAAACAAGAACTTGAAATAAATAACTTAAAAAGAACTACGTGAGGAAGACTATCTCAATCATAGTAGATATATCTTGCTTCCTCTTTCTTGGACATCTTATCTACCTCTTTTCTTATTTTCCTTCTTGAGCTTGGGACAATCTCTTTTATAATGCCCATATTCTTGACATCCATAGCATTGAACCTTAGCCAGGTTCTTCTTCTTTTCCTAAGGACCAAATTTTCTAGGCTTTCCTCTTCTCTTTGTCATAGCAGCATATTCTTGATTTTTCTCACTTGATCCCACATTAGTTTTAGCGTTTAGCCTAGTTTCTTCAATCTTGCATAGTGACCATAGATCCTAGAATGGAGTAGCTTATTTCTTCCTATAAATACTTGAAGTAAAGTTACCACACTCCTCTAGTAGTGCATTTAATACTATGGTGGTCATCTCCTTATCAGACATTATTTCTCCCAAATCTTGAAGTGGATCCCTTATTTCGGATATCCTCATAAAGTATGAGGCTATCCATTTTCCTTTTGATATCCTTAGCTTATAGAGTTATTTCCTTAGAGAGATAACTTCTCTTGCAGTGCTTACAGAAAACAACTCTTCATATATTTATTTTGAGGTGTTTTAGATACATATGGAATGAGGGAATTCTTGATGGGTTCTATGAGAATCCTTTGAGCCCCCACTTTCCTTTTAATAAAATTTGCAAGTGCTTCAACATCTCCTTTCACTAGTTTGGTGATAGATCCTTTGACATGATCCATAACCTCATTTCAATGAGATTCATATATATCCTCTTCTTCCATTCAATATAGTTTGAAGCTCCAACCAATTTGTTGCTTTCCTTGCAAAAAGACATTTTGACATATTCAAAAATATATACACTTACTTGTGAAGATGCTTCTTCCACTCGTTGCATCCTTGAAATTATGATAATGTAGATGATATATAACTTCTCCTTGATGAAGATAAATCTCTTCAAGAGTGATCCTTGACTTCACAAAGAAGGAGATCACTTTAGATCCTTTGATGGAGATGTCCTTGCTGATGATGATCACTGATGACTTCTTGATGCTTCTTGGATGATATTATATGATGGTAAGGTCCTTTCTTCAGTGAGAGAAAATTTCCTTAGAACTTCTAAAGATGATGATGATGTCCTAGATCTTGCTTCTCTAGTAAGAAACTTTATGTATAAGTTCTTCAACTTGAGTAGGGTCTTTGTGGTCTCTTGAGATGACTTGAGGATTCCAAGAATTCTTGTTGGTGTAGTATTTCTTTTTAGATCTAGGGTTTTGGCACTTCTTGAATTCGCGTTGATATCCTTTGAGATTTTATCCTTGATTTCTTGTGTGTCTCTTGATGATATGCCCTTCCTTGACTTTGTCACCTTAGCTCTGATACCAAGTTGAGAAATCTAGGGCATAAAAATTAGGTGATTTCTCTTCTAATGATAACTGCTTGTGAATGCTTTTACTTCTTTTGATTAGGATCTTCTCTTTACTTAGATTACTATAGTGTTCTTCTTCATCAAACAACTAAAAATGCATAAACAATAAAGAGACAAGAGACACAAAATCTATATGATCATCCATCGCCAAAACCTCTCCAACTTGAGAGGAAAAACCAAGCAAATTATTCTTCTTATAGAAATTTCAATTGATGAATTCCAAGACAAGACCCTTGACATATTCACCTCTCCAAGACCAATTCACAAACCTTCTTCTCTTCCATTAGTCAACGATGCTCAAATTGCTTGCTTATTTTTCCTTCTTGACTATCTAGGCTCCTTGGATCAAACCTGCAATTCTTGACTTCTTCAAAAACCCTAGTTGCAACACATGTGAAGTAGATTGACCAAATTTTATTCCTTGTTACCACTTCACTTGGATGGGGAGACTTCCTTCTTCACTTCAAATTGATGAATGCAATGTCTTCTTCCTTGATTCGACTTTTAGACTCGTCTATTCTCGGTCCTCTCTGTAGCAGACATTTCCTTTGCACATGTGATGTATATGAGCCCTAAAAATATATCTTAAATAATGTGTATATCTTTCCTTCTTCTTCGCTTGGAGATGAGGTTTCCTTCTTGAGCTTTTCACACTTCTTTCTTACTTTAGACCTTGAACGAAATTCTATACTTCAAATGAGGTCGAGTTTCCCTATTTATAGTAGTTTGTGCGTCCATAATAAGCCGACTTGAATTGGAGATTAGGCCGACATGTCATTCTGGAAACATCCTTAGGCCGACATGATGAGTAGCTTGTGACAAGGTCTTGGAGGGTTATTAACACATTCAAAATTACTTCTTACAATATGTAACATGTCTTACACATGACATTGACTCCCTAGACTTTATGACTTGATGAAAAAACCTAAAGGCTCACAATGAAAACCTTAACTAAAATAAATTTCCTTGAGCATGAAACCCATGATTCAAGAATTAAAAAAATAATTTTATTTTCTTCTTTACATAAATCACATAAAATCACAATTACACATGTCATTATGAAGAATGAACCTAGTTACACTTTTCAACACCCATCAGATTTTGCACTGACACACTTCACAGAAGGAGTGTCGTAGCATAACACCCTCTAGCATACTATTATAAATTTATTATGAGTAAAATAACAACAACGACAATAGCAACAACATGATTATTAATACTAATAATAATAATAATAAATAACATTAATAAAATTAACATTATAAACACTAATATTAATATTATCAATAACAAGGATATTTTCATTAACAGTTGAACATGTCACATGTGGGAATTGAACCTAAGGTGGGGAGGATAACAACATTTCTCCTAACTACCCAAGATACATCTATTTCACAACAATATTAACATATTATTAACATTAGGCTATATTGCACAAATTTTTGCAAGGAAACATTAGTAAAGTGGATGAGAGTGTTTGGAATGGTTAGAAGTTTCATCCAAATTTGTAGGAAACATCAATTTGGGAGTGGGAATGGAAATATTACTATTAAACAATATAAAAAATTATTTCAAATTAATATTATTTCAAAGAAATTGGAGGAAAATCCATGAGAGCCGTGTGATAGAATTGTTGCATAGTATTTATACTATAGTCTATTAGAATTTAATTTATTAATATATTAAATTTTATCTTCAAT
>APFE030083094.1:0-19869 GCA_000404065.3 Pinus taeda
CATGCCATAACCCTGATGGAGGAGCCAGTGTCTTTATTCCCCTCTTGGCACTGCTGGATCAAGTTGTTTCAGTCAATAAACTCTTTCAAGGTTACTTGTCTTGTCTGGGGGTCAAAAGTCCTAGGTCTAGGGTTTAGGTTCATTTTGTCTTTGAGGCCATGTCTTTAAAAGTCAATAAATGCCCAACAGGTCAGAGGGATGACTATCAAAGTATTTCTTTAAAAGATTTCATCTTGTACAGCTAATTTTTACCTTGGATTTAAAAACCCTGTTTTTAAATACAAGGTCATTTTCTCATTTTGTAAAAGGTTGTAAAAATTCATCGAAAGTCAGTATGCAGCCCTAGTCCCCTTTGTCAAGATTCCTCAGAAGCTATCCCTGCAAAAAATTTCAAGAAAAAGCATCAGTTCAACCAATTTCAGGACAAAAGGAAACCATAAAGTCAACAGCATTTAAATTTTGAAAAAGTGTCAAGTTATAAACATTAGAAAGAGGGTTTGAGGGGAAATTAATTTAAATCAAGCCTATAAAGCCCCTCTCTCCCTCCATTTGATCATCATTTGCCTCAAAGCAATAGTGAAAGGTGATTTGGAGACAAAATCAGGCGAAATTACAGACAGGACCTGCACGCGACCCGTCCATACCTGTGCGCGACCTGTTGGGTGGGTGTGACCCGTCAAGGGGGTCCCAACAATTGGAAAATAGCACGAGCGTGACCTGTTGGCCGCGCGCGACCCGTCCAGACCTGCACACGACCCGTCGGGAACTCACCTACAGCAAATTGCTTACAAACTTCAAAACGACCCTAAATCTCCTCAAGTTTGCAAGTAGGCCTTTAATCATTAATGTTTTTTTTTTTGCTTGCTAAAGAAAAATGATCATGGAAAATGTGCATGAATGCCATCAAGTTGAAATGGAAATTCATGTGTATTTAGTTTTAAAATGTCAAAGGCAGGGTTTTGTTTTGCTATTTTCAAGGTCATCCTTTTCACCCCCACTTTTTCCCCACATCCCTTTACCACCTCCCATATCATTTCTACCTAATCTCCCTACCAAAAATACCAAAAGCCCTAAAACATCACCCCTATCCTAGAATTCAATAACATAACCCCATGTTATGATTTCTTCCCTAAATTCTCTTTTTCATATTTTTCCCTTTGTTCCCTCAAAAGGTCCCTTCCCTAACATCTCCCTTGTGTTATTTGTCCCCTTGAAGCAGCATTTCAACAGTTAAAACAGTAGGTCATTTGAGCAGAAGCAGCAGTACATTTCAACCACTTTGCTCTTGAAACCATGTCAGAAACTGAAACCGACTATGAGCAAAGTGATGACCGTGAGTCAACACCAGAGGTTGAGGTACAAAGGAGGAGGGGTGGTAAGGGTGGTCACCATGTCAGAGAGGAGCCCACCTCTTTGACCTATTTGCAGGCTTGTCCACTTGCAGTCACATGTTTCCGCTATCAATCATGTTATGAATTTTGCGAGAGGATTTCTCAAATTCAACATCACAGGGAATTGGTCCGCTTGTTTTTTTTGCATTTGCATGACGGGCATGTAAATCTTGCAGGGGTGGATTTTACATTGACACCTAAGATGGTTTCTCAAGCAACAGGAATACCTAATGTTGGAGAAGAGTGGAACAAGCGCAAACTATTGGACAGATTTCAGTATGAACCTTACATTAAACCTGAATATATGAGGTACATGATTGGTGTATTTCCTTTCAGATTTTTGAAGGATGAGTATGTTCCCTTGATGAGGCTCATCATGCGCTATTTCACCTGTGAGGGTAGATTTTCACGTTTGTTTTTGTACCATATTCGCTTGTTGATGCATTTCACACGGGTACAGATGATGAACATACCCTTTTTTATGTGCCGGAATATTGAGAAGATGGTGCCATTGGTGCAGAGAAAGAGTTCAGCACATCAACATAGGAGCATTTACCATTATGCTTTGATCAAGATGGTGGTCATGCATCAGTTGGCCCAGCAGGGTATCCCATGGGAGGATTTCATCTCCCGAGACTTCTTCACAGGGACACCACCACCCCCGGAGGTTATTCATGAGGAGGGAGGACCTTCACAGCAGCATGATATCCCAGAAGTTAGACATGTCAACTCTCCTCCATTGGTCACCTATCAGAGAGGCTACAGGGCCTTATTTGCAGCAGCTAGGCGAGTATTTTCTCCACATCAGGTGGAAGGGGTCTCGCCTTCTTCATCAGCACCGCGAGTGTTATCTCCACACCAGGTGGAAGGGGCCTCGTTTCCGACAACAACACAAGTATCAGAGAGGGGCAAGCAGCCCAGGATTGAGCAAGGATTGTCATGTGATCCAGATATTGACATTATTGATATTGAGGATAGCTCCCCTGCCTCAAAGCTCAAGGAGATTATCCGAGAGCAAAGGACCGAGAATGAGTCACTGCACAAGAAATTGCAGATGGAAAAATGGGTAATCAACTATTTAGAGCAGCGCAATAAATAGTTGGAGGATGAGCACGAGCTTTATGAGCAGCGGAGGATTCGTGAAGACCGGGAATTGGCTTGTAGGAGACCCGGTGATTTGACACCCATATATCGAGAATCTATGCTTATTTGGGTCAATGCTCATTTGGAGAGGTTGTTGGCCAAGGCCAATAGAGATAAGGACCTGCTTCGAAATATGAAGAACCACTATTGGGCCCGAATGCATGTATGCAAGGCAAGAATGAAGGTGCTCCAAGGACGGTTGGCCAAGGCACTCAAACGAAGAAAAAGGCCCCATCCCCTCAATATCTTGGCTGAGGCTTCCTTGAAGGAGCATGGTGCTAAATAAATCAACCCCAGCACAAATTTCAAAAAATTTTGAGCATTTTTGGTCATTTGTGAATTTTTTGGTCAAAAAACAGGTTTTCTTCACCAAAGGGTCGCGCACCGTGCGCAACCCTTTCGATTGGGAGGTCGATTTCAGGAAAAGTTTGCATTTTTGGATTTGTCATGAAAAAATACACTTTCTCAACAAAGATCAAGAAATTTCACCAAGTTTTGAGCCTCCAGAATGTCCAAAAACAAGCAAAAAATGACTTTCTGCCACCTTTTTGACACACAGGAAGCAGTCTTGGGAGATTGCAATTTTGGAGGGCCAAATGGACACCAAATTCAGAAATGGTACTTGGGTTGGACAATAGACATCCATACCTTTCCAACAAGCCCACTTTTGCCTCATTTAGACACCTGGAAGTGCCTCAAAATCTATTCCAATTGTGCGCGACCCCTTCAGAATCAGTGCGTGACCCCTTGGGCAATTTTCACATAAATTGTACCTACAGCTCAGTAAAACGTAGTTTTGACTAGGTTTGACTTTTTGGAGTGAATTTTGATCCTCCTTGATGTAAATGATGTAATTTTATGATATTTTGACACTTATTTATCTCTTCTAGAAGATTCATTCATGAGATAGGAAAAAATTTAATGAATGAATTGGTTTCCTAGCTTATAGAGGCAAGTTGTTTTGACTGCCTAGATTTTAGTGATTAGTTTGGAATTGGTTGAAACAGCTCCTAGGATAGTGAGCTCTACCCCTAGAGGCAAGGAAAGATATTAGCTTGCCTATATTATGTACTTTCTTAGTCATTTTCATGGTTGGGCTCTTGAGGGAGAAAGCTTCTATTGTATTACTCATTGTATCTCTGCATTTTGGCAAAGGAAGAAAGACCAGGGTTTTGCAGTCCTTTTTGGGATTCTTGTGGTTACATGTATTGATGGTGTGCTTCTTTTTGTACTTGTAAGTTTGTTATGTGAATCATCTTCTTACTTTTTCTTCTGCAAATTAGGCAAATGAAGTGTTAAGGTAGAATTCATGGTTGCTATGCTCTGCCTTTAAGTTTGCTTAATATCAATGTTTTCAGTTGTTTAAGGAGAATTCAAGGTGCTAGCTTGCCCTCCTTAACTTCTCACCAGTCATTCTCATCCATACACATCTATCAAAGGCATCAATACAGTCTCCTACCTTCCCCCAAAGAACCCCCTACGAAAACTGTGTCCAATCCCCGCACCCAAAATTGCCTTTCTCCAATTTTCCACCAAAACCCTAAAAATCCCTAAATCAAACCTTTTTATCAGTTTACTAGCCTAAAATCAGTTTTTACACATTGGTTATCTCGCCTATTGAAGATCTTTACCGAGATAGACCGGAGAGAGCCCTCTCCTGCCTCGTAGGGCTAGCTACGAGGCTAAGTGGTTTGATGTTGCCTTGGAGTTTGCCTTTCTCAGCCTGAGGTGAAATTTCGAGCGCTAACAAGTGTCATGCCAATTATGATCACAATCTCAGATCAGTAATGTCCCCAAATCAAACTGTCCTCTTCACAATTAGTGCAGACTCAATTAATGAGATGCTCCAGTTTCAGCCCAATCAAGCCCTCACCCCCATTTCCCTTGGATATTTGCTAGATAAATCATCCAAATTTTCCCAGTATAAACTCAGTCGCCTTTGCCAAACTTTCATAAATAAGAAACATCAACCCAAAAATCCCCCTCCTTATTTGTCAGTTTTCTTCACAGAGACAGGCAAAATTATAGTTGATATGATAGCTACAGTCATGGGATTCAATACTAGTGAGTATGTGGATGAAATGACTCTAGTTTTGATGTCCATCTTTACCCCTGGTCAACCTTCTGCTGTCAAGTACAACTATGCTGCATTCATCGCTGAGAAAATCCATGACCAATTCATGAGACTGAAAAATGAAAAAGTATTCAAGTATTCCACATTCATCTATCACCTTATCCTCTACTATCAATCTGACAAGTTCCTATTTTCTGTAAATAAACTTGATACAAAGGGTAATCCAAGATTAGTCATTTTTTGGACGTCTATCTTCCATCATGATTTTGTTTTTCCTTATTCATACAATGAGTTCATTGACCAGTTTGTCCACCCAGTGACCACCATGCTGACAGGAAGCTCTCCTCCTAGGATTAGTGATGAAATCAAAAGAATCCTTCAGTTATCCAAATAGTACAAGGTAGGCGATTGGTACTTGTACCAGAATCACACAGAAATCAGGATATATGGCTGTGAGTTTCCTGCATTCAAAGTACCAAAATATCTTCCTATGAGGTTGTTTGCATTGGAGTATTATAGAGAAATGATAAAATCAGGTCATATTCACTTTACCAAGGCCAAGAAGAAAGCACAGTTGAGATTCAAGGATCACCTAGGCCCATTTGTATGCAACAATAGAGAAGCAGGCAAAGCAACAAAAGAAATCCTATAACACATGAGATTAGATAAAAGTTTTGGTTGGAGATATGACCCACACAATTTCATTTGTGATAGGAGAATGAAAAATAAGTTATCACCATATTTTCATCACAGAATCCCTGAAATAGAGAAATATGCAAATATGGATGAATGGTGGGAAGGAACTCTTGTTGAGGTGGATAGTGATCAGGTCAATGTAGATAATGTGATGAAAGATCTAGAAAAGAGACTTGACCTGGACTCTTTTGAACAGGTACCAGTTGGGACTTATCATATACCAACACCAAGAACTAGTGTCTCTACAACAGATACTTCACAAAGGCACTCACAGGAAACCATTGCACCCTTTGTAGAACCATCACAGGGAAAAGAACAAGGAGCCAACACTCCAGCATCAAGGTAATCAGACATGTCAAAGCAGCCTGAAATCTCTGAAGAACAGGCTCAGCCACAGACCCATCCAACTCAAGTTAACATGGGAGATCCCCCAGTTTTGCAGACTCCTCTGAATGAGGAAAAGAGTTTAAAAAGAGACAGGGAAGTAACTACCCCTGCCAGTGGTCCTTCAGACCAGCCTAGTGCTAAGAGGCATAGGCTAAATCCACATTCAAAAGAGGAATTTGTTGAAGAAACAACAGGGAGTTTGAGAAAAGAAGGTGGAGATAGTCTGCATACTTTCCCAATAGGTGGGACACCTTCTAGCTCACAAAGACAGGAGCTGGAAAAATAGCAAAGTACTGAAATTTCATCCTTCAGATCTTCACCCAACAAGACCTTAGACATTAAAGAAAAATTCAAGGAGATAAAGGCCAAAAATGAACAACTGAAGGCCCAAGCCTACACACAATACTTAAAGATGACTCCTACCAATCAAACTAGGTTGATGTCAGCTTATGACATCAAGGAACACAAAATGCAGATGAGATTTTTAAAGCCTAAAGTACAGCAGCCCCAAATGCTTGCAGACTACCTCAAAACTGATTTTGAGGTCTTGGCCAAAGACATTCACCCCATAGATCAAATAGAATTGCATAAGAAGACAGGGGAAATGGTTCATTCAACATTGATAAGCAAGGCCATGATGGCACACAGATTGGAGAATTCATTGAACAACACCACTGCTCAATTATAGTTAGAAATAGCATCCTCATAGGCAAAACACAACAGGATCAAATCATTGGAGGATTTGATTATTAGATTGGGTCATAACCCAAAGGACGTCAAAGTTGCAGAGGCCTTAATAAAGAAGAAAAATGAAGATATAGCTGCCTTGAGAAAACAGTTAAATTTTCCACCACTTATGCATCCCCAAATTGTAGAAGTAATTGAAAAGAAGAATAAATAATAGCTTATGGACTTGGTCCTCAAGCTAAATGAACAATTAAGGGAGATAGAACAGGAATTAGAAAAAACACTACAAAAAAGGCAGAGTGAGTCGAACTCTCATTCTCAAAATGTAGTACTAGTGGTTACTATAGTAGTCCCTTCAACACTTGCATCTTCTCTAGCACCCAATGTCCCTTTGGCCACAACTGAAACTATTACAGGAACAAGTATAGGTACAACGTAGGTAGGAACTTCTAGTCAAAGCACAGAAGAATTAATCAAGTCCGTGGAGGAGATGAAGCTCCAGGTCACTGAACTCCAAAAGGTAAAGAAGAAATTCATTACCTTGGAATAGAAGTATGATGCATCAAATATTAATTTTGCTAAAGAAGTAAGGAAAAATAAAGGCTTAGCTCAACAGGTAAAAACAATGGAGAAGGATCTCACCTTTGAAAAGCCTTTAACAGATATCAAGAAAATATTATGGACCAACATCATTCAATCAATCAATGATGTTTGGTCATCAATACAAATCATTTTTGAACAGATCGACTTAGTCAAAGATTCTCTTCAAGAAATTCAAAAAACCAAGGAAGAGCTAGGAGGGAAGCCTGAAGAAGCTATCAGGTTAATAAACTTTTTGAACAGCAGAAACATACATCAATTGGAACAACTGAATACTGAGGATAGAACTAGAATCATCCTAGAAATTAAGAAAGTCTTAACTAAAAAGTCTCTAATGTAGAACCTGGAAAGAAAATGCCAGAATATGCAAGAGGATATACATGAATTTATGGAAGAATTTGGCATTTCGCAGAGTAAAGGACTTCCAAGTCCTTTAGTAATCAATGATAAGTTAATGAGGCATGAGGATTATATTGACAAATTGTATCAGTATGAAAATAACCAAGCTAGATCATCTGCACCCAAAGCATTACCTACAAGCAGAGTTCTCTATGACAGTTTGGAGAACCTCTTTTATGTTGAGCATAAATTGAAACACTTGTTTCCAGTACAGCCAAATTTTGTAAAATACACAGAGGTTGATGAAATATACAGAAAGCTAACAAGGACTAGGATACCAAGGGATGATTGGTGGACAGAGAAAGACATGTTTCAAGTTGAAGAGTTAGTTTTAGAACTGAAGAAGACTGGAAGTTTCCAGGTCAGACATGCTGATGAGGAAAATGAAAAGCATGAAGATACCGTGATTGAAGAACTTAAATTGACTGTCAGAATCAATCAAGGAAGTGAAGGACAATTACTGAGGGTTGTCAAAGAAGAGGAAGGAAAATATGTTGGAATTGATGAACAACATAGTGATGTATTTGAGAGGAAACACGTACAAAGGGAATTGGAAGACAATTTATTTTTTGAAAGAAAATTTATAGATATTGAACAGAGGTTGTTTGGAAAGTCACAAGATGGTAAGGATGAAAGGACGATAGTAAGAATCCGACAACTTCAAAGAGAAGATAATGAACAACAGTTTGAAGATGAGTACAACAACAAATGGTAGAGCATGTATCATCCCAAGGATGTGCTGGAGATAGAGATTGAATAGCTATGGCAATTAATGATGAAGCAATCTAGATGGAGGAGATTGACAACAACAGGAAGAATGATCAATCAAAATTTGAACCTGATTAACAAGGAGGGGAAGATGAAACAGAAGACAACAAACATACATCAACAAAAAAGGAATAGAGCATTCAGACAACTACAAACTAAAGTTTGGGACCCTGGAGGTTTTCCATCAACATATGAGAACACATGATTTGGAGATCATGAACATTTTCAACCTTGGGAGTTTGATGCAGGAGCATCTGGCTCAGAAAAATCATTGTATTTTAGTAAGACATAGGGTCTCATGTTTTAAGGGAGTTGGTTTCCAAAAGAATTAAATTAATGTAATTTTAATGCTTTTGAATTATTTTAATTTAGAATAGGAATTAATTAGATATTGTGAGGAATATTGTAAATGTTCTCGAATGTTGGAGAACATGAGAGATTTAAGCTAGTTAAGATTCCATAGGGAATGAGATATTTGGAAATCAATTGTAAATCTTAGATTAGGAATTAGTTTCATGGTTTGTGGAACTAGAGAGGATACTTAGGGATTAGTTGAGTCACAAGTGGGCTTAGAGGATATTCAGGATTTAGTTCAAAAGATTAAGGATCTGAACTGAAATGGGTTACAAAACATTTTGTATAAATGTAAGCCTAAAAGGCATATAGAGAGTTAATTAGTGAGTTAGAGTGAGAATCAGAGTTCAGAGATTAGATAGGGTTTGACAGTAAGCCTACGGTAGGAAAGGAAAAAGGCCACTGATTAGAAAATCAGGCCAGAGAGAAATATTCATTATGTAAATAAAGGTTTATAAAGACAGAGAATTTGGTTCTTGAATTTTGTGGTGTGGATTGATTAATGGAATTATAAATTGTGTGTGAATTAGAGTAATTTATGCATAGTATATGTATGCAGGTAGAATTAAAGAAGAACACAGAGGTGGAGAATGAAGGATAGTGGTCTGATCAAGGATCAAAGTTGAAGTTCAGATGTGATAGCGCTTAAAAGTACGTAAAGTTTAGGAGGAAGTTGCGCTGAAGAATAACCAAAGACCAGAAACCCTAGAGAAAAACTAAACCATAGAAGAACAGAGAGAGGACAGTGCACAAAGAATGAGTACACCAATCAGAAGTGATTGAATAATCTCAGAAAGGATGGATGCATAAAGAATCGTATAGGCGAGTCAGATGAATAGACCAGAACACTGAGGAATTGCATAAAGAGAAAGAAAGAAACGAAGGAAGAAATGAAGTAACCTTTCGCAGGAACCATTGGATCAATTAGATCAACATACATAATTGATAGAATAGGATTGGTGGAGATCTTATCGCGCAAAATAAATTCAATAAGTGAAGGGAACAGATTAAGCCACGTGACAACAGAATAATGGAGCAGTCTACGAAAGCGGTAAGTAGTATCTCACGCGGTCTCAAAATGGTAAATGGTATTTTACAAATTCATGCGATTAACCTGAGGGGTTGACACGTAGCACATTGGTGGGGAAGAAAAACCGCTTATCTTGCACACTCTCGAACTGTTATGTATCGTGCTAGTAATCGCGCAAGATTACACGATCATCCTTGGATTGAGGTAAATGAAATATATGGTGGAGATCAGTTGGGCTAGTTGGCATGTGATACATTGTGATAGCCATTGGATCATACGGGACAGATCGATGATGGTAATTTGGAGCGCCCAAAATTCAAGTGTTGAAGTAAATACGTCAGTTGTGCGACACGCGGTTGACGGTGATTGGTTAGGTTTGTTGTGGATCGGACGATAAGAAAATCCATGGGTATAATCTAATTAACATGTGATTAAATAGCTTCTGCTTAAGCATTTAATTAAGAGCATTAAACCTTGGGTTAAGAAGGTTTTACTAAGCAGGAATATTAAAATTCCTGGGACATAGTGTGACATGCAATTTTATTTGCATAATGTGGGTAGATGTGGTTTTTGCTACGTTAAAAAACAACTGCTCTTTTCTCAAGACATCAAGTACTTTGTTTACATGTATGACATGTCCATCTCTCGACTTGCTGAATATGAGGATATAATCTAAGTAGACAATGACAAAATCATCCAAAAATGGTCTGAATACATCATTCATTACTCTCATGAAGGTAGTTGGAGTATTTGTAAGATCGAAAGGCATAACAAGCCACTCAAATAATCCTTGTTCAATTTTAAATGCAGATTTCCAAATGTCTTCTTCAACTATCCTAACTTGATGATAACCACTTCGTAAATCTAAATTAGTGAAATACTTTAAATACCTCAACTGATCAAGCAAATAATCAATTCTTGGGAGTGGATAATGATTCTTTACCATGATTTTATTCAGTGCATGAAAATCCACAAATATGCACCAAGTGCCATCCTTCTTTGGCACCTAGACAATGGGTGAACCACATGGTGAAGTAGATAGGCATATGATACCTTTTCTTAGAAATTCATGGATTTGCTTTTCGGTTTCCAAACTCCCCATAATAGACATGCAATACATGCCAATGTTCAGAAGTGGAACATCCTATTGCAACTGAATCTCATGCTAAATTCCCCTCTTGGGAGGTAACCCCTTTGGTTCTTGAAACATCTTGCCATACTTTCTTACCACATCAAACAAATCAGATTTCAATTTATCATCACAACCTTCAAAAGATTCATAATCAATATCATTCTTTTTCTTGATCATGAGAAGCACAAAAATTTTACTTGCATTTACTAGTCTCTTCATCTGCCCTGCATTAACCAAAGAAATGTTCAACTTTTTGCGATGGGCTCTCACTATGTAATCCACCCCATTCTTGAGAAATATGTATTTGTTGTCATGGTGATAAAATATTGCTTTTCTATCATACAAATAAGGACTACCCAGAATGATTCCTGAGATGTCAAGTGGAACTACATCTAACTCAACTTCATCAATGAACTTTTCAGTAATGGCGAACTTGAATAAACACTTCCTTGTAACCTGCAAGTTTGCATTGTTTACTATCCAACCCAATGGATATGGATTGTGATGAGGTATAGTTTCAAGGTTTAGTTTTTTAGCCAAGTCTTATGAAATCAAGTTTGATTGTGACCCACTATTAAATAATGCATCAATCTTTGTATGATTTGAAATCACTCTAACATGAAACAACTCTATTCTTGACTCTTCATTTGGAGTGTTGTTTTAACTATGTGATGAACTAGTGCTTGCAAAAGTTTCTTTTCCTTTTGTAAGCATGGTTGAAATCTTGGTCTCATCACCAAAATCTGAATCAAGGTCATTTTGTGTGGTAACTGTTGTTTTTTGTTTTCCCTTATTGTTTTGTTTCTTAGGCCTTAATTTAGGATGCAATTTCCAGTAGTGGGATTCATCATGCCCCTCTTTGGAACAGTGTTTGCATGTTTGCATGTCATTTTCTCCCCTTCTTTCTTCACACTTGTATTCTTCTTTCCCTTCCATTTTCCACCCTTTTATTTCTCCTTACCCTTGAATGGCTTCCTCTTACTACCCTCTTCCTGAATGTTCTTTCCTCTAGATTCAAGGTCCGTGGCTTGCACACATACATCATCTAAATTGTTTGGATTAAACATAAGGATAGTATGTTTTAAATAGGAATGTAAACCCCCAATATATTTCAATAGTGTATCTTGGGAATGCAAATTCACTCCTAATAACACAACCCTTTTTCTAAACTCCCGTGTATAATCTTGGATTGTTTGGCCTTTAAGTTGCCTACAATTCTGCTAACTCATAATGCCTTTTTTCATATAGGCTAAAGGATAAAAATTTATTTTAATTGCAGGGAAAAAAAATAAAATAAATAAATAAATAAATTTCAACCCAAGTGATGGATATATTACCATGGATTCTCATTTCCTTTTGAGTCATTGCTTTCCACCATACTAGTGCATCTCCTTCTAGCCTCAGTGAATCCAACTGGATCTTTATGTTGTCCTCTTGAAGGTTCTGAACTCTGCAATATACCTCCAACTGTCGAATCCAATTTTCCAACTTTTTTGCATTCACTTCTCCATTGTATATGGGAATTTCGAATTTTATGTCCAATTTTAGTAATGGAGTTTTTCCTTTTGGGGTTTTGGAATGAGTATGGGCAGTTTCAGTGGTGGTAGTGGAAGATGATGATGTGTGAGATGATGGAGATAATGAGGAAGATGATGAGGATGGTGGAGATGGAGGTGGCTTTCCACCATTCCCTTTGGAATCCTTCTTCTCATCTTTTTTTACTTTTGAGCTTCCTTCTTCATGTGGAGATTTAGAACTCTCTTCAACTATTCTAGTGTTCCTCTCTTCATAGAGGAATTTAACCATCTCAGTCAAAGTATAGAAATCTTTCTTAAATTATTCCTCTTCTATAGAGGGACCTTCAGGCTCTCTTTCTCCAGACATAATTGCTATGGATTCAAGCTCAGAAATTTGTACTGATTGTACTTCTTTAATCTTAGTTGAAGGAAAAACTTGAGGAGCTTCAAGTGCAGTTGGAATTAGAACTTTGGGTGGTGGAGATTGTGGCCTTGCGACTCTCCTTTTTCTAGGCATTACCTCAAGAGTTGAATCCAATAACTTCCCTTCTCCTTTCTGCAACTTTAACCTTGTAAGCATCGCAATTTTGCAACCATTAAAACCCTAATTGCATAAACTCAAGCAATCAAGCAATTCAACCTTGGGCTCTGGTACCAACTTGATATGTTTTTGTATGATTAGTTTTGTTGTGCTAATAACAATTACAAATTTATAAACATGTGTTTGCTTCTTGCTTTTTATGTTGAGGTTTCCTTAGTTGTTGGTGCTTACAAATTGGTAAATTTCCTTAAGTTAAACAAGACATTCATGAGCAAAATAGCTTCAGAAATTAATAATTAACAAAAAACATGTACAATGTAGCAAACCATCAAAGAGACACATTAACACATTGTTTTGATGAAGGAGTTCACCTCTCCTGGGCTACATCTCCTTGGTCCAGCTTCCATGGCTTGGGCCTTTATATTAGCTCAATGTGGCAAAAAATTTGTTTACAAAACTCTATGGCTCCTGATACCTGCACTAATGTGTTTAGAATACCAAGAATACTTCTTTCTGAGCTCAATTTGGTAAAAAATTTGTCAAGTTATGCTGCATTCAATTTTTTCCTAAGAAACCCTGCTAAATCTGGAGAGACTCCAGTTAAGTCTGCCAAAACTGGCAGTCCTGCTGAATTTGGTGCACCACCAAATCCGCCGCCAACTTAATTCGGAATTAAGGTGGGTTCAATTAAGGCTTAAATGAAATTAATTAAAGCTAAGTGTGATTAGCGCTAAGCCCTTATCCATCTGCTGACCCTTGGTCACATGCTTGTGGTCGCATGAGGATGGGGCTGGCCCGTAGGGCTAACTCCCACCACCCTGCCATCAATTCCGCAGTCGCTTGAAATATAATTTTGTAGTAATGCTTTTCAAATGTCACAGGGGTGGTTCGTTGGGGGGGGAGGTCATGGGTTCAAACCCACTTCCGACCCATCCCATATATGTTTTTTCCATATAAAATATATGTGCCATATATATTGTTCAAACCATATAAAAAAAACATTGCGCCCACAAATTTATTTGTTGACTTTAATATAGTTCAAAACTTTGTATAAATGCAGATTTTATAATTAATGTTTACTAATATATATATATATATATATATATATATTTAAAAATAAATAATAATATAAATATATAATTATAATAATATTTAAATAAAAATAAATTCAAATTCCACCTTGGAGCTAATTAGGCAATTTCACCTTCACACAACCAAACCAGCGAATCTGGAGGTGACACTTGTCACAACCCCATTGGGATAAAACTGAAGAAGATTCCCTTTGCTGAGTAGACTGCCATGTCATCATTCTGTCCCATTCTGCAATATTTTTTAGCTGTTTAAGAAAATGAACAACAGGCCTTTTCTCCTTCATCCGGACTCTGTTTTCAGTGAAACAAATTGCGTTATGATCATCTTGATGAGATAGACACAATCGTATAGTTTTTTAGCCAATCTGACAACTTTTTATTTTTGAGCTAAATATTGAGCACATGATCACTCGAGTAAGCTACGACATATCGATGTCGTGGAGCTTTTAAATTGACAATGGACATTGTTTGAAGTGTTGTAGGAGGACCCTACTCATGTGAATCTGAGAAAAGGAGCTAGTGTAGAATGCTAAAGAGAAACATCAGAGGAGGCAACATGATTTGGTCAGGGTCTAGCGCTGTGGACCTATCCAACCTGTGAAGTGCAATCAGGGGTACTGTGGTCTAGCAGATGGTGACATCTTATGACCTATCCAACCTTTGAAATGCATTAAAGGGGACTTTGAGCCAATAGATGGTTAGATTGTATGTATTGTGAATTGCTGATCCTATTATGCCTGTTACCATTCAAGATAACCGTTTTGTGTTGAGTGGTGAACCTGATGTGAAGTGCATGGGATGCATGTGAATCCCATTGATTAGAAAGGGTGTAGTCAGTGACTGGTCATTTGAGATTTTGTTGTTGGAGTTGTGAGGAGCTCTGAGGATAGTTTGAAGAAATCACTGTGATCATGCAGATTGTGTTGGAAACTGTGTTGCTGCTGAGAAACCTGTGGTGCACGATGGTGGGCGTCAAGTGTGAAGCAATTTATTGGAGCAACTTGCATTTGAGGTGTGCAAAGGTGGCTTGCATATGTGTCACAGTGAAGGATCATTCTGCAAGGAGTCATGAGCTATTAGTGTTTTTTATGCAAGGAGCCGTAGTGCCATGAAGTGTTGTTGATATCGTGAGCTTGTATTAGCTGAAATCATTTGGATGTCAGTTCAATGCTCAGGTGAGTTGTGAGGAGACAAGTGAGTTGTTGAGAGGTCGCATTATGTGGTGAGACTCACTACCAGAGCTTGTGGAGCTATGTACAATCCAATGTTGTCTGGAAGAGGGCATAAGGGTGATCCTAGGAGCATGTGAGCTTAGAGCCAGAGCTGTAAGCTCGATGGTGTGCAGAGATGTGGGCTTTGTGGTGTGAAGAGCCAGAGCTGTAAGCTCGATGGTGTGCAGAGATGTGGACTCTGTGGTGTGAAGAGCTAGAGGAGGGCTCAATGGTTGTGAAGGGAAAGTGGACTCTTCTCTGTTGTTGATGCTATTAGAGATCATTGTTTAAGACCTGTGTCGCACAGATAGGTTCCAATTGAGTGTTGGCAGATAGGAGTGTCTGCAACCGAGTGTCCATTGAAGAAGGTTGTGCTAATTGTGACACCTGAGTGGCATAGATCGTAGAGATTTTCTAGTGGAGTGTTGGTAGATAGGAGTGTCTGCAGCCAAGTGTCTGCTGAAGATGGTTGTATTGACTGTGACGCCTGTGTCGCATAGATCACAAAGAGTTTCCAGTGGAGTGTTAGCACATAGGAGTGTTTGCAACCAAGTGTCTGCTGAAGAGAGTTGTGATGTGTGAAACCAACAACAAAAATGAAAGCCCCCTTATCAGGTTTTTTTTTATGTATTGTTGTAAGCCCTAGATGAGATTCAGACCAACATGCACCTTAAAGTTTAGGTCATCGTGATTAAGGGGAGGTTTGTTATAATATTATCATGTTGTCCGTGACTATTCATGATGTCGAAAAACCCTGTTCATATGATGATGATCTCACTGTTAGTCAGCGGGGTAATTAATAGTTGGTAGGAGTCGGTGGAGATCACTGTTGATTCTCTGACTCGATCATGTATAAATAATAGTGATGGCTAATGAAATAATCAAGTTCACTTTGTGAGTTTCCACACTTTTATATTACAATAGTTAACTCAACCCTCAAATCTATAGTCCAACATATTTTAAGTTTATGGTGAGCGGTGCTCGAATTGCTGCTTTCAACCTGTAGTCCCTACCAGTAGTTTTTTCCAATTGCAAAGTTAAACCAGTCAAGTGAGGAGGGAAAGATTATATTGGCAACAACATGGTTTTGTGTGCATATATATAATATTTTTATTTTACTATTTTGTGTGAATGGTGGGAAAATCCCGAGGAGTAAATTGTTATGATGACAACAATTCTGCCTATAACAACATGAATTCTTCTAGAAATCCACAATTGAATATATGTAATGGACAATGCAAACAATAATTATGTTGGTAACATCATGAATTCTTCTATAGATCCACAACCAAATGTAGGTAATGGACAAAGAAAACTACTGGTAACATCATGAATTCTTCTATAATCCACAATTGAATGTAGATAATGGACAACACAAACTAATAACACATTTTTAATTATAATTTCATAATATTGGTTAGTAGTATAATAAATATACATTATTTAAAAGATGTATTATTATAATTCCACAATACACCATTTTGGCCCAGGAGAAGTGTTTTGGCATGTGAACCATCGTTTAATAGCACCATTAATTCTTCATCCAAATCAGAATAGTTCATAACAAGTCATTAAAATGTGTTAGTCTTAAATGCAATCCATCTCTGTCAAATACAAAAATACTTGAATATACAAAAATAAACTTGAAAATCAATATTTGCATTATTCAAATAAAATAGAACTTAATAGGATATGGGTTTTCTCTTTCTATAATAGAGTCCTTTCCTTAGTAGGAGGATCCTATCATAGGCGCACTCAGTGGATTCTAGTTCAGGGGTGAAGGAAGGCTCCAAGTAAGTTTCTTCAAACACTAGGAATCTCTTACTCTGAGGTCTACTCTTCTAGTAGTACATGCTTTCCTTGTTCGCTCATCTGATCTTGAATCTCGAATCTGTTGAGCTTTGGTATCATTTGTAGGTCATCCCTTTCATTCAATCGGATGATAAATAGAATAAAAAAATTGATGGGGCCAATTAAGTTTAGAAAGTAAACACGCAATCTAATTTCCTTGTTCTTCATTCTAAGAGACACTTGATTGGGAACACAATTAGAATACATACACCCACTTACTCCAATGGAAGCTTGATGACATGCCAACCGTCCAAGAAAAATCTTGTTTTCTAAATCTTTGTGTAGGCTTGCCTTGATTATGCATAAGAGCTAGATAATCATGCATCAATTTAGTGAGTAATTATGATTTTATTTGTACGTCCAAAGTGCATTTAATTATGATTTTATTTCCATGTCCAAAATGTTTTGAAAATATAAACCACACGTTCAATGAAAATATAAAAACAAGCCACACGTCCATTTAGTGAGCTACCACAGACACTCCTGTTAATGCCTGAATATATTGGACATGACTAAGGTATGCTCACTCTAGCCACTGTGTGCTTTCGTGCTCTACTCGATGTGAAGATCTGTTTGACATAATCAAGTTCTCGGATTTTTTTTACCACTGAGCTTGTATTTATCGTAAGACTCTGTGCAGTTTTGAGCAAAATTAAGCCCTGCGGATTTGTATACTTTTGGCTTGATTTGGACCTCATTATGCTGATCTCTTAGCGGTTTACATTGCCGACCCCTGTCCATGATTTCGGTGGAGTTCTCTCTTTCTACTTGCTCAGCTTCCCTGCAATAAAGCATCGACAATTCTAGTCATCTTTGTGTTATAGAGTTTTTGGCCGTTTCGTTCCATCTTTTAGAAAGGGAAAAATAACTTAGAAAGAAAGAAAGATGCATATGTGTTAAAATGAACTGTGTTTTAAATATTCTGGTGCAGGCCAATGTTTCCTAATTCATTAGCCTGGAAATTTAGAGTGGCATGTTCGATGGTAGCGATCGGAGAAGTATATCTTTGTATAAGTTTCCATGTTGTTCGAGCCCATGAAGGTCATTTTTGCAGTTCAAAACATTGAAGGAAAGCATCCAACCATTGTAGAGATATAATGGTGGTAGGAATTTGTACAATAGCAACCCTAATGGAACTAGGAGTAGACAACCTTATGGGTATCATCATCATGTAGTAGATTCATGGAGGTAAGAGTCCCAGGGATATACAACATTATCACTTGCACTTAAGGCACTTTTTTTGAAGTTTCCATTATGGTCCATGTCCACGAAGGCCATTGTTGTAGTGGAAATCAATTAAGGAAAGCATTTTCTGAATGCCTCTTTGAACATTTTTAAGATTTGGAAAACTTTGATTCAATTTAGAAATATATATTATGAATCAAACAAGATAAAATTGATTAACCAAAGACAACGTGAAGCTGCAGAGTAATGATTCAACCAATAAGAACAATCGTCATAATCTTCCGGCGTTCAAGTCATTCAAGGTGACTCTGATTCCTGTACTAATTTACTGACTTATGTATTCATTTCCTGAAGATAAAATGCATTAAACCTTAATAGAAATATTGTTATATTTCCAAATTCCATTCAAATAGTTATGAATTTCAATTCTTTTGATACCCAAGGTCAAATTCCATCCAAATAGTTCTGAATTTCAATTTTTTGATACCCAAAGTCACACAATTTGGTATATGTTATAGATACACAAATCGAAGCAATATTGTGTTTGAGCTATGACAAGGAATCATTGCCCAAGAAACCAAATAAAGAGTTGGTTTTGGTTTCAAATCGACCATATCTGGGGCTAGAAAGTTGAACCCATTCCCTAAGCTTGTAGGTAAATATTTTGTGCACTTTAGTTGAGGAGTTCTCTATATACAATGTTACAAGATTTACATTAGCTAGATTAATATGTATGCACCCATTTTTCCCTTTCCGAGACTGTGTCTAGCCATAGTAGTTTGGGCACTTGTCCTGCCATAGTAGTTTGATATTGAAATGGATTTAAACATAACAAAAAGATTGAAAAACTAAAATAAATACTAAAACCATGATAAGACCAAAGACTAAAACCATGGTAAGACCAAATCCAAATCCAGGAAAGGTAACATCATAAACATACCTTTTGGTTACTAATGTCTATGATGAAGGCCAATTAGCCTATTTCATGGGATTGTGAACAATCATGACCACTCAAAAAACTATTTAGACAAACAAACAACCATCCTTTTTGTAGTGTTGAGAATATCTCTTTAATATAGATGTTTAAATGTTTCCATGCATATTAAAGAGATTAAACAATTTTCTTAGTGCCATTGATTTATTCTCTCTAACACAGTCTAAATCTCATCGAAAATTATGATGCAATTGTAGTTATTATCTAAGTAGTCAAGAGAGGCGGTGAAGTGATGGTCTATAGTGGTGGCAGATGGACAAATGTGAAGCAATGGCCTATAAAAGTGGTGTTTTTTTCAATGTATATGTATGCCCTTTCATACTTTAGATAACAGGTGAATTTGGTATTTCTATTTTTTCAAACTTCTGACAAATTTTTTTTTAATGTACATGTCTGTTGTAGTTTCAAAATTTCCAAACTTTGGATAAAAGGGGAAAAAAGCTACATGCAATTTTTCATACTTTGGATGAAAATTCTTTTTGGATGTCCAAAGTTGACAACCTAGCAATAAGGCCTCGAAAGTAATAAATTTTTGAAATTTCAAATTGGTTATCTTAAGTTTTATCAAATCATACAGTCTCCCCTCCTTGACAATATCAACATCATACAGTCTCCCCGACAATAAGTGGTACAGAAATTTAGTTTGTATAAAAGTTGGTTTGGCAGAGTATTTTTTTTAAATATTGGTTAAAGTATGGAATATATTAGTGATCAAAGCCAAAGTGTTATGAAACCAGCTCAAGAAAAGATAGAAAAGATAGATCAACACCTTAGAATTCAGCCTCTTCGAGGGGGCAACCTCCTTTACATTACATAAA
>APFE030083098.1:0-15868 GCA_000404065.3 Pinus taeda
CCCACCTTACAAATTTACACTGCTGTAAAGGAAAAATTTCTTTTCCATCTGCTGCTGTCCATTACCTTTCATTTTTTTTAACAAAAAAAAACTTCATGCTGCTGCATTTTCTTATTTGCATTGCTGTGTAAAAACACATTTCTTCGCACTACTGTGCTTCTCCTTCTTGTCATCACGCTGCTGCCTTTTCTTATGCACTGCTATCCATACCCATAACCATAGACTCTGTCATCCTGGGTTTTTATTTGCTGCTGCGTTGCCTCTGCAATTTGCACTGTGGCTGCCTTTTGTTTCATCATACTGCTGTGTGCCCATACACTAACTCTTTACTCTCCATTACTTGCACATAGAGAGAAATCATTCTCACGTTGTTTTGCGCTGTATTCTCTACACAACAAAAAAAATTAACACGGGCTGCTGCCTTTTCTTTTTACACCCTTGCTTCACATAATCTTAGTCTTCATTCATTTTTTTTACTCAATGCACTGTTGTGTAGTTCCTTTCATTTTTCTGCTGCCACACATTATCATTCACCCATGTGCATTAAAAATCTGCTGTCCCTGTTTCTCTTTATGCATTTCTTTGCATGCTGCATTGCATATGAAGAAAAACATTACATTTTTTTACTGCTGTGTATTGTATTCACTCTGCTGTAGTATGTTTCTCCTGACAATTAACATAGAAGGAAACTACTTCCATTGGCTATGCATTTTCAATGCTATGTGCTCCATAACAAAATTAAAAAACTGTTGTTTTTAATGTTCTATCTTCCCACTGCTGTGAGGGTCTCCATGCTTTGCATACTTTTCTTATTGCGCTGCTACACTTCACATTTGAGCGCTGCTCCTTTTTCTTCTCTGCTTTTATGGCAGATTTAACTTCATATTTGTCCCTTAAAAAAGGTCTTCATCAAAGAGTGACTGTTAAGACAGTTCAGCAACAAAAATTACAAGCTCCCCTTTAATGTGTGCTTGTCTTCTTTTGGCAGACTCTTCTCAAAACAAATTTAGATCCACTGGGGAGTTCAAGGGATTTTCAGATTGCCTTTCCTTCCTTCTCCATACTTGTGTAACTTTCTTCTTTTGCATGGGTCTAGCATGTGTAGAGCCCATGTCAAGTTACAATCTCGTGCCATATGCCCAATGTCATGACACTTAAAACATTCAACATTTTTCATGAATAAAAATTCATGATTTCTTCTTGTGAAATTATTTCTTGGAGATTGTCGGAGACCACAACATCTATCTCCACGAAATGCTCTACAGTGTTTTGCCATATGACCAAAGTTTGAGCAAGAATAACAATAACCAAAAAATGAACTTTGGTACCTGAGAGATGGAGGTTTCCTTGATGTACTTCTGAAGCCTTGCTGCCTTGAGGTCCTTTGATGATCACCATTGCCTCTTGCCTTTTTTCCATCAGCTACATTTCTTCTTGGAGCTGGTTTTGTACTTGGAGCAGGATTTCTTCTATTGCAGCCTTCATTTTTCTCCTTGCCTTTGCTGGAACTAGGAGCATCACCATTTCTTTCTGACTTCTTCACATCTCCTTTGCTTAAAGCATTTTCATCCTTGTTTGAGGATTCACCTACATACCCAAGTCCTGATTTATCAGATAGAGATCTGTGATAGCTGAGCATATCATCCAAAGCTTGAGAGCTCTTCATGATCTTGTTCATCACTTCAACTTTCTTCCTGAGGAGGACAATCTCTTCTTCCAATCTTTCACACTCAGTATTCTTCTTTGCAAGTTGTTCCTCAGTTTCTTCCTTGCTACGAGTAGCTTCAGCTGCTGCTATTTTAAGAGAGATGATATCTGACTTCATTTTGGAGATTTCTGCATTCTTAGCTTGACTGCTCTCCATTTTCTTTTCAGCTTCTTGTGCCTGCTTCCTGGCTTCTTGTGCCTGCTTCTTGGCTTCTTGTAGCTCAGACTTAAGGGAGGATACCTCTACCTTGTATTGTCCAATCTCTTCTACAAGTTTGTTCACTCTCTTGTGCCTTTGTTCAAGTTGACTTGACAAGGCATCTTCCTGCTTCTTTGCTTTATTCAACTGATTTGTCATGGACATGACTTCTTCATGATGCTTCCTTCTGCTTTCATCAAGTTCCTTCTTAAGCTTGGCAAGCTCTTCATCCCTTTCTTGCACTTGAAGCTTGATGAGATCAACCTTCTCATTTTCAGCTTCTATGATGGGTTCAGAATTTCCTTCTTCACTGATGCTCATGGTCAGTGCTCCCTTTGCATGAAGCTCATGCAGTCTGTCCCATATATCCTTTGGTGATGAATATTTTCCTAGATTCTTCTTTACAGAATCAGGCAGACCATCCAGGATTATCTTTGCTGCCTTAGCATTGTACTCCTTGAATTCTTCATCCATCTTACTCTCATCAATCACTGACTCCCAAATTTCAATGTCTTCAGACGTTAAGAAAGTCCTCATTTTTATTTCCCATATATCAAAGTCCCCATCAAACTTTGGAGGCTCAAATAAGAAGTTTTCAAATAGTTTTCCTTCTATTTTAACAGAGGAGGGAGACACAACCTTAGGGGATTTGGACACTTTCTTCTTTGACCTTGCCATTCTTAACAATTTTTAAAATCTTTGACTGTGTTTTTAAAACCACTCACTGTTTTTTTTAACAGCAACTCAAAAACATGAGGAATACCTGAATCCCTTTGGCTGAAACTTCACACAGCTGGAGAAGCTTTACTGCTGCTGCAACAAGGGTCTTTCCTTCAGCTTCTTTGACACTTCAAAGAGCATGAACCTGCTCTGTCACCATCAAAGAGCCTGATGGACTAGCTCTGATACCACTGTTGGGTATTTTTCGTTTGCAATGGGAAAATACCAAAACCAGACAAAATATAAAACACCACAGAGCCAATGCTCTGTTTCCTTTGCTCTACTCCAGGATCTTTACCCTTTAAAAAAAATTCACTGAACAGAGTAATGCACCACCATAAAAGATTTCCATTCATTAAAATAAAATGACTGATATACATTCATCCTCTTTGCTGTGAGGGATTTACCAAAACCAACATTAAACCAAAACTCTGTTTTCCCCTGAGAATTTACAGAGACATATTCATCCTCTTTCACTCAGAGGGATTCACCAAAACATTACAAGATAAATTACTCTGCCTCCTATGAAATTTTACACCACTGTGTAAATATTTCATTTACATTCACTGCTGTGTGAAAAACAAAATTTACAGGGAGTTACAGATTTACCTTTTCATCTGTGTGAAACAATACATGGTTTGAAAACCAAAACAACCCACTGGTTTCATTTACTTCTCTTCTCCTGCACTGCTGTGCATTCTTTTTCTTTTTACATCACCAAGACAACATTTTTACTCTGCTGCATGAAAATCCCTTTTACATTACAGACCCAAAATAATTTTTGCACATCTGTGCTTCCCCTGTAATACAAAATTTACTCTGGTTTTTCACGGGTGCTGCGGACCCTCTGTGTTTTACATTTGCTGCTGCAAAAAATTACATTTCGTTCTCACCCTGTGCCCATATATCAATCACCATTACACATTGCATTTTTTTTAATCCCCGCGGGTTTTTTTTTTTACATTACAAAAATATTGGGTCAACGCTTATATTAGAACATATATAAAAAAAATAAACTTACGCTTTTGTTTTACCGCCTGCCCATACTCCAGTTAAAATCGCCGTATGAAAACATTAAAGGCACATTACCAAACCTATGACATTCCATTAACATAAGGCATGGTCGATTATGTATGGACCATGCTGCATTAATTTTGACAGGCCTCCGTATGACTTCGGACAGACTTTAAACTGCGCAGACCTTACCTGACAATCGAACGGCGGACAATATTCACTGTTGATCGGACGCATATCAGGCAGGGTAAGAAGACCGGAAGTTACCTTCTGACGGATGTGACTTGCTGATGTCAGGCCAGCATCACTTGCTGGACAGTTGTCAGCTCCCAATTGCATCGGAGCTCGTTGCACGGAAACTACCTTTCGCTGAAGGGTGGTGCGATATGATCCTGCCGGTTTTAAGTTTGCATCGGTGGTTTTTTGTCTCCGTTGACTGCTGACCGCGTGCCATTGCAGCTGGCCTCCCGCGCACAGGGGAAATTACCAGTGTCCAACACTGTCTATAATGGGATTTTTTGGAGATTCCGGTGACGGTATCCGGCGGAAGAAATCTTGATTTCTTGCAGTTAAATTGGTTTTTTAACTGCATATTTGGATTCAGCACCCTGGAAAACCCTTGAGACGTTTTGATTGTGCAGAAACTAGCTATCAAACTTGCGATTCGAATAAATTGCTGCCGGATTTTGACTGGAAAAATCCACCGGAAAAACTTTCAAAAATTGCACTATAGACAACTTCAGTTTAAAGTGGTTAATTGACTTTATGTGCTAAATGATGGTACCAAAACTCAATATTGATGCAATAATATGTAATTAATACATTGCAAACTTTATACCAATATAACTTTGGAAATAGCAGGGCTCTCATTTGCAAAATGGATTAGCCGACCGAAAGACGGGGTTGATCAGGGACGGCCAATACTTCATCATGAATTAATGGAAATAACTTCCGCACACTTGATTTTTTGTGTTATATGTTTAGGTGGGTTGTTATATTTATATTTATATTTAATTTATATTTTATATCAATATTAGAAATACTAAATTTAAGTAGTGAATTTTTACAATTAAAAATTAGATTAGTGTTATAGTTAGTGCGATTATATATATATTGATATTATATATATAATTATAATCAATATTGAAATAAAATTTAAGGATGAATTTTACTAATTTAAAAGTTTAAAATATAAAGTAACAAAAATATTATTTTAAAAAAAAAGACAAAAATACACACTCCAAAAAGACATATATATAATATATAAATACATATTGATAACATCCTTAATATTTACCTTTAGAAATGCAACTCCAAAAAACTGACGGGATGCATTAATTCTGATTTTGCATACAACAAATATCCACAACTACTATTTAAACATGCCCGCCCTATTGACATTATACGTAGACTATATATTATCGTCGGCTGTTTTTGTCCTATGAAAATTCAATATTAGTAATGTTGCCGGTTGAAGAACCTTTATTTTAACGAAATGAAAAATCGAACACATGAAAATACGATGTCCAATACTGGAAAGAAGATTCCATCCCTAAACGGAAATATTTGTATATGTCGTCCATAATATCTGGAAGAAATGCTTAATGGATGTACTTTTGTTACATACAGCATAAAGAAATCTATCTACCTTATTTTCAGCCATAAAGGAAAAGGCCGAGTCTCACATGTGCTGATGAAGGTGGTGGTATTTAGGGATGAAGGTGGTGGTATTTAGGGATGAAATTTGAAAGGTAAATTATTTGTTATAGGCTAATTTGTTTATCAAATACCGTTAAAATATTTATAAAGTTTTACGAATTTTGGTTGGAATATTTAGGGTGATATGTGGGTAAGGAGAAGTGAAATCCAATTTTGGTGGCATTTTTGACATTGGAACAAGTTTTCTTGAAATCCAACATCCCCACAAATGTAACATTCTCTTCCATCTCTTTTTGAAGTTAAATTTAATTTCCGTTCTAAGGATTGTTTTTCATGGTTGGAATTTTGCCTAATTTACTCTCAGACTCCATCATTATATTGTGTATACACCAGTGTATATCTATTTTGAATATTGATCTAACATGAGCTGAGAGGGATCCAACTTCTTCTAGTGCAAATCTTTTTATGAATTGGTATTACTTAAATGTTTTGTATAGTTATTTAAATTTTTAATTTTTAGATTTTAAAAATTTTTTATTTTGAAAAAGATAGCAAAATTTTAACTTTGATGACTGACAGACAGGGTTACACATCATACATCATACTAGACTGTAAAATAAACCTTTGGGCTCAATGAATATCAGAACATAGTAGACTGTATAATAAGCCTCTCAACTCAATTATATATATAGAAATTAAATATCATAGAAAAATAAACGCGAACCACATTCGATGAAAAGCCGTAAGATTAAAGAAAGGTTACTGCATTTGTAAAGTGATTCGAGTGTTGGCATTTACCTTTTCAAGCGATGTCCCGATTAACAGTTGAGAAGTTGGATAGATCTAATAGTTCGCATATACCGTTCCCTGGCATTAATGGGCTATAGCATTAGCTTTATTGATAGTCAGTCGAAAATTTCAAGATTCCATGTCAACTGTATAAGTTAGAGGACAGGGCTGTCTTGTGACGTTCCCGTCAAGAGCAGAAGACTCATGATCGGTTTCAGAAATGACAAATGCGCAACTTCTTGTTGCTTCCAGAGTGTCATGTGGAACTGATCAGATTTACTCACAAGATTCGCAGAGTCGCAGTTATGCCTTGTACTTACCAGAGATGCCAACTGCCAACCACAACATATCCCTTAAGCGTATAGTATGACGGTTGTTAAATCGCCGCTCCTCTGCTGGCCATCTGTATACTTTTTATAAGGGATGCGAGATAATCTTGGATCTGAATGCGACGCTGAGCTCTGCTATGTTATTGGCTGATTTATTAAATTTCAGATTGTCATGGTGTATACATTGACATAATGTCAATGTAGAAGTTTAATTTTTTTTATGTGTTTTGTGGCATGTGCTTAAATCTAGTATGTAATATTGACATTTGCAATTTACTTGAAACTATGTAACAAATATTTTGTGAAAATAAAATATACAATTAACTATACTAATATGGCTGATGAAAAACAAGTAGATCATCAGTAGAATGTAAGTAATAATTAACTTACCGCATAAAAAACAAGTAACATCAACAATTGATTTACTGCATGATAAATAATATTTACATCTTTAATTTATAAATTAATGCACGAGGAGATATTTTGTCTAAACTTCCAATTTTCTAAAATGATTATAAATATATAAATTGTCATAGTATCCTGGGATGGCTAAGCCTTTTAAGCTGGATTAATGGAACCTTGCATGAAAAGCCAAGAAGGATGAAATTGTGACCAAGAAGGATTTTTTTTTTCTAGATAAACTAGACCCTGTAGTTTAAGGAGCTTAGTGTTTACCTGAAAAATTATAGAAATTCAGGGAATTTTTTTGAATCTTTATTTAGAACGTTTAAGTTTCAAGATTTTGATAGTTTAAAAGATTTTGATTTTGATTTTGATTAAATAGTATTAATTAAGGAAATTTTGATTTTAATAATATTAACCATAATTACCAAATTCGACAAAAATACAAAAATTCGTTTAGTAAGTTAGATTCCAATTTGGTACTGTTCA
Source organism: Pinus taeda (assembly GCA_000404065.3). Classification (NCBI taxonomy): domain Eukaryota; kingdom Viridiplantae; phylum Streptophyta; class Pinopsida; order Pinales; family Pinaceae; genus Pinus; species Pinus taeda. The sequence goes on from APFE030083098.1 coordinate 7,309, forward strand.
TAATTTCGGTCAAAGCTTTCCACGAGCTTGTTTCCGATACTAACTATTCCAGCGCAACTGCCTTCGTGAACACTGAAAATAATGCAGGAGCCTTTCTCGAAATTTGAAAATTGAAATAATGCAGGGATCAATTAGTTTTAATGTTAGGATCATAAAAATAGGAGGATAAATTAGCAAATTGAAAAAAAAAAACTAATAATTTTTATATTATTAAAAAAAAACTTCATGGATTTAGTTATTAATAGAGGATAAATAGTATTTGAAAAAAAAAAATTTAATAATTTTTATATTATAAAAAAAATAAAAATTCTTACTAATTAATTTCTATATTATAAAAATATAATTCTTATTGAATTGGCTATAAAATGGTAAATTTCTTTAGAAATTGATTATTTTATTTCTATTTGATTTTGTTATTTCACTATTATTCACCAAATTGTTCAATAACACAATAAAGATAATTAAAAACAAATTGTTAATCCTTAAAAATTAAAATCTTGTTAAATACTTAATTTAATTCAAAATAAAGTAAATGTAAAAATTATTGCCATTGACATTAAATAATATAAATAGCTCCCATACATATCTATAAGAGATCATAGCTTAAACCTATATGACTCAAATTTGATGTAACACATAAAACATACATAAAAAGAATTAGCCAGCTATACTTACTTTACGGATTTATCATATATGAAAAATGTGAATACCAATAAAAAAAACCTATGATGCTTTTAATGATTCAATTCCTTCACATATGAAGTGTATAAACCTCAAATTAATAACCCACTTGGCATGTTATTTTGATGTAATGTCATTTTAATGGAGTGGATAAATTCGATGGTACCCACTTCACACTTTTTGTTCTTGCATTCAATAGGATGGACCCGACAACAGAAGGGTCTAGCATCTGGAAAAATCTGGCAAAACTTGCACCTTAGGATTTGGGTATGGAAATCCAACAGATTCCATCGCTCAGGGTTTAGTGCCATGACCTCTTTCTTGGTGTTTATCTGCTTGCGGTTTCATTTCACGTTATGCATGGTCTCAAACCTCGGCTCTGCAAATGGGCTAAGATTTTGTTGCAACGGAGAAGGTATCAACCCACCATCCTTGTTCCGATGGAGTATGGCATTAAACATCCCCCAGCAGGTAACCACAACATTTCCCTATTTCTTGATAGGTATACCCTTTGACAAACTTCTATTCTAATTGCAAAATGTATTCCTCTGCTCATCCGGTTCACTTTGCAGGGGTTTCAGATATAGGTAGTCTTCTACATTCTGGATTTACTCTGTCTCAGGAAACATTGAAGGCCTTGCATGTATTACGTATAATAATTGTTAACAGTTTTCCTGCTATTAGGTTTAACTCCGGCATCTTCCATTTACATGTGATGTGTTGGCAAAGGCCCTTCCCATTTGGTTTTTTGGGTTCAATTGGGTCTCCCTTACTCCGGATTATCGTCTTCTATTCCAGGTTGGTCTTACTATCGAACCTCATGGTGGACTGTCAAGTTCGTATATTTTCGGAGTTAAAGTGGCTATGCTTGTATTCTCCTTATCGTATATTTAATTTATGATTCTCTGGATAGAGGAATGCCATTAAGCCGAGGCTTAGGCCGACATTAGACTAGCTGTTGTTATTTTTAAATGGGCAAGGGTTTTGTTATTCGGCCGTGGAATGATTCCACACAAGTATGTACTGTGGCAAGAACCTGCGTAATTCAGGCTTCACTGAGGGTTTGATACTTGTTTTGTTTATTTTCATTCCAAATGTCTGAAGTTTGTATATACATATAGCATTTATAATTTGAACTCTTTTGACTTGGTTTGGCTTCTAAATCGAAGTCGGTTATCCTCTATCTTACTGGATTCTTTCAAGTTTGTTTATGACTTTACTGTTATGTAGCTTAAAGGACGAATACATATGGACTGTGTGACTCACGATCTTCCTTTTGGAACCAATTGAGAGTTATGACGCGCCCTTGCAATATATATATATAAAATATGATTTAGATATTGGTTGCTTCTATGTGTGAAGTCGTTTCTTCTCCATTTGCGATTAACAGAAAGAGATTACGTTATCGTGATATCTAGGTGATTACATAATTTAAATGGCGTAAGGCCTACAGAGGATTCATGCATGTATAATAACATTTCTATGTTTTAGTGTTTATGCTATTCTTCGTTAACATAATGAGTATCTCAAATGCATCATGTACAATTTTTGGTTTAGAATTTTTTTTACAGAAATTACCTTTCATTCTTCTGTGCCGTGGAGTATTTTCCTAATTCTTCTACACATTTCATTATTTTCTATCATGTATAATTTTATTTTATTTTCACACCATCTGTATACATTCACTATTAATAATTTAAGATACATAAAACGGCCATTACTTAATTAGAAAATTGTCCTATAAGTTAGCTATTCATCATTATGGAATCTTTTTATTTAACATTTACTAAACATAGAGTTTGCTTACTTATTTGTTCTTTGTTTGTAAACACATAAGTTCTTTCCCTTTTTAAGAAGGTCTCACCACCTAGCCACATATCTGACAATTACGTCGAGACTCTCCCTCTGAGCTCTTCCTTCTCCTGACAGTAAAATAAGTCTGTTGCAGTCAGGTATCTTGGGCGTCAGGACCCATAGTTCAGCCTCAAGTCACATACCTTTCAGACTGTACTCAACATTTTTCCCACTAGTTTATTTGACCAAGCTCAAGGAAATCTAGGCAACATGGTTTTTGCTCCCTTTCATTATGCTCCAATTTCTTCCAACCCCCCAAGCCTTTCTTTCATTCCCCTTTTGAGGACGCAGACGAGAAACTATATTTGCAATGGTATTAATAAATGACCTCTCTCAGGTCAGATAATCTGTTTCCATGGGTTGGGTAGCAGCGTCTTGGATTATGCGATATCTGACATCCATGTCTTCAACCATATTACAAACTTTTAGCTTCTTAACAGGTATGAATCTGACTCTGACCATAGACCTTTGTCTTTATCCTTCAATATTACTATGCATACCACCCACATGCAAGAGAAGAGTGAAAGAAAAAGTCGCATTCGCTTAGATAGAAGTAAGGTTGATCCTTTTCTTAAGGGATTTGGAAAGGAATTTAGGCTCCCTCACTTATAATAACAACATTGATCAAATCTATTACAATTTTACTACTACCCTTTCCACCACCATTAGCAAATTCTCTAATAAGAATTCGTATAAGAAAAATATTAGAACTTACAATCCTTGGTATGACAAAGACTGCAAAATTGCTAGGAAAGAAATCAAAGACACCCCTAATGAAAGCGCTAAGCTCCAGATTATAAGTATATATAAGGCTCTCATTAAGAGGAATAAGAGGTCATATATTAATAAGAGAAAAAAGCATCTTCTCCACCTTTCTAAATTTGTGCCCAGAAAGTTTTGTCGGAATGTGCTTGTTCGTAAAACTAAAGATAATCATTTTATCCCCCTAGAAAATTGGGATAACTATCTTAAGAAGTTGTATGACTCTCCAGACACCATTGGCACCATCTTAAAAACTCCTATTAAGGATGATATTTTTTCTCTGGAAGACGTTGAGACTAGCATTAATAAGCTCGCTAATGGGAAAGCCAAAGATATTGAAGGTTACCAAGCTAATACATTTAAAATGGGAAAATCTATACTCATTCCTCATATCCACAAGCTTCTCAACTTGGTTGTAAAGCATGGTTCTCAATTAGCCACATCCTAGCCAAGTTGTATGGGCTCATTCTAGAAAACAAAGTTGAGCCTTTGGCTTGAGAACCAGGGTAAAAGAGCTAAAGGGAAAGTTGGCGTTAGGAGACATCACTCGACCATCAACCACATTATCACCCTTAGGATCATTGTGGAGGAGTGTCGCAATAGTAAAGCCAATCCCTTATGTTGTTTTGTGGACTTTAGAAAAGCTTTTGACATTGTCCCCAAACATAAGCTTTGGGAGAGGCTTGAAGACATCACAGTTCCTCCTAAACTGAGGATTATTGTGATCTGTCTCTATGAGATTGTCATTGCCAATCTTAAGACCAACGAAGGGTGATCTAAAGATATTGAATGTAATATCAAGGTTAAGCAAGGTTTTCTCCTTTCCCCTACCCTCTTTGGTATTTACATCGATAAACTAGAGGAGTGTTTGGAGACTACGGGCTGCAAAGGCACCAAGCTTGTCGATATTATCATTACTCTTCTCCTTTATGTTGGTGACATTGTTCTTCTTGAAAGGAGCCACGATGACCTAGACAAACAACTTAAGACTCTTCATGTCTACGGCTCCAAGATGGGTATAACGGTCAATACCGACAAGACTAAAGTCGTGATCATTAAATCCAAAAAGATCAACCATGGTAGTTTCATCTATGATAATCATTGTCTTCAACATGTTTCTTCTTATAAATATTTGGGTATTGAATTTCCTCATTAGATCAACTATAATTATAGCATCGAGAAAAGAATTATTGGCGGTTGGAAAGATTAATATGAGCTTGAACACAATTCTAAGTCAAGTGATGTTCACATTTGGAGTAAAAAGGGTTCCTCTTTGAGACTCTCATCACCCCTGTTATCTTATATGGATGGGAAGTTTGCGGGTGCAGTATATCTAGGGAGTCATGGAGAATGATTGAGATGATCCAGAAGCAATTGATAACCTATAACCTCAAGATCAAGGGAAACACTCCCTATCCTATCTCCTATCCTCTTGATTGAAGCTGGCATTTCCCCCATTGAAAGTGCATCCTTGTTTAGATATCTGATATATAAGAAGAAGCTTCAAAATATGGAATCCAAGAGGCTCCCAAAAATTTCTTCTAACTTTATTCAAAACCCCCACCTGTGCCTTAAGCGCGGGTGGCATTAGGATGCTCAATCTTGGCTCATCCTTTGAGGAATTAAGGAGGATATATTAATGGGAAGCAAGGACAATATCAAAGATACTATTACCTTCAGTTTTAAGGACAAGATGTCGTATGCTAAGGAGTTGGAGGGTAAAAGGAAGCTAAGGTAGTATAAGGAGGTGATCAATCCCACCCTCAATAACCAAAATTATCTCTCTATGTTGACTAGCACTAAGAAGAAATGAACATCACTAGGATTATAACTAACTCTCATGAGCTTAAGAGTGAGACTAGGCAATGATCTACTCCCAAGACTCCCTGGGACGATAGAACTTGTTAGATTTGTGATACTAAGAAGGTGGAGGATCAAAAGCACTTCGTTTTAGACTACCCGGCTTTTGCCCACATCCGCTCTCAATTCCCCATCATTAGTCACGCCTCCAATCTTCTTGACTTATTAAGCTAACCCAACTATAGCGACCTTGGAACGCTCCTTTCCCTACTCTTTGATCACTGAAACAATATTTTGAAAAATAACAATTAGACTCTTCTTGAAATCTAATAGACCACATTGGTCTTAGTAGATGTTAGCCGTCATCATCATATATATATAATTTAAAATAATATTTATTAATAATTACAAAAGAAAATTAAAATCATTAAAATGTTTGTGAAAAGTAATAATAAATTAATTGAGAATTTTAATGAAAAAAAAAATAATAATTAAATTTTCATTTAAAAAAAATTATATTAAAAACAAAAACAATAAAGATATTTATATAATTTTTAAATTGAATTTTGAAATTAGAAAAGGTAATAATATAATTTTTTTAAGAATTCAAATTTTTATTTATAAAAGTTTTATGGAAGTTGTAAATTTATTAATATTTTAAATATTAAACCTTTATAAAAAAAAATAAAATTGTATTTTAAAATTATAAATAAAATAAATTAAAAATAGAAAATAAAAACCAAAAAACTAATTTCCAGCTAAATCGAAAAAAAAAATAATATAAAATAAAATAGTCTCAATTTAAAAAATGCATCAGCTCAAACCAGAATGAAAGGAAAGATACATGACCGATGACTCACCAAAAATAAGATCGAGCAACCTCAATTTAAAAAATGCATTAGCTCAAGCCAGAATGAAAGGGAAGACACATAACCAATGACAGTCTCAACAAAATATAATTGATTTTTCCTATTACTTCTTCTAGTTGATTCCAAAGAAAATTGTATTTTAGTGATTGAAAATTGTAAAACCTAAATTCATGATGAATGTAATGTTTAAGGTAATTCCAATGGAGTAATGTTTAGTAGCAATCTTGGATGCAAGGAAGGCCGGGTTCAAGCATACGATGTGATAAAAATGATGCATGGTTTTCACATAAAAAGACAATTACAAAATATAATTTAAATTTAATAGTTGGCTAGGAGTATATATATAATTTGGTAACACGACACCAAAGGTTTCACTTTTCTATTTTTACATAATACATTTAGTAGCAATCTTGGATGCAAAGAAGGTCGGGTTCAAGCATACGATGTGATAAAAGGGATGCATGGTTTTCACATAAAAAGACAATTACAAAAGATAATTTAAATTTAATTTTAAATTTAATAGTTTGCTAGGGAGTATATATATAATTTTATTAAATTATTATTAATTATATATTAATATGAATTTAAAATTTAATAATAATATTTGGACAATTTAATTATTTTTATAACTTTGGTGGATTTTAGAAAGGCTTTTGATACGGTTCGAGAAACAACTTTTTGGAATAGATTAGAAGAGCTAAAGGCTTTTTTTGAGTTGAGAGCTGCCACTATAAGGTTATACGAGAATGTAATTGCCAAGTTGAAGAGCAATGAGGGGTAGTCGAAAGATATTAAGTGTAATATCGGAGTTAAAAAAGGTTGCCCCCTCTCTGCTACCCTATTTGGCATTTACATTGACAAGCTAGAAGGTTGTTTAGAGGAAGCAGGATGTGCTGACACGATCTTAGCTGGGATAGTCATCATCCTTCTTCTCTACGTTGATAATATTGTTCTTCTCGCAAGGTGCCCATCTGATCTAGATAAGCCACTTATACTTCTTAAGGATTTCTGCTCTTCCATGGGTATGATTGTTTACAGTGACAAAACAAAAGTTATGATGATCAAATCCAAGAAGGACACTTACCCTAATTTTATGTAAGACAATAGTAACTTGGAGGACATGTCTTCCTACAAGTACTTAGGAATTGATATTCATCACAAGCTCAACTGGAACTATAGCATTGAGAAAAGGATTAATGGGGAAAGGAAAGCTTATTTTGGTCTTGAAAATAATTGTAAAACGACTAACCTCGTAATGTGGGATAGAATGAAGTTCCTCTTTGAAACTTTAGTTACTCCGGTTATCTTATATGGATGTGAGGTTTGGGATTGTAGCATCTCTAAAGAATCCTGGAGAAATATTGAGCAAATCTAGAAGCGTTTTATAACGTATAACCTCAAAATTAAAAGCAACACACCCTATCATATTCTCCTTATAGAAGTGGGTCTTTCCCCTATCGAGAGCCTAGCTATGACTAGGCTTCTATTGTACAAGCACAAACTCAATAACATAGGAGACCATAGACTTCCTAAGCTAGCTTTAAATTCCAGCCAAACCACCTAAGGCTCAAACGAGGTTGGTATAAAGACACTAGGGCCTAGTTAAATCGTTGGGAGATCGACGAGAATGTTGCATTGCAAAACATTAATAACATTAAAAAATTATTACTTCTAAGTCCAAAGAAAAAATGTGGTGGATTTAGCAGCTAAAAGAAAATTTAGATATTATAAGGAGGTCATCAACCCCACCCTAGAATATCAAAAGTATCTCTCTGTTTTAACTAGCTCAAAGAAGAAAATTAATATAGCCAAGATTAGAACAAACTCTCATGAGCTCCATAGTGAAACAGGTGGTTGTGCAGTTCCTAAAACACCATGGATGGAAAGGTTCTGCCATCTCTATGAGAATACAAACATCGAGAATGAAAATCACTTCCTCTTAGAGTGCCCCATGTACAACCACATTAGATCTCAGTTTCAAAATATTTGTTGCAATATTGAGCTTCCTAACCTTTTACATTGTCAAAATTACAGTGAGCTTGGGAGGCTTCTCTCCAAGCTTTTTGAGAATAGGAATAAAATCATAAATCAAACTAAATAATTCGTTTCTTTAGGTCCGATAGACCAAAGATTGGTCAGTAGAGGTTAACCATCATCATCATTAATAATTATAAAATAAAATTTAAAATATTAAAAAATCATTGAATTGTTTTGCCAAGAGTAAAAATAACTAATTTAGAAATTTTAATGAAAAGTTAAAGATAAGAAATATTTTATTTAATTTTTATTAAAATAAAGAAATATCATATAAATATGAAGCAAAAAGGTATTAAATATTTTAAACTAAATTTTGAAAATTCAAGGAAAGAAAATTTAATTTGAAAAATAAGAAACAATAATAATATGGATTTTTTTTTTAATGATTGAACATTTTATTTAAGTTTTATGGAATTTATAAGTTTATTAATGTTTTGAATGTCAAATACTTATAAAAAGTAAAATATTAGTATTTTAAAATCATAAATATAAATAAACAAACAAATAAAAAAATAGAAACCAAAAACAAATTGACTATGAGAACCTCAATAAAATTT
>APFE030083098.1:18284-44969 GCA_000404065.3 Pinus taeda
CAAAATAGGCAAACCCTTGTATGGATTCTTCCATTTCTCAACTGAAATGAGTACGACTAATAGTTGCTCGAATGTATATCTTAAGGATTTTACCCATTCTACATTTTCTTATTCAATAATGTTCATGGATTTTGTGGAAAGTACCCAAAGATTCGTATTGAACTTTGATAGGGGCTTCTTGGTTTACTAAGGTAATGATACATAAATCCACTTCCCCCCATCGGAGCCATAAGGGGCTATATAAGTCAATTCGTTTCTGTCGATAAGCTCTGAGCACATCATCCATAACTATAAAAGAGGAAGATTTCTTACAAGAAAAACGTTTATTTTCCGAGTGATACGGATTATACCTATTCCCATAAATACCTTGACTCCAAGAAGCAATCACAAATCACAAACCAAAACAGATAATAAATGCTTGACTATAAAAGAAATGTCAAAACACACCTTTAAGGAAACTCCAAAAACTTGCCCACCCTTTGAGTTGTTCAAAGAAAACTTCAACAGGGGTTTGAAAAATTACCGTTAAATCAAATTATGGCCTTGAAAACCATCTCCCCTGCTTGTTATCATACTTGTACTGTTAATTTTTTGTTTCTTCGTTTATCCTAGCAACCTCAAAGCTCACTTTTCTGCAAATGAGTAAATTAATAAAAAGTACTTTGAATTATAAATTAATTAATCATGACAGAGAGTTAATTAATAAAAAGTACTTTGAATTATTAATTTATTGATATGATATAAGCATTAAAATAGTTTTATTTTTATATAGTATTTAATTTTGAGGATTTTATATATATTATAATTTTATATAATTAATAATTAATAACTATTATGATAATTAGTTATTAATTTTAGCATTTTTTTCATAGTCATTAATTTTTAGAATGAAATAAATATATGTCAAGTCAAGAAAATGATATTAACTTTATGTTATATTTGTATTTACAATTAATCAATACAAAGTTAATTAATAAAAAATAAAAAAAGATATATTAACTCAACATAACCATATAAATGTTAATTAAAAAAATTAACAAGAGTTAATTTACAAAATTTGGCTTGAATTAATGATTTGTTTTATTTTGATTACAAGATGTCAAATTGGTGAATTGTCACGGTGACCAAATTTCATGAGCGACATGGGACAGATGTCAAAAAAACCCAAACTTTTAATCGAAACACATGGTAAACATTTATATTTTAATTAAAAATAAAAATATTTTAATTATTTCTAAAGTTAAACATTAAAAGTTATCATGGTCAATGCTAAACTATTAGTGGTCAACAAGCAACTCTATTGCTATAATCTTGCCTTGCCTTGGCAGGGACTAATAAGATGATAATAAGATAATATTGTAGGATAGGACTTTTAAATTTTAATTTAATTATCAATAATCATTATTATTAAGTGTATGCTAGGATTTAACCTTCATGAAATATTTTAGAATATAAGATATTCTTAGTAGTATACACACATGAAAAGGTAGATTTATCTCCAAAATAGTTATGGTTTTTTAAGGCATGTGGTATTTTTATGCCATAGTGTAAGCCCATGATATTGGAACAAACCTTATTTAAGATTAAGAATCACCATGGTATAGTGAGTGTAAATCTCAATGGTTGAGAACTTTGACACATTTTTAAAAATTTTTTAAATGTATAAATGTCTAAACCTAAAACCTAAGAAATATATATAATAATAAAAAAAATTGTTTTACATAGAACCATAATTGGTCTTGGATACTGGTCGATGTAATAACCTGTGGAAATCATTAATACATTATTGATTACAACCCGTAGCACTGGAAAGCACTTATCTGTGTTTCGTGTGTGATTTTATATTACACAATCCACAAGGTTTATACTGTGGTTAGTGTTTAATGTGCACGTGGCCTCTAGTGGGTTAGTCGTTCCTGCCCAGACTTTGGTTAGCTGGTCCTCACATGCTAGGACACGCAACATGATGATGACTAAGGATGTTGCATGCATCTTCCAACCGGTTCTAATCTCCTGTGACATTTGTCTTGCTTTATCTCCATTGATCTCTGCCAGGTGATTCGTGGGGAGCGTTTAGGGTTTAACCCCCTAACCACATTATCGCGCCCCAACACTTGGTGGACTCATTGTTGTTGTCGACTCGATGTTTCTTGCTGCTCTACAATGGTCTGGTTTGGTGAAGGTCTCTGTTCTGTAACTTATCCTTCTACGGTTTTCCTTGGTTACGATGATAGTCCTGCGAAACGCAGGTAACCCTAGAAATGTGACTTCATGCAGTTTTGTTAGTTTTGCATTTTTTGAGTTTGTCTTCCACTTTGGAACTTTGTCTGGTGTCGAGACTGAAGGGTTGCCACCTCTGTCCAAGGTGCTTCGATGGTCTGCGAAAGCTATGGAAGAGGATCCGCTCCGGAAATCCTTTTTGGGATATAAGCTCATAAACCACGAATTTTCTCCTAAGTATTTATAGTCTTTCAAATTTGAATTCGTTAACTGATGAGGTTTGATTTATTTGAGGGTGGGCTTCTCGATGCAAAAACTCTCTAATTTGAGGTATCAATTATTCCTATTTAGGGCATTATCCATCTTGTAAATTTCGCAGTCGGTTAACCTCATACTAACTCCCTGGTTGTTTGCGACTGTCTACAGGTACTTTCCCCTATATGCTCAATTCATGAAAGCTTGGAAAACACTCCTTAAAAGTTTAGGGGATTACGATTTCCATGGCCATTTCTAGGTTCGCACAACTTATCTCTAGAGCATAACTATTTAGCTACGAAAAGATTATCTACTCAATAACACAGGATCTGTGCATCGATCCGAGCTCTTTGCTAAGACTTACTTAGATTTTTGGTTCTTAATTAATTAATTGTTTAATAGAACAATCAAAATCTGTGCACGACACAAGTAATTTGGAGAATTTCAGTTCTTGATCGACCATGAGTTTCTATGGATATTTTCTCTGTTGTGCTTTATTTTTGTGTTAAGTTATCTACTTGGATGGACTTTGAGGGTTTTGGTCATATCAACCCATTTTAGTCGTTTTGGAATTGTAAGTTATTCCTATAGTGGAATATATGCAGTCAAACTTATGCGTTTCAATATTTAAATGATATTTTAGTTATGTCATTTCTGATTTAATTATGGGCCAAGATTGCCTCTGTTCTCTAACTCAAAGTATTAAAAATTTAGTGAATTTGTCTTAGTTTCTTGGCCCTTCCAAAATGATTTGTTTAGAGTTTGTTTATACCAGGAGTCACCTGGGTTACTTCTGGAATGACTTGCAGTCTTTTACACTTTCCATCTTTGTCATAGCCCTGTAGCTTTTAACACGGTTTATGCTATTGAAACACATATACTTGTTCGGCATCTCCCGAATGTTTCCTTTTTAATAGGATTTTTACAATGAGTAACCTAGAATTATTCTTATAATGGTTTATGGTGCATTAACCAGTATATGTTTGACTCTATAGTAGAATATGTAGATGAATTTAACATTAGTCATATAGGGTTTCAAATAGATTGTCCCACTATTTATGATAAGATAAATGCACTTAACGCTTTAAGAGCATATGCTTGTTTAACTGTTGTATAAGGTTATTCTCCATACCATACTAGAATTAGTTGCTATATTCTTTTCATGCATTAACATGATATATTGTCTATTGTTTTATCTGCATAATTACTATTTTCTATTCTTTGTCTTAATGTACTTTCAAATAATTTCTTCATTAAATCATTCTGGACATAGTTAATTCTCCTAGCATCAATTCATAATGAGCAGTCCTATTTTATCATTAAAATCATTTTTCCATAGTCCAACATTAATTCTTAATGGAACTTTCTATGATACTTATCTATTAAATATTAGCAACCTATAATATTCAATCCTTTCTGGAAAGTCTCTCCTCCCAGCCACAAGTCTGGAAATTACGTCTAGACCCTCCCTCGAGCACTTTCTTGTTCATAGTTAAACAATTCCATCTACAATCAAGTACCTTGGGCCTCCGGACTCCTCTCCCGCCTCAAGTCCTATACTTTTTACCGATTGTTCTTCAGAATTCTCTCACTAGTTTATTCCACCCAGCTCTAGGATATCTCCTGGATCCTTTTTCTCCCATCTAATTCTCCCTTCAGGGCAGATGGGTAACTGTTTTTTTTAATTAATGTAAACAATTTCTATTTTTGTTAAAATATCTAGACTCATAATTACCAATAATTTAGGTAACCAAATATATGTCTCTTGGCCTTCCAACCTCAATCACTTATTATTTAACATCATAATTTAATAAAACTAAAGTAATAAATAGTAAAGATCAACTTAGTAACCACAATAATTTTTATGCATTTTGGGGTTTTGCATCTCCCCTCCCCATATGAGGAACATCGTCCCTGGTTTTCTCTCTACTTTCAGAAAATAACGTTGGCTAAGATTTTTGCATAAATTCCTCCTCTTCCTAGGTGGCCTCACCTAGGCAAAAGTGCTTCCATTTCACTTTAACCTAGGTGATGGCTCGCTTCTGCAAGGTGGTTTCTCTCTAATTGAGAATACAAAGAGGTTCTGCCAGAAACTCTCCTTCTGGTTTGACCTGCACAAAAACAATTCATAGTCACAACCCTTTTCCAAAACAGTCTATCCAAAAGTCATATATCCCACTTAATCGATTATCTGAATACTTTCCTAGTTAATGATATGTTGAGGATTATACACATATTTTTTTATTAAAGACACGTGGAACACATTGTGGACCCAAATGTGACTTGGTCGTGCAAGCTTATAGGTCACCAGCCCAATTCGTTCCAAGGCTTGAAAAGGTCCATAGTATCGGGGTGCTAATTTAGCACGACCCCACCACTATAAGGAACTCTTTTGGGGCTTTACTCTTAAAGATACGTGATCCCCCAGTTGAAATTCTCTGTATGTCCTCTTTTTGTCTATCTTGGGCTACCCTTAGATTTTGTCGAACCTTCTTAATAGTCTCCTCCATTTTTGCTAGCATGTCAGGACCCAATGCTAGCTTATTAACTGGATTATTGCAATCTATGGGCACCCTGCACTTTCTTCCATACAACACCTCAAAGGGGCTCATGCCTAGTGATGCATGATGTCCATTATTATACACAAATTCCACTAAATGAAGTTAGTCTTCCCACTTATGTGGATGCTACATCACAAACATGCATAGCATGTCCTCCAGCACTTGATTTAGCCATTCGGTTTGTTTGTCCATTTGAGGGTGGTAGGCAGTACTAAATTGGATCTAAGAACGCAATCCTAAAAAGAATATTTGATCTTACTTGGCTCATTTGTACCTCATAAATACAATGTACTTTTCTTATCAATGTGTCGGCCACTCGATTTTCCTTCCCTTTAAGATGTTTCATTTCGAAATCAAATTCACTTAAAAATGTTGTCCATCTGGATTGTTGAGCATTTCAGCTAGACTGGTTGAAGAAATTTGTAAGGTTGCTATGATCCATTAATAGCAGAAATTTCTTCCCCAACAAGTAGTGTCGCCACATTTTCAGTGCATGCACTACCGCTATCAATTCAAGGTCATAAGAAGAATATCGGTGTTCATACTCCTTCAACTTTCGTGATTCATAAACAATAACCTTTCCTTCTTGTGTCAGCACTCTGCCAACCCTCTCTTTACTTGCATCCGTGCAAACCACAAAAGAATTTTTCGGATCTACTACCTTTAACACAGGTGTAGTGGTAAGCAGGTGTTTTAGTCTTTCAAAACTTTGATGACACTCAACTGTCCATTAGAAAGTGAGTGCCTTTTTCTATAAGGAGGTCACTGGAAAAGAGATTTTTGAAAATCTCAATGAACCAATGGTAGTACCCATCCAAACCCAATAATGATCTGATATCAGTGACATTCTTTGGAGTTGTCCTTTCATAATTGTTTTGATCTTCTCTAGGTCCACCACTATTCCATCTACTAATATAACATGACCCAAGTACTGAATCTGATCTTTGAAAAAGTCACACTTTCTGAATTTAGCATATACCTGATTTTCCCGCGGAGTTTACAATACTATTCTTAGATGTTCTTTATGCTCCTGGTGATTCTTAGAGTATATTAAAATGTCATCAATGAAAATTAGTACAAAATTTTCAAGGTAGGGCTAGAAACTACTGTGCATCAGACTCATAAAGGTGATTGCAACATTTGTGAGGCCAAATGGAAACACCACAAACTCGTAATGGCCATAACGAGTACGGAATGTAGTCTTGCAAATGTCCTCCTCCTTTATTCTTATTTGATGGTAGTTGGATCTTAAGTTGATTTTCAAGAATACTTTAGCTCCCTGCACCTGATCAAATAGATCATCACTACGTGGTAAAGGATATTTATTCTTGACAGTTAGTCTGTGTAATTGACGATAATCGATGCATAGTCTCAAGGTCCCATCCTTTTTCTGTACAAATAATACGGGAGCTCCCCAAGGGGACACACCCAAGCAGATATGCTTTTTGTGTAGAAGCTCCTAAAGCTGCATTTTGAGTTCTATTAACTCAGGTATGCTCATGCGATAAGGGGCCATGGATATAGGGGTTGTATCCAAAATTAGTTTGATGGTGAAATCAATATCACACTTTGGTGGTAGTCTTGGAATGGATTCAGGGAATACATCAACAAATTCCTGAATGACAAGAATGTTTTCCAAGGAGGTCGTTTTATTTTTGGTGTTTTTAAATCCCACCTGAACAACATATATTTGATAGCCCTTTCTGATACATTTTCCTAATTGACTAGCAGTAATAGGAGGTAACTTGGTATTGGTTTTAATTCCTTGGAGTTCCTTCCTTTGGCCTATTTCAGCAATAAAAGTAATATTTTTTTGTTTGCAATCCAACAGGGACCAATGTTTTTCAAACCAGTGCATCCCAATTAGAATGTCATAAGAACCCAAAGGAAGTATATTAAAGTCAATGTAAATGGGTTGCCCTGAAATTGTTATGGGACAATGTTTTGTTTTTGCAATTACCCTTCTTTTTGTCTTGGTGGCTAATTGAAATGGCCATGTTTTTGGAAACTTACTGCTCTGTAGTTGACACTTTTCTACCACCTTAGGACTAACATAGCTTAAGCTAGAACTTGGATCAAATAAAACAGAGACAGGTTTCTTAGCAATCATACCTTCACATTCGATCATGGTGGGTTGATATTTTACCTGATGATCATCCAAAGTAGCATTAATTCTAGGCATGCTCCTTGCCACTTCTCCAACCATGGATGCTTCTTGCATACTTGATAGTTGTTCTGCCCTTGCCCTATGTGGACACTTTTTGTAATAGTGGGGTTCTCTGCATCCCCAACGTTGGAGCGACGGTTTTGACTGTTGGTCATTAACAGATCTAGTGACTCCTTCTGACTGTCTGTTTTCAGAATATGTAGTTTTGGGCTAATTCCTGGCTAGAAATTTGTTGAGAGGTTTTTGCTATGAACTTCTGCCACTAGAAAATTTTGGGTGTCTGTTTGGAATTAGACTTCTACATTTCCTGTTTGACCCTCCTTTAGGTCCTTCATTCTTTTGTTTCATTTGCTAGTAGAAAATGAGTCATTTTTGCAGTGCATCATCCATTGTCTTGGGGTAGTCAAACTCTAATTTTTCCTTCAAAAAGTTGGGTACGTTACTAATGAAGCGCTAAATTTTGACCTCTTCCTCTTGCATGTAAAGCACATAGCACAACAAGGAAGTGAATCATGTCACACATTCTTCCATGGTTAAGGTTCCCAGTCTTAACTCATGAAATTCCTTTGCTTTTTTTCATAATAATGTTCAATTAGATACTTGTATTTGAAATGTTTTTGAAATTCATTCCATGTAACATGTTGTTCATCAATTTTCCTTAATATTTTGATTTCTTCCCACCAAAGGGTAGCCTTACCCCTTAGCTGATAAACTACTAATCACGTCTTCAATTTATCTGTCTACTCATAAATCTGAAAATAATTGCCCATATCAATTAACCATGCTTCGTTGCCTCTTCAGATTCCCCCTCAAAGGGTGAAGGTTTAATGTTTTTAAATTCTCCTTGTAATTCAAATTTCTTTATTTTTCTTTTGCATTGGTTGGAGTTATTTTCTGAGTGTCCTTCTTCATATTCCCCATGTTTTTCAATTGACTCAGCATTTTCTTCTCCACTCTGAGTCATTGGGGTTTTCTCCCGATCTTCAACAATGGGGTCGTTGATTTTGTCGATTGGACAGAATTCTGAGAGTTTTCTCTTGTTCTAAACGTAGTTTTTCATTGTTTGTCCTTAAATTTGTCATTTTAACACGCATCTGCTAAACGGTTTCAAGTAACATTGCATTAGCTTGATGGGATCCCTCGCCTAGCTATATCCAAATATCTAGATTAGCATTTGCATACGTTGTTTCAGGTGGGTCAGGTGGTCCTGGGCTCCTTTGCATTATGACCCTTTTTCTTTTATTCATGTGGTCTCTCTGTGTTCACACAAGCATTTATTTAGTTAATTAAAAGAAAAACACATTTGTTTCAAGTATATATATATATATAAATATATTATCTATATATATATATATATATATATATATAATTATATATTATATATATATATATATAATATATATATATATATATATATATATATATTATATATATATATATATATATTTATTTATTTATTTATTTCCCAAAAGTCTCAATGTACGAGCTTGAGCTCTGATACCATTTGTGTAACAGCTATAAACCTAAAACCTAAGAAATATATATAATTAAAAAAAGGGATTTACATAGAACCATAATCGGTCTTGGATACTCGTCTCTGTAATAATCTGTGGAAATCATTAATACATTATTGATTATAGCCTGTAGTACCGGACAACACTTATATGTATTCCGTGTATGCTTTTATATTACACAATCCATAAGGTTTATGCGGTGGTTAGTGTTTAATGTGCACATGGCCTCCAATGGGTTAGTCATTCCTGCCCAGACTTTGGTTAGATGGTCCTCACATGCTGGGACACGCGACATGATGATGACCAAGGATGTTGCATGCATCTACCGATTGGTTCTAATCTCCTATGAAATATGTCTTGCTTTATCTCCATTGGTCTCTGCTAGGTGATCTGACGGTGGGGAGCGTTGAGGGTTTAACCCCCTAACCACTTTCTTGCACTCGACACTTGGTGGACTCATTGTTTTCGTCGAACTGAGGTTTCTTGCTGCTATGTAATGGTATGGATTTGTGAAGGTATCAGGCCAGAAACTAATCCTTCTGTTGTTTTCCTTGGTTACGATGATAGTCCTACGAAGGCAGGTAACCCTGGAAATGTGACTTCATGCAGTTTTGTTAGTTTGCATTTTTTGAGTTTGTCTTCCACTTTAGAACTCCGTCTAGTATTGAGACTGAAGGTTTTCTGCCTCTGTCTAGGGTGCTTTGATGGTCTACCAAAGCTACGGCTCTTCTCCGATAATCCTTTTTGGTAGGTAAGCTCATAAACCATAGAGTTTCTCTTGAATATTTATAGTCTTTCAAATTTGATTTCATTAAATTATGAGATTTGATGTATTTGCAGGTAGGTTGCTCGATGCGGAAACTCTCTAGTTTCAGGTATGGATTATTCCTCTTTTCGGCATTATGCATCTTGTAAATTTCGTTGTTGGTTAACCTCACACTAACTCTCTATTGTTTTCAGCTGTGTTAAGGTACTTTCCCCTATCTGCTCAGTTCATGAAAGCTTGGAAAATGCTCCTTAGAAGTTTAGGGGCTTACGATTTCCATGGTCATTTCTAAGTTGGCACAACTTATATCTGGTGCATAAATATTATCTACGAAAAGATTATCTAATCAATAACATAGGATTTGTACATCAAGTCAAGCTCTTTGCTGAGAGTTACTTAGGTTTTTGGTTCTTAATTAATTAACTATTTAATAGAATAGTCAAACTTTGTGCACGATAGAAGTAATTTGGAGAATTGTCAGTTCTTGATCGACAATGAGTTTCTATGGATATTTTCTTTGTTGTGCCTTATTTTTGTGTTAATTTATCTACTTGGATGGACTTTGAGGGTTTTGGTCGTATCGACCCATTTCAGACGTTTTGGAATTGTAAGTTATTCCTACAATGTAATATATATGGAGTTAAACTTATGCGTATCAATATTTAAATGATATTTTAGTTACATCATTTATGATTTAATAATGGGCTGAGATTGCCTCTATTCTCTTACTCAGAGTATTAAAAATTTAGTGAATTTGTCTTAGTTTCTCAGCCCTTCCAGAATGATTTGTTTAGAGTTTGTTTATACTAGGAGTCACCTGGGTTACTTCTAGAATGACTTGCAGTCTTTTACACTTTCCATATCTATCGTAGGCCTGTGCCTTTTCACACAGTTTATTGTTATTGAAATGCATATACTCGTTCGACATCTCTTGAGAATTTCCTTTTTAATAGGATTTTTACAATGATTAACCTAGAATTATTCCTGTAATGGTTTATTGTGCATTAACCAGTATATGTTTGACTCTATAGCATAATATATAGATGAGTTTAATAGTAATCTTATAGGGTTTCAAACAAATTGTCCCATTTTTTATGATAAGAGAAATACACTTAACGCTTTAAGAGCGTATGCTTGTTTAATTGTTATGTAAGGTTATTCTCCATATTGTACTAAAATTACATGGTATATTCTTTTCTTGCATTAACATCATATGCTGTCTACTGTTTTATCTGCGTAATTGGTAATTTCTATTCTCTGGCTTAATGTAATTTCAAAGAATTTCTTCATTAAATCATTCTATACATAGGTAATTCTTCTAGCATCAATTCGTAATGAGAAGTCGTATTTTATCATTTATATTGTTTTTCCATAGTCCATCATTAATTCTTAATGGAGATTTATATGATATTTATCTGTTCAATATTAGCAACCTGTAATATTCAATCCTTTATGGAAAGTCTCTCCTCCGAGCCACGAGTCTGAAAATTACGTCCAAAACCTCCCCCAAGCACTTTCTTGTTCATAGTTAAATAATTCCAACTACATTCAAGTGCCTTGGGCCTACGAACTCTTGTCCCACCTCAAGTCCTATACTTTTTACTGACTATTCTTGAGAATCCTCCCATTGGTTTATTCCACCCAACTCTAGGATATCTCCTGGATCCTTTTTCCCCCATCTAAATATCCCTTGAGGGAAGATGGGTAACTATTTCTTTTAATTAATGTAAACAATTTCTATTTTTGTTAAAGTATCTGGACTCCTAATTACCAATAATTTAGGTAACCAAATATATGTTTCTTGGCCTTCCAGTCACTTATTATTTAACATCATAATGTAATAAAACTAAAGTAACAAATGGTAAAGATAAACTTGGTAACCACATTAATTTTTATGCATTTTGGGGTGTTAGAAAATGTTTAATTTATATATTATTTTTTATAATTAATGATAATAATATTTTTAATTTAAATAAACTTATAATTTTGTTAATGTTTATTATTTTTTTTAATTTTATAATGCATGATGTAGTGTTTTAATGCTTATCATGGATTGATGTATATCCCTTATTGAATTTATATGGATGTGCTAATAACAATTAGGTGTTTAATAATTTAGTATAAAAGATGTATTCTAAAGTGATGGTATGTTAAATATTAAAAATGCAATAACTAATTACTTTTTGAAGTGTAAGTCTATATTAAAATAAGTTTCAGCCAGGATTAAAATTGGGAAAATTCTTGTAATTATTTTTCTTATTTAAATGTAAATGAAATAATAAATTAATTGAAATTAAATGATAATCCATCTATATATTAAAAAAAAAATATTTATTTCATATTTGAAAGATTGTTATTTAAGATGAATTCATATAACAATAATAATAAAAGTTAATTGAATGATGATGATGATGATAAAAACATGTTGAATGAGCCAATTAATGGAATTGAACTTTAATGAAAGTTTAGGTAAATTATAAAGGACAATGAAAGTGCCAAAAAAAAAGACAAAAATGCGTAGAAAATTAAGAATTAAATAAAGAACAAAAATGAGAATAGGGTATAAAAACTAATGAATGGAAAATGAAATGTCAACCAATTGGGCTTCCTATTAGCCTATCCCTTCATATTTATTTTTGTAATTTGAATTTTAAATGGTTCTCATTGATTTTTGATCGACAAGGGAGGATGCAGAAAGTGCATCTTGTAAAATTTAAATAGAAATTCATTTAGATGACTAGTTGGCAAGATGATAAGCTCACTCAAATAATGACACAACTAAATCAAGAGATGGAAAACATGGAATAATACCTATCAGGAAGTTACCCAAGAGTATTGAGAAGCAAAATCTTCTTCCATTTTCACCCTCAAAGCCAACAACATGACTAAGGAAACTATGGTATGATCACCTTACTTGTTTTTCAATAAACTTTTGATAAATTTGACTAGCACACAAAAGGAATTGCTTCCAATCTACTAAGGTGAATGGGCTATAATGGACAAGGACTAGGTGAGAGAAAATAGGACATCCTATACCCAATAATTGTAGGCAGACTAAGGGCAAAGCATGGAGGTATAGGTTTTGTTGGTGGAAATAAAAATGCCACAAAAACTATAACATATTTGTGAAAGAAAAGAACATGTAAAAAATAGCCTAATCTATACGAAAGAATCAACAACAAAAAAATTTGCTACCAAACTACCACTCCATCCTTTTCGTGGCCAACTGCAAAGGGGTGATTGATCCAAATTGCATAATTATATTGTTTTTCATCAATCTCAATGCTTGTAGAGTGAAAAAAAGTGGAGGAAACAACTCACTGAACCACTTTTACGAGCGAGACCCAGTTTGGAAATTTAGGGCCTGAAACATTCTGAGGTCATTTTGAGGCATCAAACAATGTTTTTCGTCAGTAAAATTGTCTCTTTATTTTCACACTTTTTTTTTCGAATTATACACATAGAGAGCTTTCCAATGGCACAAAAGTCTCCTCAATTATATTTTGTATGCAAAATTTGTTCCATTCAAAATTTGACCTCCTTGTTTTTTCCACCATAATTGAAGAGGATGCCTTGCCAACCCCCATTACTCATGGAAAAGGGGTTAGCCACATTATCATGATGAAGATGAATTTGGAAGGGTCTATAATGTAACTTAGTTAATATTTGAAGGAGTCAAACTTAACCACTAGTAGGCTAACAAGCTATGTTATAATGTGTTAGGCCCCTATACTACTAGTGTAACCCCTTATTGTTATTAGTACAACCCCCTTATTATATTGATGTACCCATGTAGTGCCCATATTGTTACTATTGTGCCCCATAGAAGCCCACTATTATTATTATTGTGCCCTTACATTATTATTGTTATGTCGGCTCTGATTATGTTATGACCCCCTTAGACTCCTATATATAGAAAGGAGGTCTTTTCATTTGTATCATCCAAGAATTGTTCATTTATGTAATGTAAAGGAGGTTTCCCCCTCGAAGAGGCTGAATTCTAAGGCGTTGGTCTATCTTTTCTATCTTTTATTGAGTTGGTTTCATAACAAACCTAAAGTATGAGATGAATTCGATTTGTACCTGCAATCCCGAACTTCAAACTTTGAATTGTCCTCTCCGTATAATATTTACTGCTTTGATCACCTTTTCTCTGATACCATGTAGAAATTTATCTATAGATTAGATAACTCTGACACCGTGTAGAAATTCTCATAGTAGATCAACTTGATAATGCAATGTAACTAAAGAAAAATACTTGATCTACTTCTACAATCAAACTTTGCAGAAGCTTAATCTATTTGAGCAAGATCAAATAGAACACATATAACAGAGAAGAAGAATCAATACACATGAAACACAGAAGAATACTCTGGGGAAAGCCTTAACTAAAAACCCCACTATTTGTATTACCATACAAGGTGGAAATACATCAAGATTACACAAAGCTTTAGCTCTCACAACTAACCAACTCTCAGTAAAATCCTCCTGGATGCTCATCGGAAATCTAGGCTTCTCACAAGCCTTCTCCTCTGCCCTCCAAGCCTCCTATTTCCTTGCGTTGTTTCTCCTGGGTGATCCAGCTGTTACCGAGTATAACATTGATCTCACACACTGCTCCAACACACTGTCATAACTGATCAATCCTCAAGGAACCTTGTTCCTTCTACATGGATGAGTTTCCTTAATAGGAAAATTCTTCCAACTGATAGTAACATGTCCCTATATTTAATCTCAACTGGGTCTTTGTCTGAACAAACATAGGTACAACATAGGTACAACATTAGACTGGCATCATTGCCGGGAAACGAAAAATTTTGAATTATTTTTCCCTGGGACAACGATAAGGCTTTCCTTTTAATGGTGAATAAAAGGTTAGTAGGTTAAAAATTTTCACCTTGTGATTCCAAAAAATAAAACTGGCTTCACGCATGCACAACAGGTCTCTCTCAGACCCTGAACTTTATTCTCCATTATCATATCCTAAGATACCTGTGATAGTTTCCTCTTTAAGATGAAGATTAGAAGCCTGTACCTCTACTTCTGTATCAATTCCACCAAAAATTGTTTTAGAAAATGATCCTTTTAGACCTGTCTCAATTCCTCTTGAACTATCAGATCTACCACCAAAAGTGTTAGAACGTTTATAGAAAGGGGTAGATTTGCAGTCAAATCTTCTTTTTTATCAATTAGAATCTTATCAAATTCCTGAAACTCTTTCAGAATCTCCAAAATCATAAGCAGCATTAGGTTTAGAATTACCTGAATTAAAACCTAGTGATTTCATTTCTTCTGTCATTCACACATATCCATCTAGTTTTGCTAAACCTAAAGATAACTTCTCTATTTATACTAATCCTTTATTTGAAAGTGAAGGAAAATTTGGTCCAAAAGTGTAGAAGTTAGTTATACAAACACCACTAATAAAAACTTCCAGAAATTCTACTAAATCATCTTCACCTCCTTCATCTCCCATAAGTTTAGCTTCATCTTCACCTTCTCCATCTACTCAAAGTTCATCTTCATTCTCATTATCCTCACCTAATCAAATGGCTCGTTTTCAGCCTATCATTCAAGCTCGTTATGTAGCATTATTCCTTCGTGGCCAACTTAACAATTTTCTAGATGGATATCTAAACCACTTACCTAGGTTTAATGGGGAAATTGGTTTGTCTATGGGGGATCATTTAGCTGCCCTTTTGGACTTTGCTGATAATATGAATATAGAGCATGAAGATGTGTACATGAGGTTATTTTTCCAATCTCTTGAGGGATTACAATTACTATCTTCAAAAACCAATGGGGATTTAAAAAGGATCCTTTTTACTGTCTTACAGAATTTGATGACCTAAAAAGAAATCTCGGTGAACTGTGGCTGATTTTATAAAATGATTTAATAAAAATTATAATAAAATACCACCAGTGGTTGCAACTAAAGTTAGATTTTCTAAGGATTTTGATGATTATTTTGTTGTTATGCTTAGAAAAAGAGCATCTTTCACCCTAGCAGACATGCAAACCAATGCCATTGAAGTTGAGGCAAAAAAAATAACATCAACCAAACTTAAAGGAAAGGCGAAAAATGCTGAGAGAAAGATGAAAGCTAGAGAGGAAGGTACTTCTTCTAAAAATAAAAGTGAAGATCATAAAATAGATGAAATTACCTCTTTACTAAGAAATATTTCTAATAGAATTTCAAAAATGGAAGCACAACCTAGAGTATCTCAACCAACATCAAATAGGCCTCAAGTTCAAGATAAAATACCTTTTCAACCTAAAATATTGCAAATCATTAGTCAACAAATTTAACCCCCATTAATGATTGATGATCAGGAACCTGAAGAGACTAGTCCTTTAGTTACAAATGATGTCAATTATTTTGATGGTACTTCATTACAAAATGCTATAGTTCCAGTTTCTCATGATCAACCTTCAACTCAAAATCAAGACACTTCCCAAGTTTCTAAATATTAGGACTTTTCTAAATTTATTATTGCAAAATTAAACAAAAGATATGATTTGAGACCAAGATGAGGACTTGCTAGACTAGCTAAAACTGTCACTATTAATGAACCTCCAGTCAAAACAACTAAACAAAAACAAAAATGATTCAACCATTAAATCAACCAAATTAACATGACACATTTGAAAATATTGTTCTAACAACTTTTAATGTGGAGAAATAATTAGAGAGAGTTAAGATTCCCATTCCATTATCCGAACTCGCCAAAAACCCAGGTTAAAAGAATCAAGTGCCAAAATGGATTCAATCCTCAAGTATTGATGCTAAGGGAGATGTGATTAGTTTACAAGTTGAAAAAAATTTAGTGGTTTTTTGTCCTAGTTCTGATATGATTGATGAAAATGTCCCTCCCTTCTATGTTACTTTGAAGATTCATGATTTTCTCTTATATAACTGCATGTTAGATTCTAGGGCCTCTCACAATCTAATGCCTAAAGTAATTTTGGACCAACTTCAATTACAGATCACAAGACCTTATCATGATTTATATACCTTTGATTCAAAGAAGGTACCTTGTCTGTAAGGATTTAGTTGTAACTCTAGTTCAGATCCCTGTTAAGAGCATAGTTTTAGATATTGTTGTTGCAAATATTCCCCCAGAATTTGGAATGATATTATCTAGATCTTGTTAAGACAAATTAGGGGGAAGCCTGCAAATGGATATGTCTTTTACTACAATTCTTGTTTATGGGGGAGAACATCTTAGATTTTATAGAGAGGTGAGATTTATTAATATTGTTTGTAAAGTTGATCAAGCGATAAATCATCCTATTTATGTTTTTGATCAAGATTTTGGATGTTTCACTTTATCAACTAATGATCTCCAAAATTCTCACCTTAGCATTAAACAGATTGTGAATAAACCTAAATTTATAAAAATTGATGTTTGGAAGTTACACTTCGATGAAGCCTTTTCCAAAGATGGAGTTGGAGTTGGAATTGTACTTATCTCTTTAGATAAAGAAAAATTAACTCAATCTTTAAAGTTATACTTTGGTGTAACAAACAATGTAGCAAAATATGAAACCTCACTTTTAGGATTAGAGTTAACTAAAATTCTGAAAGTCCAAAAGCTTAAGTGTATTCAGTTACTCAGAATTAATTGTAAAACAAGTAAGAAATCTATGCCAAGAAAAACATCCTAAGATTAGATCTTAACGAAATGAGTTATGGGATTCTATGGACAATTACTTTCAAGATTTAAACATTACAACAATCCCTAGAGATGAAAACATTTATGCATAATCTTTAGTAGTCTCTACTATCTCTTTCAAATTTCCTGATCTGATGCAATTGCAATATCAAATTCAAGTTAAGTATACACCTTCCATCTTTGATAATATTAAACATTGGCAAGTTTTCGAAGATGACGAGCAATTAAAGATTTTCTTGCAAACAATTATGAATTTTCATCTCTATAAATTGAAGAAGAACAAATCATTGACCATAAGTCAAATAATGAAAATGAAAATTCACAATTAAATCATAAAATAGCTTATCATAATATCATCATTTTCCTAATAATCACATTCCAAAAGGTTTAATTCCTCTTAAAAAAAATTTTGACAATAACGATGTTTCAAAAACTTCATTATCAAGTTCACAATAAGAGGATGTTGAAGGTTATAATATTGGAACCAATGAAGAAATCAAAAATGTAAAAATTTCAGCATCATTACCTAAAGAGACAAAAGAAAAATATGTTAATCTTCTCAAACATTATAAAGATGTCTTTGCTTGATCATATGATGAGCTTAACACCTATGACACAACTCTTATTGAACATAAAATTCCTCTCAAACTAGAAGCTAAACCTTTCAAACAGAAATTGAGAAGAATAAGCCCAGTTTTGCTTCGACCTATTAAAAAAGAACTTAAAAAAATGTTGGATGCCAAAATTATTCTTCCTCTAAGATACCCTGATTGGATAGCAAATCTAATTCTTGTTAGAAAGAAAAATAGTGAAATAAGACTGTGTAGACTTTACAAACTTAAACAAACTATCTTTAAAGGACAACTATCCATTGCCCAAGATGGATAAACTGCTCCAAAAAGTTCCAGGCTCCAATAGAATTTCAATGTTGGATGGGTTTTCTAGATACAATCAAATCTTAGTAAGGCCAAAAGATAGGGAAAAAACAACATTCACAACTCCTTGGGGTACATTTATGTATGCTAGAATGCCATTTGACCAAACTAATGTAGGCATCAATGGCTCCATGATGATTGGTATTATCCAAGGTGTTAGTGTCGGCATCTTCATCCCTCTGTCAGAGATCAATCTCTTGTTGCATTTCATATTAGGAGTCTCGCCCAGTCATTTGCATTCCATTAGGCACATGGATCATCTGACGAGAGTGGTTTTCCTCGTGTCCCTCATGTCATTTACCTACTGGTTCATGTCTGTACAGGTATATATAGTCTTCTTTTCATTTAAAATTGCGAAAGGTTGTCTTTAGGGTTTCATTGTCAATTAGGTCAAGGTTCCATTAGGGTTTCGTTAATAAATGCTTCAAAATGTCCAATAATTACCAGCAGGCCATGAGGAGGTTTCAACATCAATAAATTTCATCGCCAAGTGTTCGAAATTGTGTTTTTCCTCAAAACTTTGTTTTGAGGAAAAAACAGAGTATTTAGCTTTTATTGTACAAAAATCATGAAAATTTTGTTCCTTCATCTACACCCTGGTTTCTTTCCTTAGCCGAGAAGCTCCATCACCTGCAAAACAAGCAAAGCTCAGGTCATTTGGTTCATTGCAAAGCCAAAAAGAACTGAAAAAGTCCAAAAAACAGAGTTCAAAGATAAAGTCAAATCCAAAACATTATGAAGGTGGGTTTCATGAGCTAAAATTTCAAAAGCTCTTTGTTAATAAGCCATTCCTTCATTTGATAAGTTCATTTGCAAAAGAGAAGCAAGAAAAAGAAATTTTGGTGAGTAAGAGGAGAATTTGGGTGAAAATTGCTGTAAGCACTAGGCGTGACACACTAGGCAGGAGGCACGGTGCATATAGCCGGCGCGGCGCACTGGGCCTCAACACTCAGTGCATTTTTACAAGGGCGCGACACATTGGTGAGGCGTGGCACATTGGGTTGGGTGCACGGTGCACACAGCTAAAGAGCCTGAAAATTTCCAGAACGACCTCCAATCGCCAAAAACACACGAATTCACCTTGTTCCAAGTAGGTTGAGCTCCACCTTTGCTGTTTATGCAAATTTTGTGTTTATGTTATGATGGTTGATGTGGTGAGCGTTTTAACAAATAATCAAACCCTACCATTTCAAATTCCTCAAACAAAAATTGCTCCCTAGGGTTTTGTTAACTATTTTGCTACCAAGACTATCATCTCTCCATCATTCCCTTATCCCATTTTTCCCTGATTTCATTATTCCCTAAGTTCCTCTACCCCCTAAATTCACTAATCCCCTATCCCATGTTCGCTTTCCCAAATTTCCTATTGTAAAATCCCAAACCCTAACCTTATACAAAACTCCCAAAACATCCCAACTTTTCCTAACTAAATCTATCCCAATAGTCCCTAATTCCCCACTATTTTTCCCTCCCTTTATACTTCCTCATTTCACTGTTTTCCCTTGGTGGCAGAGGTCAAGCACATCACCAAAAACAATCCAAGATAGTTTGCCATATCAGCACCTATTTTTTCAAGGCAGTTTGTCCACCAGCAGCCATGGCATCTGCTTCTTCATATGATTTTGAAGAGGAGACCCAAACTGACTCACCCACAGAGGGACATGCACCCAGGAGGCCTCATACAGGGGGCAAACATATTAGAGAAGAACCAACCACCCTTACTGAATTGCAGGCCTACCCTCTTGCCATCTCTTGTTTCCAACATCAGTCATGTTATGAATTTTGTGAGTAGGTTTCTTCCATTCAGTTTCATCATGAGTTGGCTCATTTGTTTGTACTGTGTTTACATGGTGATCTAGCCACTCTAGCTAGTGTCACTTTCACACTAACACCAGAGTCCATTTCATTAGCAACTGGTATTACCAACATTGGAGAGCCATGGAACAAGAGGCAAAAAATTGACCGATAGTATTATGAACCTTATATCAAGCCCGACTTCCTGAGATAGCTCAAGAGAGTGTTTCCTTTTCGGTACCTCAGAGATGAATATGGTACTTTAATGAAATTGATCATGAAGTATTTCAGCTATGAGGGTCGGTTCTCCCGTTTGTATGCTTATCATATCAGGCTGCTCATGCACTTTACCTGGGTTCAAATGATGAACATTCCTTATTTCATGTGCCAAAATATCGAAAGGATGACCACTCTACTGCAACACAAGACCCTCAGTAGCAGTTTAACAGTATTTATCATTTTTCTCTTATTAAAATTGTGGTTGTTCATCAGCTTGGATTGCAGGGCATCACTTGGGATGATTTCATCTCTCATGAGTTTTTTAGATCTCCTCAGGGACCTTCAGAGGCTTTGCACGAGACAGGTGGACCTTCTTATCAGCATGAAGGCCAGGAGACACAGGTTGCTAGTATGCCAGTATTTATAGAAGGGCACCAGGCAATTGTTCGCGACAACAAAGCGAGTGTTATCTCCACCCGGGGTGGAAGGGGCCTCGCTTCCAACATTAGCACCACAGGTTCAAGATAAAGGCAAGAGGCCAATGCAGAACGAGGGGACTTCAGGTGAGTGGGACTTCATTCTTATTGAGGATGTTGATACAGACATCGGCCCGCAAAGCACAAATCTTAAAGAGATCATCTAAGAGCAGCAGATAGAAATCAAAGCCTTGTCCCTCAACTTGGAGAGGGCTAAGTGGATTATAAAATACTTGGAGCAAAGGAATAGGTAGCTTGAGTACTAGCAGGTTATCATGGAGTTACAAAACATTAGGGAGAATCGCCAAGCTGCCCAAAGAAGGAGGGTAGAGTTCACTTCACTCGAGCAGGAGATCAATGCCGATCGAGAGCCTTGGCTTGAGAGAGTCAACATCCACTTAGAGAAATTGTTGGAGAAGGCCAACAAGGAGAAAAACTTGTTGAGGCATATGAATTTTCACTACATGGCGAGGAACAAAGTTTGCAAGGCCCGAATCAGGAATCTAAAGGCAAAATTAAGCAAGGCATTAAAGAGGCAAAAGAGGAAAAAGGAGCATGATCGACTTTGGATATTGGCCAAGGCAACCTTTGCTCATGATAGCTCTTGATAGAGAAGGACCAGCCCAAATTTCAAAAAATTTGGAGCAATTGTTGCATTTTGGAAAATGTTTTACACAAAAAACAGAGTTTTCCTCCCTATGCGTCGCGCCACGTGGCACTCGCTTTTGCTAGAGGGTTCCAAATCACAAACGCTTTGCATTTCTGGATTTGTCATGAAAATTTATGCTTTCCTACCAATGGCCAAGAAATTTGGGCAGGTTTTGAGCCCTCAAAGAGGTCAAAAACACTCAAAAAATGACCTCATGGCCCCTATTTTGACACACAGGAAGTAGTCTTGGGAGAATTGATTTTGGACAGGGAAAATGAAGGCCAAATTGAAACATTCCACTTGGGTTGGAAAGTAGATGGACATACCTTTCCAACAAGCACACATGTAGCTAATTTGGACACCAGGAAGGCCTCCAAAAGTGGGTCCAAACAAGCATGGTGCATAGAGGAAATATTGCCAGTTTGACTCAGTTTTGCTCTGTTTTTCGGCTAGTTTTGCCTAGTTTGACCTTTTTACTTTCCTAATGGAAAATTTATGATGTAATTTGATGAAAATTTATGGATCATGATGTAAATATGTTAGATTTTTACTTGTAGAAGTAGATTCATCAGTTTAGAGGTTGTTTGAAGCTGAATGAATCGGTTTCCTTGTTTCTAGAGGCATGTTGTTATGTTGCCTAGTTTCTAGTTCTTAGTTTAGGATCAGTTGGATCAGCTCCTAAACATGTGAACTCGAAATATAGAGGCAAGGAGGAGCTATGTTTGTCTATATTATGTTTTTTTTCAGTCATTAGCATGGTTGGACTCTTGAGAAAGCGTTGAGCTTCATTGTACACTCATATCAGTATTTTGGCTAAGGAATTGAAACCAGGATTTGCAGTACTCTTTGGGATCCCTGTGGCATTTGTTTTGGTATAGTACTTTCTTATGTATTTGTGAATTTATTCATGTGTTATATGTATCATTTCTCTTTATTTCTTCTCAGCTAAACAAACAAGAGTGTAAGTAGAATAAATTGAAAAGTGTAGTGCTCTACTTGAAGTTTGTTTTAGTCTTTTGATGTTTTCCACTATTTGGAGAGGATCCATCGTTTCTATTGCCCTCTTCAACTCCTCCTCTATCTGAATCCATCCATATCACTTGATTTAGAGTGCCAAATTCAGTTTCCTACCTTGCCCCATCGAGATCCCTGCAGGACTGTGCCTCATTCCCCGCACCCCAAAATCCGCCTTCTCATCTGAGCCACCAATTCATCAATTCATAAAAACCTCTTGCACACATATATCTAGCCTAAGATCAAAAATCAAATCAGTCATCTCAAGCCTTTAGTGAGCATAATAAGCTGAGATTGACCCGGAGAGAGCCCTCCACTGACCTGGTAGGGCTAGCTACCAGGCTGAGCATGGTTTGATGTAGACCTAGAATCTTACCTTTTAAGTCTGAGGTAAATCTAGGCTCTAACATAGTGGCGACCGTACTGGGGACTAAATTATTTGTTTGTTAGTATTCTTCATTTTTTAAACTACAGATAGAGTCTGAAGATTATCAAGGTAGCCTTCGAAACGCTTCTTCTTTTCATTGGCGCAAGTAGATAAACGCTACTTCAGTCAATCTCCAGTCTAGTCTTATTAACGGAAAATCTAACCTGCAAACACCCCAGTGCATTTGATGATTCTAAGCTTTGGATGATAAGTTTAGAATTTGATAGGCTGAACAAGTTGTAAATGTCCATTTGATCTCTTGGAACTAATAGCACACTGGCTTCCCAAAGATATACCAGAGCCAATCCAGATCCAAATCCTCCTCCTATATATGAGAATCCCAATCTTATTCCAAGAATCCTTCGTCAAGAGAGTTCTGTAATTCCCGTAGTTAAATCGCATTCATGTCCTGTGATTTTTGAGTATCTTGAAGAGCTTGATTTTGATGAACAGTTTGATTTGTCATTATTTAAAACCAAATCCGAAAGTGTTGTTGACTCCATAGTCCCGAATCCAAAATTTCTTGCAGACCTAGAAACTAAAAGGGCTAATAATTCTATTGAGGATTATATTTTGAGACAACTCGAGACTGCAATTGTGGCTTCAAATATTGCTGGCTTCCTAGAAACTGCATCGGCAACCCTTGGATCTTCCGTAATTGCATCCAGCTCAAGGATTCCCACCGAAACGCCGTTCATTCCCACCATCCATGTGCAGCCTATTATTTCTGATCAAAAATCTGCAGTAGTATCACCTCCATCTACTCCTACTACTCCTAAGACATCCAAAATTGCTTCTCCTCCACACACACCTCCTCACACACCTCATACAGGAGCTGCACCCACTCCTCCAACATCCCCAAGACCGAATCCACCAAGAGCGATGGCTGCTCATTTTTCACCTCTTTTGTTGCCTCAGAATTTGGATGACATGCCCACTGATTATCAAAGCAAAATTCCTTTGTTTGATGGCACTCCTCACAGTGTTACAGCTCAGCAACATGTGGAAAAAATGACAGATTTCTTCGAGCTTCATGAGATCGATGCAGAAAATGTGACAATGAGATTGTTTGTACAAACATTTGGTGGTGAGTTTAGGAAATGGTTCAGAGCTTTGTCGGCTGTAAATGTCACTACATTGGCCAATCTGGAAAAACAATTCTTAGACCGTTGGGAAGTGAAGAAAAATCCTCTTCAGATCCTTTCTGAATATGACCACATCAAGCGGAACATTGGTGAGTCTGTCCAAGATTATTGCATTAGATTCAATTTCGTTTATAATGCAATCCCTGATCATCTAAGGCCACCCATGGGGCTAGCCTTGATTAAGTTTTCAGACGGTTTTGATACTAATATGGCCTACCAATTAAGGGAGAGAGATTTGGCAACCTTGGAAGATATGTAGAAGATTGCAGTCAGTGTTGAGGCAAATTTGCTTGCCAAGAGAGCTAGAGCAAGAGCTAAGAAGAAAGTCACAATAAAAGAAGAGTCCTCCTCGTCAGAGAAAGTACTTCGGAAGGTGGAGCATATGCTAGAAAGGATGAAAATTGACAAACCTAAACCTCAAATTAGAAATCCTAACTTTTGTGGCCAGCAGCAACCACAATATAGAATCAAACAAAGAGAGTAGTGAGCCCAAGATCAAGCAGTGCAGCAGCCAGTGCAGACACCTCTTCAGCAGAACTTTTTGCATGGTCCGAAATCAGATGAAGAAGAGGATGTGATTGGAGAAGAAAATCATTTTTTATGCCCGATGATATGCCTATTTTCATCACTGAGGATGAGGAGTATTCTGAGAATTCAGCTGAATAAAGAGATGATAATTTTATTTTGGAAAATGAGACTATTCTTGATGAAGAGTCCGATGAGTACCAAAGAGGATACACGAATGCTTTGTCGGCTCAGCAACGACAATAGTCACTCCGAAATAGAGATGTGCCCATGAACCCAATTCAGAAAAGAAAGGAGACAACAGCATCAAAGAATGATCCTCCTAATGTGCAGAACAAAGGAAAAGAGACAGCTGATCCTACCACTAGTAAATCGCCATCAGCACATGAGAGATCCAATCAGCCAAGTGGGTGAAAGGAGAAATCTGAAAAGAAGGATGTTTTAGTGAAAGAGGTAGAAAAAGTTTCATTTTTTAATTTGGAAAATGAAATTTCCAAGATAAAAATATCTATTCCTTTGACCAAGTTGATGAAGAACAACAATTATAAAGGTCAGGTGTCCAAAATTTTGAACTTAGATCCATCATCTGATATGGTGAATGTGGAGGATGATAGTCCTGAGTTGATTTTTGGGCCGGCATTGAAAGGTCAATCTCAAGATAGTGATGTAGCTCCTTTCTACATCGGTCTCAGGGTGCACGAATTTGTGTTGCATAATGCTATGTTTGATTCCGAAGCCTCTCATAATCTCATGCCCAAGGCCATCATGGAGAAAATGGGACTAGACATTACAAGGAAGTATCATGACCTTTACTCTTTTGATTCCGGGAGAGTAAGGTGCATCGGTCTTATCAAGGATTTGGTGGTCAGTTTGGATCAAATTCTAGCCAAAAATGTTTTGATGGACGTAGTCGTAGCGGATATACCTCCCAGATTTGGCATGCTTCTTTCCATATCTTGGGGAGCAAAGATTAAAGGGAAAATGCAACTTGATTTCTCCTATGCTACCATTCCCGTGTTTGGCCAGATGAGGAAACTATACCGACAACAAAAGATGAAGTATATGATTACTAGCAACGAGAAACAGGTAAATCATTCGATCAACTATGCACATACTGATTTAGAATCATTTGTTTTGTATTCAAATAGCTTCAATGATGTAGATAGTCAAATAGTTCTTGTAGAAGACGTTCCCGAGATCACTGAAAATTTCAAATAAATATTAAGGCAAGAGAGACAAACTATTGCTGAGCAATCAGCTAGTCAACAACAGCATAAAGATGGACAACAAAGACAAGATACAGCACATAAGGAATTTCAGCACTTGGAAGAGGATGAAGCGGCCCTTTGGGTCAGGAATTTTGATGGCGCTGTTGGAAGGGAAGGTGCTGGAATTGGCATTTGGATTCGCATCCCTGTTTTCGCTCCAAACAAAGTGCCTAGCAATGTAAGGGTCTGCTCTTATAAACTAGCTTTTGATTGTTCAAATAATGAGGCCGAGTATGAAGCTTTTATTGCTAGTTTAAAAATTCTTAGAACGCTGAATGCCAAAAGGATTTCAGTGTATAGCGACTCCGAGCTAGTTATTAAGCAAGTAAAAGGGGAATACCAAGCAAAACATCCTAGAATGCGGGCTTACCGAAATGTAGTGCTCGATATTTTGAGAATATTTTCATATTATACTTTGACTTGTGTTCCTCGAGCTCAGAATATCATAGCTAATTCGCTTGCAACAACAGCAAGTAACCTAAAAGTGCCAATGAACTCAAACAACAAGTTTGAGATTCATGTCAAACACTGCCCAGCTGTCCTAGACAATCAAAGGTATTGGCAAGTGTTTCAAGATGATGATGAAATCAACGAATTTCTGCAGAACAAAGGTAAATTCAAGGACACTTCTATTGATGTGGAATATGATGATGGTGATGCGGATATAGAGGTAAATCAGATGGAGGTTTTGCAGCTCAAAGACAACATCATTCCTAAAGGTCTAATCCCTTTAGAGGAGTTGTTTGATCATGATGATGTGGCTCGAAAACCAAGTTTGCAGACAACTGAAAAATGTTTTGAGGACGTGAACACTAGATCAGCTGAAAATCCAAAGATGGTCAAATTGTCAAAATCATTGCCTCCACAAGTAAAGGCCATGTATATCAGCTTGTTATCTTCTTTCACTGATGTTTTTGCTTGGGATTATTCAGATTTGAAGTCATATGATACAAGTATCATTCAGCATGTCATCCCGCTCAAGCCTAATCAAAAGCCATAATGGCAGAAGTGTTCTCAGACACGTAATTTTATTAATCAGAAAAAATAATTACATAATTTGATTTTGCAAGAGTT
>APFE030083098.1:44989-59009 GCA_000404065.3 Pinus taeda
GATCATCTAACATTCCCCCCTATGATCCAAAGATACATTACAATAGATACCAAGTTCATCCCTGAACTTAGTAAATTTTATTCTGCCAAGAGGTTTCGTGAAAATGTCGGAGATCTAATCTTCGAAAGGACAATAAATTGGCTTGAGGACATCTTTGACAATGAGATATCTAATATGATGATACTTGGTGTCCACATGCTTTGTCTTTGAATGAAAAACTGGGTTCTTGGCAAGTTTGATGGTTGACTGGCTAACAATGAATAATGATGTAGCTTCTGCCTGAGAAAAGCCCAAGTCCTGCAAAATTCCACGCAACCAAACAATTTCACATGCTGCTTCCCATGCTGAAATGTACTCTACTTCTATGGAAGAAGTGGCCACTGTAGCTTGTTTCTTACAACTCCAAGATACTGTTGCTGAACCCATGTTCATTAAATAACCTGATGTTGATGCTTGATCATCAATACTCCCAGCAAAGTCGGCATCAGAATATCCACCAAGTACAATTTTTTTTGTCTTTCTGTAAAGAAGACCAAAATCGTTTATTCATTGGATATATCGAAGAACTCTTTTGGCTGCATTCCAGTGGCTGTCTCGTGGTTTTTGCATAAAACATGAAAGAATACTGACTGCATAAGATAGATCAGGATGAGTATTTGTCAAATAAATCAAGCTGCCAATCAACTGTCTGTAAGTTGTACTGCCCACCTTTCCCCCCCTTCAAATTTTGAAAGTTTCAAGTTTTGCTCCATGGGGGTGAGAACGGGCTTGCAATCCTGCATGCCAAATCGCTGAAGAACCTCTGCTACATACTTACTCTGAGAAATGAAAATATGATGTGGACGTTGGAAGACTTCAACTCTAAGATAGTGGTGAAGTAATCCCAAATCTGTCATCTTAAAACCTGCATGTAACTCCTTTTTCACCTGTGCAATATGATCATCATGGTTGCCAGTAATGATCAAATCATCGACATACATAACAAGAATGACCAGATATTTTCCCTGTTGTCGCACATACAAAGTATCATCAGATTCACTTCGTTGAAAACCAACTTTTTTAAGGTATTCATCCATCTTTGCATACCAAGCTCGGGGAGCTTGTTTTAATCCATATAAAGACTTGATCAATTTGCAGACTCTATGTTCTTGTCCTTCAACTTCAAAACTTGGCGGTTGGGTCATATACACTTCCTCCTGTAAATCCCCATTGAGAAAAGCACTTTTCACATCCATTTGATGAGCTTTCCATCCTTTCTAAGTGGCCAATGCAAGTGTTAATCAGATGGTGTTCCATTTAGCTGTAGGAGCAAAAGTTTCCTCATAATCAATGCCTTCTTGCTGCACAAAACCTTTTGCGACAAGTCATGCTTTATACTTTTCAAGTTCTCCTTTCTCATTATACTTAATTCTGTAAACCCATTTGTAGCCCATGGGTTTAACATTTGATGGACAATCAACAAGTTTCCAAGTGTTGTTATCAATTACTGCTTGATATTCTTCAACCATAGCCTATTGCCATTCTTTATGTTTTACTGTTTCTTTGTATGTGGAAGGTTCAGTAAAATCATTTGCTATCAAGGCAAAATTGCCTTCACTTCTATGTGCCCTTTGGGTACCTGTTTTATTCTGCTCATCAGGCTTTACATCTTTCAAAAGTTGAACTGCCCATTTTGGTAGATGGTGCTCACTTGTTTGTGCTTCTGTAAAGTCTCCATCATTGTAAAGAGGATTAATATAAACTGATGTTCTTCGTTCAGCTGAAGAGTCTCGAGAATCACTATCAGAAGAACTACTACTGCTTGGAGATGCGGATGAACTACTAGAAGACCCAAATGATGTTGTTGATGTAGATGGACTAGATGACTCATCTTCAGAGGAAGGAAAATCAAGTTCATACCAATTTGGTGAAGTTGGTTGACTTTGCATTTTTCCATTTCTTTTACTTCGCTTAGTTTGTAACTTGTGAAGAAGATTTTCAATTTCTTTAGCACTCTTACTCTCTGTTTCATAAAAAATGACATCCCTGCTCACAATGAATTTTCCATTTGTCAAAAGGCGATACCCTTTCTTCTCATCAGAATAGCCAATCATTGTGCATTTTAAACTTCTTGAGTCAAGATTAGTTCGTTTTTCTTTCGGAACTAAGGCATAACATACTGATCCAAAAACTCTAAGATGTTTAACTCGAGGTTTCAAACCAAACCAAGCTTCATAAGGTGTGATTCTGTCTAAACAAGCAGTTGGAGATTGGTTTCTTAAGTAGACAGCTGTATGAATTGCTTCTACCCAATATGTTGGACTTAACCTCTTGAAAGTTAACATGGATCTCGCCATTCCTAAAAAGGTTTGATTCATTCTTTCAACTACTCCATTTTGCTGTGGGGTGTAAACATTAGTAAGCTGTCGTCTTATGCCATTTTCACTGCAATAAGTTTTGAATTCATTTGAAGTGAATTCTCCCCCATTATCTGTCCTGAGAGTACCTATCTTTTCTTTGACTTCATTTTCAACAAGTTGGGCGAAAAATTTTAAACTTATCAAATGCTTCTGACTTGTTCTTCAAGAAGTAAACCCAAGTCATTCTGCTGAAATCATCAATGAATAGTAAGAAATATTTGCAAGCACGAAATGAAGTTTGTAGTAGACCACAAACATCACTGTGAACTAGTTGTAGCCGCCTGTTTGCACGCCATGAACTTGTTGGAAAACTTTCTCAACTTTGTTTGCCATAAATGCAAGCTTCACATTTTGCATTTTCCCTTTTGAAAGTGGGAAGTCCTTTAACCATTCCTTGTTTCTGTAATTGAGAAAGACTCTCGAAATTTAAATGTCCATATCTTACATGGCATAGTCTTACAGGTGAAATACTTGTACTCACTACCCCTGCAAAATCAGAATGCCTTGGAATAGTTGTCCCTTTCATCCATAACAGTTTTCCATCTTCATAACCTATCATGGCTGTTTTCAAGTTCTGTTTCACTGAATTGATCTTGACTAAACCATCTTCCCTAATCACCTAATGTCCTGCTTGTCGAATCGTGACTAAAGAGAGCAAGTTTTTCTTAAAACTTGGTACATACCATACATTGGAAATCTTTTTTTCTCCATTGCCACGGAGAAAAACTTTAACTGCTCCTTTTCCATAAGGGGTATGTTTTGTATCATCAGCAAGAAAAATGGAATTAAGTTGGCAATCTTGAAAATTCCAAAAAAAATCATGTCGACAATTCATGTGTTGAGTTGCCCCTGAATCCAAGATCCAGGCATCTTCATAATCACTTCTAAGATGGGATGAAAGTTGTGATACTGGTGAGGAAGTAAAAACATATTCTGAGTTATCTTCATCTTGATCATTTGCAAATTGTGCTGGATGCTGCTGAAACTTGGGAATTTTATTAAGTGAAGTTTGACAATCTTCAGCATAATGGCCAACTTTGTTACATCTTCGACACACAATTTGACTTAAGTCTCTTCCTCTTCCTGAAGATTGTCCTCTGCCTCTGCTTTGAATTCTATGTTGAGATTGTCCTCTACCTTGATTATTATTTCCTTGTCCTTGAAAATTATCTCTTACTTGGTTGTTTCCTCTACCTTGAAAATTACTCCTTCCTGAGCTGTTTCCTCTGTTAAAGTTGTTTCCTCTGCTTTGGCTTTGACCACGACTTTGTACATTATGTGTTGCTTGATTTTGATTGCCTTTGCCTCTGCCTCGAGAACTGTCTGCTGATGATTTACTAGTGCTGGCCTCTGTGAGAAAAACATCTTCACCAACTTTCGTCTTGTTCCCAAAGGTTTTATCATGTTGTGTCAACATTTCACAAAGCTCATCAAACTTTAGTTTCTCTAATTTCCCAGTTAATTGTAGAGTCTCCAAAAAATGCGTGTAGGAAGAAGGAAGTCCAGCAATTACAATTGTTACCATAAAACTATCATTTATTGCGGGAAAACCATCATTAATGATTTCCTGCCTAATATTCTTAAGTCTTGAGATACATTCAAGAACATCACCTCCTTTAGTCAATTTTTGTTGTAACAATTTTAATTGTAGATCAACTTTCTTTGATTCAGGCTGAGTATCAAACAGGTCTTTAAAATTTTTCAAAGCAGACCATGCATCTGTAGCATTTTCTATATGAACATACATTTCATCATTCACAGAAGATTTAATAAGAGCTAAGGCTTTGGCATTCTTAACTTCCCATTTTCCTAGTGCAGCTGCATCTGTGGGTTTATTCGGCTTAACATCTCCATCACATATACCCTGCCATAATTCATTGTAAATGAGAGTGCTTTCGATGAGACGATGCCATGTTTTATAAGATTTTGTGCCTTCAAGTTTGTCGGAATTAGAAAACAAATTAATCAACTTAGACATTGTAGTGTTAAGACTTCACACCATGAATCAAGCTCCAAAAAAAAATCAAGATGCGCAACACAACAGCAACACACGATGCAAAAAATGAACTATCGGGGCTTGGCCATGACCCTCGAATAGTCGTCAAAACAGGAGAAAATTGGCTGAGCTTTGCACCTGGCTCTAGTCAATTTCTCAAATTTTTACAAGTTAACTTTCAAATTTTGACTTTTACAACGATGCTTTTACAAAACTTGGTAAAAATAAATTACCCCCCCCCCCAAAGAAAATTTATTTTGAGTTACAATGTAATGATCCCAATTGAAAAATAAAAAAGAACTTCTTTTAAAAAAAAATTACCCAACACACCTTATCTCTCCAATTTACAAATTACAAACAAGGTAAAAATCCTTGTCATTCCATTAAAACTTTATGAAAGTCTTTAAAACCAACGTTTAAAAAAAATGAATGAGTTGCAAGTGTGAGACTGGCAGCATGGAGTCTGATTTCTTATTGTTGAAATGATGATTTCAATCACTGCATTCATCAACTTATAATTCTCTGCTATGCACCAAAACCCCAGATTTGAGAAATCTATTCATCAAAAGTCACGACAGTAATGTAAGATCCAGGAACTGTGTGAAGGGCACTTAGGACAAAATATGTAATTGGCTGGGCACTAATTTCATAAAGCAAAGTCGTTCTGTAATCATACCGTTGAACAAATGCAATATTTTTGCCTAATATCTGAGAGTTGAAGAAAGCGAATGAAGACTTCTTTTCTTCACCCGTCTTAAATTATTCGCAGTCTCGGCAGTGCCATCAGTGTTTGCATGCTCCAGAAAGCATAAAAAGGAAACGTCGGTAGCATGGCATTGGTTCAACTCCCATTAATCAGCAACGACAAAGCGGATTTTCACATAGAAATTTCTGAAGCAAGCCCCACTGGAATTCTCCCTGACAGAGAATTCTGCGACATGCTTAGTTGCACCAGAGATGTGAGATTCATAATCGAATTGGGTATGGGGCCGTTTTATTTTAAAAAATTTGCACATGAAATCTTTTCACCTCCGCTAGGACCACTAGCAAATGTTTAATATCTGAAATAAATACTCATGTAGCATAAATTTGGTGTGAGAAAAACAACAAACCTGAGAAGCCACTCAGGAATCCGTACTTCACACTAAGGAGCAGAATAATGTCGCCTTGCCAAATGTGAATTTGTTGTAGCGCTCTTGCAATCATTCACTGATCAATTTATAATCAATTTTTGGTACTGCGTCACAGCCTCAACGTAGATCAATTCATAATTATTTTCCGCACTGCGTGACAGCCTCAACATAGATCAATTCAGAATCAGTTTTCCATACTGCATGAATCTTTTGCTTTCATTTCTGGTCCAAAATGCTTCAGACCCAAGTTCTTTGGCATTGAATGGGTTCTTATAGATTCTGGATTACTAGTGCAGAGCATTAACTGAAGAAGAACAAGTAGCAGAGGGAGGGATGGCAGTTTCTTGGATAATAATACAGAAATTTTCACTAATCTAGCAGCGCTTCATTATTTTCACTAATTTTCCTTTTTTTTATTCTTTTATACTAATACAGAAATTGGTTTTTAGATTTAACAATCTAAAAACAATAATAAAATTTCTTTTCTTTTAGGCAAAAAAGGGACAAATTCCATACCAATCATATGCTGAGCAATTCAATGGAGTTTTGCACAAACTTGTAGAGCTGGAATCTCCTCTTCACATCCACTGCAGCATTACTGGAGCTCTAATACCACAATAATGGCAGAAGTGTCCTTAGACACGTAATTTTATTAATCAGAAAAAATAATTACATAATTTGATTTTGCAAGAGTTTACACCCAAACAACCAAACACTCTTGCAATGAGCTATTTATAAGCTCCATGTCCTAACTACCTCTAATTATGGATCACTTATTAAATAACAAGTGTCCATTACAATAAATGCTATTCAAACCAACTAGCTAACAAATCTCCTAAAATAGAGCCTAAGATACGACACATTTGGAGATCATATCTTGTTACAACAATATACTAATTTCTAATTGTCTCTATTAAATAATTAAACATTCTAGAATAATAATTATTAATTTAATTCTTAAATTAATAATTATTTTATTTCAATTTTATAACCTATGATAATAATTTATTTTTGGATCATCTAACAAGCCATTTCGTCAAAAGCTGAGGAGAATAAATCCAAAGTTGCTGCCCTCGATTGAGAAGGAAGTGAATTGATTGTATAAAGTTGGTGTTATAGTTCCCATAAGGTTTTCGGATTGGATTTCAAACTTGGTGCATGTGCGCAAGAAGATAGGTGAGATTCAGCTATGTATTGATTTTAGAAATCTGAACAAAGTTTCTTTTAAGGACAACTATCCATTGCCTAAGATGGATCATATACTTCAGCGAGTAGTTGGAACATCCAAGATGTCACTACTTGATGGTTATTCGGGTTATAACCAAATTCTGGTCCATGAGGATGATCAAGACAAAACAACGTTCACCACTCCATGGAGAACCTTTCACTATGCAAAGATGTCTTTTGGATTGAAAAATGTTGGTGCAACCGTTCAATGGGTGATGGATATCACATTTTCCAATGAAAAAGATGTTTTCCTAGTTGTTTATCTTGATGACTTAACTGTTTTCTCTAACTCAGATGAAGATCACTTGTATCATTTGAAGATTGTGTTTCTACGGTGTAGGAAGTATGGTATCTCACTTAATCCAAAGAAAAGTTTGTTTGCTATGGATGAGGGCAAGCTTCTTGGGCACATCATCTCAAAGGAGGGCATCTGCATTGATCCAGCTCGGGTGGAGACCATTCAAAAGATTGATTTTCCACGAAGTAAGAAATAAACCCAATCCTTCAATGGTAAGTTCAATTTTTTACACCGCTTTGTGCCCAATCTTGCAGAACACTTAAGAGAGATCACAAATATGCTCAAAAAGGATAGTGTAGTAAGGTGGACGGAAGAAGCAGTAAAATCTTTCAATTTAGTGAAATTAGCACTTTCTTCAGCTCCAGTTTTGATCAACCCAAACTATACTTAGGATTTTATTTTGTTTTCATTTTCCTCAGATCATACTATGGCAACGGTCTTGATGCAAAAAAGAGACCAGCTCGAGAGGCCAATTGCATTTTTTAGCGGAACCATAAGGGATGCGGCATTGAAGTAAAATATTATTGAAAAACAGGCCCTTGCTTTAGTAAAAGCATTGAAAGACTTTCGGGTTTATATTTTACATTCTCACACCCTTGCTTATGTTCCTAACACTATTATTAAGGATGTCCTAGTGCAAACAGATCCGGAGGGGAGAAGGGGCAAATGGATTGCTGCCTTGTTGGAGTACGATCTGGAAATCAAACTGACAAAGCTCATTAAAGGACAAGGGCTGGCCAAATTAATGGCTGAGTCAAATCTGCATGTCTTGGACATTAATTTGATTGCTGCTATGTCTGAGGAAAACGAAGAGAATCTTCCCATACAGGTATCAGACATGTTCCTGCTTTCTTCTTGGTATTCTAACATTATTTATGTACTAAAAAATCTATCATCACCACCAGGAATGGCTAAGAATAAGATTAGGGCACTAAAATTGAAAGCTGCAAAATTTTGTATCATGAATGGTGCACTCTATTGGAAAGACCCTAGTGGTGTCTTGCTAAATTGTCTAGTGGAAGAAGAAGAGAAACAGGTAATGAAGGAGTTTCACAAAGGAGATTACGGAGGCCATCTTTTCTGGAAGACAACCGCCAATAAACTCTTGAGAGCTAGGTATGATTGGCCAACTCTTTTTGCTAATGTCTACAAAACAGTGGCCAGCTATCATGAATGTCGAATTTTCCAAGGTAAGAGGAAGTTGCAGCCCTTGCCACTCAAACCCATTGAAGTCAGTGCTCCATTTCAGCAGTGGGGTTTGGATTTCATCGGTGAAATTCATCCTTCCTCCTCAGCATAGCATAAGTGGATCCTCACGACGATGGATTATTTCACCAAATGGATTGAGGCAGTACCTACAAGGCAGACCACCGATTCAGTAATTATCTATTTTCTTGAAAACAACATTTTGTCTCATTTTGGTTGTCCCCATAAGTTGATCACTGACAATGCAGCAACCTTCAAATCGAAAAGAATGATTGATTTTTGTCATAAGTATCAAATCACTTTGGGGCATTTGACTACCTATTATCCACATGGCAA
The DNA here is from genome assembly GCA_000404065.3 of Pinus taeda. Lineage (NCBI taxonomy): Eukaryota > Viridiplantae > Streptophyta > Pinopsida > Pinales > Pinaceae > Pinus > Pinus taeda. The sequence continues at coordinate 53,585 of APFE030083098.1, forward strand.
TTGATTGGCTGAATCCTCATATAAATCTCTTGTCAATATTATCAAAAAGCTGTTGGAAATTAACAAGAAAGGTTGCCACAAAAAGTTGGTCAATGCACTTTGGGCAAGTAGGGTTAGTCAGAAGAAATCTATCGGCGTGTCTCCTTTTGAGCTTGTATATGGTGTGGACACATTTTTTCCAACTTCTTCGGTAGTCCTGGTGGTCAAACTTCTGCAAGAGGTGAACAACAAAGATGATGGTTTGCAGCGGAGGATCAATCAAAAGATTCATTTACAACAAACTAGGGAGGATGTATTTCAAAATACTTTCAAGCTCCAGGAAAGGATCAAGAGAATATATGACCAAAAAGCGAAGGCAGACAAGTTTGAAATAGGAGACATAGTACTGAAATGGGATGCAAGGAATGAGGAGAAAGGTAAACATGGAAAATTTGAAAATCTTTGGAAAGGACCATACAAGATTGTTGCATATCGGGGTCAGAACGCTTTCCTGTTACAAGAGCTGAATGGTGAAGATTGTCTGGGTGGAGCGGTCAATGGTCGGTTCCTCAAGCAGTATTATTTGTGACATGTTTTCTATTGTTCTATTCATCATTGTATATACCGGTTTGTTTAAATTCCATTGCAAGTGTGTACTGTTTTCATGCTTCAGATTGGGGCCCGAGGTGAAGGCTATAAAGCTGTAGTTTGATTTCAGTTTTGGTTTGGTTTGTTAGAGTCAAGTCTTCGAATCAATTTCAGTCTTGAAAATGAGTCAGTGTTGAGTCAAATTCAGTCCTGAAATTGAGTCTTTAAGTCAAGAGTTCAATTTTGTTTCGTTGACGTTATTGACTCCATAGCCCAATGGACGAAGGCACTGGCAGCTTTCCCAGAGAGTTGTAGTTCTTGGCACCTCCAAGGAGCTACCATCCCATTGGAGCCAATGTTAGTGTCGGTATCTTCATCCCTCCATCAGAGATCAATCCTCTTATTGCATTTCATATTAAGAGTCCTGCCCAGTCATCTGCATTCCATTAGGCACATGGATCATTTGACGAGAGTGGTTTTCCTCATGTCCCTCATGTCATTTACCTACTGGTTCATGTCTGTACAGGTATATACAGTCTCCTTTTCATTTAAAATTACAAAAGGTTGTCTTTAGGGTTTCATTGTCAATTAGGTTAGGGTTCCATTAGGGTTTCGTCAATAAATGCTTCAAAATGTCCAATAATTACGAGTAGGCCATGAGGAGGTTTCAACATCAATAAATTTCATCGCCAAGCGTTCGAAATTGTGTTTTTCCTCAAAACTCTGTTTTGAGGAAAAAACAGAGTATTTAGCTTTTATTGTACAAAAATCATGAAAGTTTTGTTTTTCTCATTGTAAATTCCTTCATCTGCACCCTGGTTTCTTTCCTTAGCCCAGAAGCTCCATCACCTGCAAAATAAGAAAATCTCAGGTCATTTGGTTCATTGCAAAGCCAAAAAGAACTGAAAAAAGTCCAAAAAACAGAGTTTAAAGATAAAGTCAAATCCAAAACATTATGAAAGTGGGTTTCATGAGCTAAAATTTCAAAAGCTATTTGTTTATAAGCCATTCCTTCATTTGATAAGTTCATTTGCAAAAGAGAAGCAAGAAAAAGTGATTTTGGTGAGTAAGAGGAGAATTTGGGTGAAAATTGTTGTAAACACCAGGCACGGTGCACTGGGCAAGATGCGTAGCGCATATAGCCGACGCGGCAACTGGGCCTCAACACTCAATGCATTTTTACAAGGGCACGGCGCATTGGTGAGGTGCGACGCATTGGGCTAGGTGCGCAGTGCACACAGCTAAAGAGTTTGAAAATTTCCAGAACAACCTCCAATTACCAAAAACACACGAATTCACCTTGTTCCAAGTAGGTTGAGCTCCACCTCTGCTGTTTATCAAAGTTTGGTGTTTATGTTATGATGGTTGATGTGGTGAGTGTTTTAACAAATAATCAAACCCTACCATTTCAAATTCCTCAAACAAAAATTGCTGCCTAGGGTTTTGATAACTATTTTCGTACCAAGACTATCATCTCTCCATCATTCCCTTATCCCATTTTTCCCTGATTTCATTATTCCCTAAGTTTCTCTACCCCCTAAATTCACTAATCCCCTATCCCCCTATCCCGAGTTCCCTTTCCCAAATTTCCTATTGTAAAATCCCAAACCCTAACCTTATACAAAACTCCCAAAACATCCCATATTTCCCTAACTAAATCTATCCCAATAGTCCCTAATCCCCCACTATTTTTCCCTCCCCTTATATTCCCTCATTTCACTGTTTTCCCTTGGTGGCAGAGGTCAAGCACATCGCCAAAAAGAAATCCAAGATAGTTTGACATATTAGCACTTATTACTTCAAGGCATTTTGTCCACCAGCAGCCATGGCATCTGCTTCTTCATATGATTTTGAAGAGGAGACCCAAAGTGACTCACCCACAGAGGGACATGCACCCAGGAGGCCTCATAGAGGGGGCAAACATATTAGAGAAGAACCAACCACCCTTACTGAATTGCAGGCCTGCCCTCTTGCCATCTCTTGTTTCCAACATCAGTCATGTTATGAATTTTGTGAGAAGGTTGCTTCCATTCAGTTTCATCATGAGTTGGCTCGTTTGTTTGTACTGCGTTTACATGGTGATCAAGCCACTCTAGCTGTTGTCACTTTCACACTAACACCAGAGTCCATTTCATTAGCAACCGATATTCCCAACATTGTAAAGCCATGGAACAAGAGGCAGAAAATTGACCGGCAGTATTATGAACCTTATATTAAGCTCGGCTTCCCAAGACAGCTCAAGAGAGTGTTTCCTTTTCGGTACCTTAGAGATGAATATGCTCCTTTAATGAAATTTATCATGAAGTATTTCAGCTGTGAGAGTCGGTTCTCCCATTTGTATGCTTATCATATCAGGTTTCTCATGCACTTTACCCAGGTTCGAATGATGAACATTCCTTATTTGATGTGCCGAAATATCGAAAGGATGACCACTCTAGTGCAGCACAAGGCCCCTCAACAGCAGTTTAACAGTATTAATCATTTTGCTCTTATTAAAATTATGGTTGTTCATCAGCTTGGATTGCAGGGAATCACTTGGGATGATTTCATCTCTCGTGAGTTTTTCAGATCTCCTCAGGGACCTTCAGAGGCTTTGCACGAGATAGATGGACCTTCTTATCAGCATGAAAGCCATGAGACATAGGTTGCTAGTATGCCAGTATTTATAGAAGGGCACCAGGCAATTGTTCGCGACAGCAAAGTGAGTGTTATCTCCACCCGGGATGGAAGGGGCCTCGCTTTCGACATCAGCACCACAGGTTCAGGATAAAGGCAAGAGGCTAATGTAGGACGAGGGGACTTCAGGTGAGTGGGACTTCATTCTTATTGAGGATGTTGATACAGACATGGGCCCGCAAAGCACAAATCTCAAAGAGATCATCCAAGAGCAGCAAACAGAAATCAAAGCCTTGTCCCTCAACTTGGAGAGGGCTAAGTGGATTATAAAATACTTGGAGAAAAGGAATAAGCAGCTTGAGGACCAGCAGGTGATCATTAAGTTACAAAACATTAGGGAGAATCGCCAAGATGCCCAAAGAAGGAGGGTAGAGTTCACTTCACTCGAGCAGGAGATCAATGTTGATCGAGAGTCTTGGCTTGAGAGAGTCAACATCCACTTAGAGAAATTATTCGAGAAGGCCAACAAGGAGAAAAGTTTTTTGAGGCATATGACTTTTCACTACATGGCGAGGAACAAAGTTTGCAAGGCCCGAATCAGGAATCTAAAGGCAAAATTAAGCAAGGCATCAAAGAGGCAAAAGGAGCATGATCAACTTTGGATATTGGCCAAAGCATCCTTGGCTCATAATAGCTCTTGATATAGAAGTTCCAGCCCAAATTTCAAAAAATTTGGAGCAATTTTTCATTTTGGAAATTTTTTGCACAAAAAACAGACTTTTCCTCCCTATGCGCTGCGCCACATGGCGCTCGCTTTTGCTAGAGGTCTCCAAATCACAAAAAATTTGCATTTATAGATTTTTAGTGAAACTTTAAGCTTGCCTACCTATGGCCAAGAAATTTGGGCAGGTTTTGAGCCCTCAAAGAGGTCAAGAACACTCAAACAATGACCTCACTGCCCCTATTTTGACACACAGGAAGCAGTCTTGGGAGATTTGCTTTTTTACAGGGAAAATGAATGCTAAATTGACAAACACCACTTGTTTTGGAAATTTGACAGATAGACCTTTCCAACAAGCACACATGGAGCTAATTTGGACACGGGGAAGGCCTCCAAAAGCGGATCCAAACAGGCGCGGTGCATAGAGGAAAAATTGCCAGTTTGACTCAGTTTTTCTCTGTTTTTCACGCAGTTTTGCCTCGTTTGACCTTTTTACTTTCCTAATGGAAAATTTATGATGTAATTTGATGAAAACTGATGGATCATGACGTAAATATGTTATATTTTTACTTGTATAGGTGGATTCATCAGTTTATAGGTTGTTTGAAACTGAATGAATCAGTTTCCATGTTTCTAGAGGCATGTTGTTATGTTGTCTAGTTTCTAGTTCTTAGCTTAGGACCAATTGGATCAGCTCCTAAACATGTGAGCTCGACCCCTAGAGGCAGGGAGGAGCTATTTTTGTCTATATTATGTTGTTTTTCAGTCATTAGCATGGTTGGACTCTTGAGAAAGCCTTGAGCTTCATTGTACACTCATATCGGTATTTTGGCTAAGGAATTGAGAGCAGGATTTGCAGTACTCTTTGGAATCCCTGTGGCATTTATTTTGGTACACTGATTTCTTATGTCTTTGTGAATTTATTCATGTGTTATATGTATCATTTCTCTTTATTTATTCTTAGCTAAGCAAACAAGAGTGTAAGTAGAATACATTGAAAAGTGCAGTGCTCTACTTGAAGTTTGTTTTAGTCTTTTGATGTTTTCCACTATTTGGAGAGGATCCATGGTTTCTATTGCCCTCTTGAAATCCTCCTCTATCTGAATCCATCCATCTCACTTGATTTAGAGTGCCAAATTCAGTTTCCTACCTTGCCCCATCGAGATCCCTGCAGGACTGTGCCTCATTCCCTGCACCCCAAAATCCACCTTCGCATCTGAGCCAACAATTCATCAATCCATCAAAACCTCTTGCACACATATATCTAGCCTAAGATCAGTAATCAAATTAGTCATCTCAAGCCTTTAGTGAGCATAATTAGTTGAGATTGACCCGGAGAGAGCCCTCTCCTGACCTGGTAGGGCTAGCTACCAGGCTGAACGTGGTTTGATGTAGACCTAGTGTTGGCATTATGGTTCTAGTATGATTATATGTTTCAGATGTTGTACTTGATGGCAACACCCATGGCATGGCTCTCATTTTGATGAAAATAAAGAAGTACGCAGGAGAACAGTTTAGGAG
>APFE030083098.1:59029-82129 GCA_000404065.3 Pinus taeda
TGCACCAGTACAAAAACATTGTAAAAGAAGTTTCTAATTTGAAAGAAGATAGAGACATATTGCAGTAGGTGGTTTTCACCCACATTGGGTTTCCACCTTATATCTGGTGTTCTTTGATGTGACTGTCTGCTTTTTCTTGCTCATGCTCATTATTTATGGTATTGGTATGCAAAAATAATTCAAAGTATAAATAAGAAAGATTTGGCAAAAGAATTAGATAATACTGATTCACCCCCCCCTCTCAGTATTATTGTCAACACCTAGAATCTTACCTTTTCAGCGTGAGGTAAATCTAGGCTCCAAAACAAGGAATGACATTTGGAGAATATTTATATTGACCTTAGAAACAACTCGTAGAAAGAAATTTCTCATTATGACCAACTTCTTCCTTTTTTGTAGAAGAGAATATTTATATTAACCTTGGAAACAACTCCTAAAATGGAATTTCTCATTATAACAAACTTCTTCCTTTTTATAGAATTGCAAAGACTCTTTACTAAAAAGCACACCAACTTCATGAGTTGTGTTTACTTGAGCCATACTCAACGTCAGCAACCTTTACAAGGATTTTAAAACTTTGCTCGCAATAACATTTTTATTAATTCATTTGGTTGTGTGTTTTTATTCTTCGTGTTCTATTAGTTTGGTTGAATGTCGATATGTTTTTTCTATAATAAACTTAGGATTATATATAATATATATATATATATATATATTATATATATATAATATATATTATATATATATATTATTTAATTTATTAAAATTTATTATATAAAGAATTTAAAAATTTATTTCTAAATTATTTGTTTATAAAAATATTATGATAATTAAATATATATTAAAAAGTTAATCTTACTTTATTGTCACATTATTATTATAAACTCAAATCATATGGCTAAAAAATATGCCAATTACATGTTTTAGCTAATTTAAATGGTTATTCCAATTTTTGTTTTAACTATCTATTTTTATATTAGAGATTTAAATAGAATGGAAAAACTTTAATAATATTTTTTTTTATAATACAAATTAAAACAAGGTCACATAGCTAGTGTTTCCCTGCCACTTAGTTTAATTTAGCTACTAATTGGTTTTGTATTGGTATGATGTAATTATTTTTGGTTAAATGTAATGTAATTAAAAGAAAAATATTTGAAATTTTTTACATTCTGCACCTTGTTTATTTGATGGTAACATGATTCTTTGCCATAATCCCCTACCATAAAAAAATCCTCCTAAGAGTCGAGGCTAATAGTGCATTATTAAAACCACTCGATCAGGATGTGTAATGAGATAGGTGAGGGTGGCAGAAGGAATTATGATCAAGGGAGGAAAGCCGGACGTAACCACAAGTTTGAAGCCGCCCTTCCAGCCAAGGTAATGAGTAACAGGTCAACGCAGGGCCCAAGAAATCGGAGTGGGGGAGGTGGACTATAGGTGATTAGAAGAAGTGGTGGCAGTTATGGAAGAGTGAGAAGGTTGGTGAAGAGATATTATATGAAGGTGGTGGAGTGGAAAGGAAAGGGTACTCTAAGTGAGATGAAGGAGGAGCAGAGCGCAGCGCAGTCAGGAGGAACCATTAGGGAGGATAGCGATTCCGAGTATGTGAAACCTGAGACCCCTGTATCCCTTTTATCTGTTACTGTAGGTAGAATGGATAAGTTAAATTCATGTGAAGTCCCTGTAGAAGACAAGGGATGGAGGGAGCTCGCCATCCCCTCTGTATTGCTTAGTGAGGGACAATCAAGTCAGAATTGGAGGAGGATTCCTGCTGAATGGGGAAACTATAGCTGGGAGCACATTCCTGGAAGAAATTTGGGAAATGACGACAAGCAATCCACCACAAAAGAAAAGGGGAAGCTGGAAAAAGGGGATTCAAAAATTATGGCCATAGCCCACCATTTGATACATTTGACAGAGGGTCTTTTACATCTCTTGTATACTGATAATGGTGAACAAGGCCAAACCCAAAAACATGATGGTGACTGCAATAGAAAGAGAGGAATACCTAAAAGGAAAACTGTAGTGGGAGAGGATGATAGGAAACTTGAAAATCTGATTCCGGTGATTGATAATTATCAATAGGTAAGGAAAGAAATCGAGATGGCGCGCCCGGGTCGTGGCAGAGGATGCGGAGGCAGAGGACGACCAAGGCAAGAGAACCAGGCAAGCCAGCCAACAGAAATCCCAAGAAACCAAAGCATAGGGAGAAGGTCTACATAGACTGCAGTTCAGGAAGAGGCAAGAGCATACCAGGAGGGCACAAATGAGGACATCCACCAAATCATCCAAGACATGGAGACTAGTGCATTGGAGGAGCAATCAGAATCTAAGACAGAAGAATGGGCAGAAATGATTCGAGACCCAGGGAATATGTGGGGTAGGCTGACTTTATATAGACAGTCTCTTCATATCTACTGGGTTCTTAAAGGCCTCCTGGAAAAAGCACTGGAACAGGTAGCGAAAGAAATGGCAGAAATTGCAAACGATATGCCGAATTTGCAGAAAGAAATGAAAAACTTCCAGGCCATAATGATTAGACAGAAGAACAAATTGGAAGAGATGTCTCAGCTATTATCCAAGATGGTTAGCATTAACCCAAGCCCGGAGGAACAAAGGGACACTGCTATGGAAATGGACCAGAATGCAGGAACCAGAGAGGAATGATCCTCTTGAGCCTCTTATGGGGTTTCTGATCCTTTTATTTTCTCAGTCTTATGCATGTCAGTAGCTTAATAGGCAGTTCTAGGTGTATAGTGTATATAGCCAGTATGGGAAGACTCATGAAATTTTGTTTTTGGAATGCTTATAACAAATTGAGGTGGCCAACAGACCTGGTTTCCCTTCGGGGTAGGTTGAGGCCACCAAAATGATGTATCTGGTCTCCTTGTTTATCATAAAAAGAAAAGAAAGGTACTACCTACACTTACAAAAAAAAAAATAGTGCATTGTTAAAACATTTGGAATCTAAAAGTCACCATCCCAAAATTTGATAGACCTCCAAGTGTTATGTTGACTCAATGATGCATGTCTTAATTATAAAAAGTTGTGCTCCAATATTAAAATATTTATAAACTACATTATTTTATCTTTTATGATACATGCATCAAAAGTTAAACTACAATTATACACAACTAAAATTCAATTCTAATTTTAAATATATTTTTACAAAGGTATTATCTAATTGTTTATTGATATATCAAACCAATTTTTTCATTAACAATTCAAAAAGGTTGTTTTATCTAAAATGTTTTATATTTCTCATGTTTCCACGAGTATAGAGATAGTCACTGCAACCATGGCAACAAACACGTTTTGGAGAATTCCAATGGAGATGTGTATAGAGATATGCCACTACATCTTAAAACAATTTTGAAAACAAAATGGCCAATAATTTATAAATAAAATAATTTTATGTTTAATATTAATAATGGATAGAGTGGAATACATGTTGCAAATGATGTAAGCGCTCTCGTGAAAAGTTTATCAATGGCAAGTTTGTTTACATTTGAATGACAAATTCAGTTTGCGATGAGAAAACCCACTCAATGAAAACACTGTCTAGGCTGATAGGGACAAGGAAGTGGAAGGAAAGCATGGAACATATTGTACGCATCACACCTATAATGTTATGTGGCACCCACGTCGTTCGATCTGTTGAAATGTGCTGCTCGTTCTGTTCACTGTTAGGTAAACTTGACTCCTCACTGTTAAGTAAACTTGACTCAGGATAGAGTCAAAGTTGACTAGGTTAAACAGTGATGGTTTTGGGCACATGGTATTGTGCACCTATAGTATTCTGCCCGTGGTATTATATGTAATGGAGCTTATAAAAGGCTGGAATGATTTCATTGTAATGTAGGTCTGGAGGTGAGCCGGGAAGGCTCACTTGGTAGAATTGGCTAGGGTTTTGGCCAATGTTAATGGGATATCTTTAGGTTAGGTTTTTCCCATGATTTGGGGTTTTCCCAAATAAACATGTGTGTTTATGTGATTATAGTTATTGTTAGTTATTTTTTATATTTGTTCCTCTCACTAATTCTCCATAATTAATTTATGTTCTCTGAATAATATCTTAACACTCATTGCCTTCTCTGCTCGCCGCCTTCTCTGCACCTCTATTGCAACAGTGGGCTCAATATGGAATCCACTTCAAACCACTCTATATATACTCGTATCCACAGATCGAATTAAGATTTTTTTGCAGAGAAATTTCTTTTATTCAATCGATCCAGAAAATGAATTGTGTTGCGACATTGTTAGAGAGGTTACATGGATTATGAACAGACATGGTCAGTTTGATGGACAAATCCAAATAGTTCATAGTAGACTCCACTCTCAGTCCTTCATACATAAAAGAATACCGCAGGTTGCTCACATTCGAGATCCAGTTCATTGACAGACTCAGTCATGCCAGGCACAACGGTTATGCCATGGTTGAGCTGGATGGAATTGATGTGGATGTGTTAGACATACTGGATTTTCCTCCTGAATGTGTGGTGGCGGCCTACAATATGCATATGAGCTTGATGGCTTATTGGAGGGTGGTTACTCTGAGGATGGGCGATGAAATTCCTTTGCGCCTCCAATTCATGTGCAAAAAATTGGTGATAATTGAATTTACTAGTGAGATTCTTAGCCAAGCGGGAGGTCCCAAAAATGGTTCCATGGAGCAGATAATGGCACTGCAATTTTTCCGTAGAGGTTACAGACATTGATCTGAAAAAGGTTAGCTTATTACTATGGGATGGATCTGGGTGGAATGGATCGCTAGGTCTTATGACTCTTGAGAGCAAGTGCCTTGTCACGTTCAATGAAGTAAATTGTTTAAAAATGCACGATCATCTCCGAGACATGGGTACTAGAGAATTGGCGGAGTTTCTTAAATACCCACGTTGTCTTTGGGGCCCAACTGATATCCTCTTTCATAATGTGCTGACTCCATCCACACTAGGTGTTTTGAAATTTATGTTTAGAGTGTCGTGTCTTTAGGGTTGCGATTTCCTGATCTTTGCAAAGATGTCAATATTCTCTTTTAACGACTTCACTGTAACAATTTAGGTGCACGGGTGATTCAATAAGGATCTGGAGAATCATCCCAAATTCTTTCGGAGTTTAAATATCATATCATTGATATGAGAGGTTTGCAGCAGCTGAGAGCCCCAATAGATTGTTTAGAAAATATATTCAAATTGATGAGATGCCCAAAACTTCTATGGCTTCACTATGAGATAGATTCAATTCTCTCCCTACCTTCGTGGTTTCAAATAAAGAGTTCGGATTACCACATATCTTCATCGATTCCAATAAAGAATCTAAGAGCCTTGGAACTAGTGGTATGCGACCCTGCATGGCCAATTCGCTGGACAATACTGTTGACATAACGAATCCTTACAGTCATGACTTACCAATTGGGGAAATTTCTGGTTGTGGATATGTTAGGATCGTACATGTGAAATAGAGAATAAAAAAAAATGTGATTCCACACCCAAAATGCGATAATGAAATTAAGGATCCAATGGGATTTGAAGCGCATAATTAAGAATGAGCTGCACGATGTTTTAGATCAGAACATACGTAACACACAGCAGATTTATGCTCAGAGATTTAGAAGACAATACCAAAGAATAATTTTAGAGACATACAAATGGAGAAATAACAAGATTACTCAATCACAAACAACATAATAGATAAAACAATCACTGGAGAACAAAAATCACTTAGCATTACATAACAGGCCTGGACCTTAGCTTCTTGCTTTCCTTGGTGAGAGAAATTACAAATTTATAGAGGCTGAAGAAGGATCTAGAATCCTGCATGTGATTCTAGAAACTAATGGCGGTGTAGAAGGATCTAGAATCTTGCATGTGATTCATGAATTTGGCTCCACACTTAACATTCTCCCACTTGAAGCCAAATAAGAGTCATCAAGTCACACCGAGTCCTAGCATGCCTCTACATAACTCATGTTTATTTCGTGGTAGAATCTTAGTGAGCATATCAGCAGGGTTCCTATCTGTATGGATCATTTCCAAGGATAACTATTCTTCCTCCAACACATGCCGGATCCAATGGTACCTTAAGTCAATGTGCTTGGTCTTTTAATGAAATGTTGGGCTTTCTTCTAAGTGAATGGCACTCTGACTATCACAATATAATACATACTTGTCTTACTTTATTCCTATCTCTCCTAAGAATTGTTGCATCCACAACATCTCTTTACAAGCTTCTGTTGCACCTATGTACTCTGCTTCTCTTGTAGAGAGGGCTACTATTTTTTGTAGCCTTGACACCCAAGATACTATTGCACCTACAAATGTATACAAATAACCTCTAGTGGACTTTATATCTCTAGCCATATCTACATCTATAAATCCTTCAAGCACAATCTTATTATGACCAAAACATAAACAATAATGACTAGTACCCTTAAGATACCTCAAAATCCATTTTACTGCTTGCCAATGTTGTTTGCCTGGATTTACAAGGAACTTGCTCACTACTCCCACTGAAATGCAATGTCTAGTCGTGTGCATACCATGGCATACATCAAGCTGCCAACTGCTGAAGCATAAGGAATCTTGCTCATTTCTTCTTTCTCCTTGTCATCACCAAGACATAATTCAATACTCAGCTTGAAGTGGGCTGCAAGGGTGTACCAAATGGATTGGCATCCTTCATATTAAACCTGTCAAGCACCTTCTTGATATATTTTTCTTGTGACAGCCACAACCTTTTGTTTTTCCTGTCACGCATAATTTGCATGTCCAATATCTGTTGTGCTGGTCCCAAATCCTCCATTGCAAATTTGCTACCCAAATCTTTCTTCAACCTATTGATCTTATTGTTATCATGCCCAACAATCAACATGTCATCCACATATAACAATAATATGATATACTTTCCTTGATCATACCTCTTGATATAGACACAATGGTCAGCTTCCAACCTCTGAGAACCATGTTCCAACATGAATGAATCCAATTTCTTGTACCATTGTCGAGGTGCCTATTTCAACCCATAAAGACTCTTCTTCAACCTACAAACAAGGATTTCTTTTCCTTTTTCTATGAAGCCTTCTAGCTGCTCCATATAAATTTCTTCCTCCAATTCACCATGAAGGAAAGAATGTTTTACATCTAATTGTTCACATTCTAAGTCTAAAGTAGCAACGAGACCAAGAATGACTCTAATGGATGACATTTTAACAACATGTGAGAAAATTTTAGTGAAGTCAATACCTTCTTTTTGGGCAAAACCTTTCACCACCAACCTTGCTTTATACCTCTCCTTCTTTTCGTCACCTTCATGCTTAATCTTGCAAACCCATTTGTTTTGTAGAGCCTTTCTACCTATTGGGAGGTTTACCAACTCCCTGTTTTTATTTTCTAACAAAGAGTTCATTTCTTCTTCCATTCCTTTCTTCCATTCTTTAGTGTGCTCAACTTTACAAGCTTCTTGTAAACAATTAGGCTCACCGTCATCAATCAAGAAAATATAGTTTGAAGGAGGATGCCTTTGTGAAGGCTTATGAGGCCTAGAAGATCTATGAATCAACTGTGGTAGTGCATTATCAGATTGAATCTCTTGTAAAGGTTCCTGCAAGGTTCCTTCTTCTTGTTGTTCATCATTTTCCACTTGTTGTTCTTCATGCTCCTGAATTTGCTGTTCATTTTCTTGTATTGGTGGTATGTTTTCCTGCTACTCTTCAAACCTATCATTAACCTTCTTGACCTCCAACTCACCTATAGTCCTCTTGAACATTTATGACTGATTAAATATAACATCCCTACTTCTAATAATTTTATGTTTGGCTGGGTCCCATAGACGATAACCAAAATCTTCATCCGCATATCCCAAAAATATGTATTTCATAGATTTATCATCTAGCTTAGTTTTATTTTCTTTGGGAATATGTACAAATGCTTCACATCCAAATATTTTCAAGTGAGAATAATTCAAATTATTACCAGTCCAAACTTCTTTAGGGATACCGCCATCCAAAGTTGTAGTTGGAGATCTATTTATGAGGTAGAAAGCGGTCCTGATTACTTCAACTCAAAAATTATTCTCCAAACCAAAATTGGACAACATACTTCACACCTTTTCCATTATGGTGTGATTCATCCTTTCTGCGACACCATTATGTTGAGGAGTACCAGGCACAGTCTTCTCATGATTTATGCCAAACCTGTTACAATATTCCTTAAATGCATTTGAGCAATATTCTCCACCATTATCTGTTCTTAAACACTTCAGCAATTTGTTAGTCTCTCCTTCAACAACAACATGGAGTTTTTGAAATATTCCAAACACTTCACTTTTACTTTTCATAGGATATGCCCAAACCTTCCTGGATGCATCATCTATAAATGTTACAAAATATGATGCTCCTCCTAATGATTTGATGTTAACGGGCCCAAACACATCTGAGTGTACCAATTCTAACACATTTTTCTTTTTGTCATGGCCATTTCTAAGGAATGAAACCCTTCTTTGTCTACCATATATACAATGCTCACAAAAATCAAGATTGTAGGATTTCAAACCTCGCAATAAATTTTTACCAATAAGGATTTTTAAGCCCTTCTCACTCATGTGACCCAAACTCTTATGCCATAGATCTACTGAATTTCTTTCTTTTGTGACAGCAACCAAATTTTGATTTTTGTATTAGTGTCTTCAATGTGTATAATGTTCCTGTCTTAGGTCCTTTGGCCACGACAAATGCTCCTTTGCTAATTTTCCAGCCTCCTTTTCCAAAGCTTTTGGAATAGCCTTCATCATCTAGTCGTCCCATAGAGATTAAACTCATGCACATTTCTGGTACATGCATGACCTATTTCAACAATATATCTTCTCCATCTTTCATCTTCATCTAGACATCTCCCACTCCAACAATACTGCAAAAATGATTATTTCCAAAATGTACTCTACCATAATCACCAAGATTATATGAAACAAAACTTTGCATGGGGTTACATGGTGAGATATCCTAGAGTCAAGGATCTAATCAAATCTACTGCTAGATCTATATACACATGCATCCTCTACTGAAATAGTAAACAACACATCACCATCTATGGCTACAACAGTAGTCTCGCTTTCATTTGTGCTAGATGACTTGTGATTTGTACTGGACGGTCTCTGATCCTTTTTTCCTTTCTTCCAGAATCGACATTCTTTCTTCATGTGCCCAGGTTTGTCACAATGAAAGCAGATGATCCTGCCTCTCCTTGATTTTGACCGGCCTCTTGATCTTGATCACCCTTGTTAGCCTCAATCAACTCTCCTACCACGATCAACCAGAGCTAGAGCCTCTCTTCCCTAGTTTTCCACAATTGACTTGCGTCACAGCTCCTCATTCATTAAAATACTGCTAACATCATCAAACTTCAATGTCCTTGTAGTTGTTGAAGTGCTCATAGCTACAATTAAATTTTCCCAACTGTCTAGCATAGAACACATTAGCAAAATGGCTCTAATTTCATCATCTAAAATGATTTTAACAGAGGCAAGTTGATTAGTAATAATATTAAATGCATTCAAGTGCTCAGTAATTGAAACACCCTCCTTCATTTTGAGACTATAAAGCTTCTTCATCAAGAACACTTTTTTTGATGCCGTGTTCTTCTCATATAGATCATGGAGCTTCTTCCATAATCCTTATGCCGTCTTTTCTCCGGACACATTGAAATACCCTTTTCAAAATTCTTGCTCCTTTTAAAATATACTTTTCAAAATTCCAACATATAATTATATATGCTTCATAATAAATATAAAAAACATATATAATGTTTTAATCTTTTCACATTTCACACATACATATGTTGATTTGAGAAAAACTTGACCTATACGTGCAAGCTTGATGTAAAAAAACTTATGAACACCACGTTTCAACTCCAACCTCCACGGATCTCCACATTTCAAACTCTAGCAACACGTTTCAACATAGGTCCATGATCTTGTTTTTCTTGCAGCAACTATCTCTTAGTTCCAACATTCCTCAACTATTTCCTAGACAGGTCCTTCAAAAGCTTCGGAGGTAACAACCAATGTTTTAACGAACACTGCCAGAGTAAGGTGATGGCACTAAGCAGCTTGCACAGTGGATATTCGACCTTGGCTCCGATACCAGTTGTTAGAACGGAGCATACATAACACACAACAGATTTATACTCAGAGACTTAGACGACAATAACAAAGAATAATTTCAAAGACAAACAAATGGAGAAACCACAAGATTACTCAATCAAAAAGAACGAAATAGATAAAAAAATCACTCGAGAACATAAATCACTTAGCATTACATAGCAAGCATGGACCTTGGCTTCTTGCTTTCCTTGGCCAGAGAAATCACAAATTTATAGAGGTTGAAGAAGAATCTAGAATCCTACATGTGATTCTAGAAACTAATGGCGGTGTAGAAGGATCTAGAATCCTGGAGATCTAGAAACTAATGGCGGTGTAGAAGGATCTAGAATCCTGGAGATCTAGAAACTAATGGCAGTGTAGAAGAATCTAGAGTCCTGCATGTGATTCACGAATTTGGCTTCACACTTAACACGATGATAGCGTACGACACTTTGAATAGTCTGTGCAGCGGCAGGATGATGGCTAAACTAATGATGGCGGAATAGGAGCCAAGCTGCTTGAACCAATCACATTTTTAAAAAATAAATAAAACTATTAATTTTATTTTATTTTATTTCATTTATAAAGTTAACTTTATAAATGGATTTTTAATTTTTGGTCAATTGAAATTTAATGTCTCAATCAAATGCATTTTAATTGTGTTATTACCCTGCCACAGTAGGGAAATAATAAAGTATAAAGTTTTTTATTTATGATATCAAACGCATTATGAATTATTGCCCTGTCGCAGTAGGGAATAAATAAAGTATAAAGTTTTTTATTTATGAAATTTAATTTTGATAAATTATAAAATTATAATAAAATTTTGAAATATTTTTATATTACAGATTTAAATAGAATTGAAAAATTTTTAATGAGTTTTTTTTATAATACAAATTTAAAAATAAAATATTAAACTTTTTATGTATGAAATTTAATTTGATAAATTATATAAAATTATAATAAAAATTTGAAATGTCCACATATTGAGTTAGAGGATTTTAACTTTAAATTATTTAATAAAATAAAATAAGAAAATGAAATCTATTAATAAATATTATATCATATATGTTTATAAAATTATAATAGATTTAAAAAGCCATATTATAAAAATAAAATTAATTATTTTTTAATAAGTTAAATATTTATTATATTAATAATATATATTGTAATTTTTTTTATATATATTAGTAATATGACTATATATATATATTATAATTTAGTGACTCTAACTCAATCACAATTCACTTTAAATAAACCAATAAATATAAAAATACCAGACTTGCAAATTTTCACTTCTTTCCTTTATTATAATTTAATAAATTTACCAACTAAAACAAGGTCACACCCTAAATATCAATGAGTATATACACTCAAACACAACACACAATGATAATGTTAAATTTAAAGTGATAACGTTTAATGATAATGTTAAATTTAAAATGATACCATTTTAAGTGTAAATTTACGTGAGGATTGACGTTGATGTGAGTCATTGACACACGTTGAAGATGTGGAAAATATACATTTATAAAAAAAAAAAATGTTAAAGTGATAAGTTATAACATCTTTATCATAATAGAATGTAAATGTAAATTAGCCTCATTGATCTTGATCATAATGTAAGCAACTCACACAAGATCATGATGCGCAAAACATACTTTAATAAATCTAATGGCCCAAACTTCGGTAAGAGATATTCACCTCTTGGAACAATCACCGAGTTAAGGTCTTAACACTTCATGGTAGTCATTGACTCATTCACAAAGGTATTGTGTGGAGTCCGGGGCAAATCCAGAAACTGGTTTAAGTAAGACAATCAATGATAGAGATATATAAAGTAATATCAATTGAAGAAGAATTCACTATGGATGGCAGTACATCATTTTCACGTGTGGCCGAGGAGGCAATCCTTCAGGTTTGTGAAACATATCATCATGATTGTTAACAACCTCAATCAAATTATATTTTAACTTTGCATCACATCCTTGGAAGGCTTCATTTTCAACATTCTCTTTAGGTTTGATCATCAAGAGTAAAACATTCTTACTAGCATTAATAAACCTCTTCAGTTGTCCAACATTCACAAGTGATAAATTCAACTTCTTGCTATGTGCTCTAACAATGTACTCAATCCCATTTTTAAACAAGTGATATTTGTTCTCATGGTGATGAAAGATGGATCTCCTATCATATAGATATGGACTTCCCAAAACAATACCACAAATGTCAAGTGGAATTATATCAAGCTCTACCTCATATATAAAGTTTGCAGTGATGGAAAATTTTAGTTTACATCTTTTTGTCACATGCAATTTTGCATTGTTGCAAATCCATCCTAAAGGATAAGGTTTAGGATGAGGAATGGTTTCCAGTTTTAATTTCTTAACAATGTCTTTTGAAATAGGGTTTTCTTGTGATCCAGTATTAAACAAAGTATTTATCTTGGTATATTTTGAAATGATTGTAATGTGGAAAAACTCTATTCTTTCTTTTTCATGTTGAGTTTCATTGAGGCTATTTGAAGAACTAGTACTTGCAATAGAGTCCTTACCTTTAAATCCCATGGTTATGATCTTTCTTTCATCCCGAAAATCAAATCCTAAATCATGTTGTGTAGTTGCAACAATATTTTGTTTCCCTTTGTTATTAAACATTTTGGTTCTCATCTCAGGATGAAGTTTCCAACGGTGGTATTCATTATGGCCTTCTTTTGAACAATATTTACATGTAGTTTTTTCTTCCTCCTTCTTGACTAAAGCATTCGTTTTATCCTTTCCCTTGAACTTCCCTTTTCCTTTGTCTCCAAACTTAAATGGCTTCTCACTAGTTTCTTCATAAACATTCTTCCCTCTTGCTTCTAAATCAGTTGCTTCTACACAAACTTCATCTAGATTTGTAGGGTTAAACATGAGAATTGTGTTTCTCAAGTAACTATGCAAACCTCCAATGTATTTTAGTATAGTGTCTTGAGAGGATAAATCTATACCAAAAATTAAATATATTTTCCTAAATTCTTGAGTATAGCTTTGCACATTTTGACCCTTAACTTGTCTAAAGTTATGCCAATCCATTATAGCCTTTTGCATGCATGCTAATGGATAAAATTGTCTTCTTATTGCAAAAACAAAATCATTTGAAGAGGATAAAACCTTACCACTTTTCTTCATCTCAATTTTTGGCCTCCAACCAAATGAGTGTTGCACTTTCCAACGTAAGAGAAGAAAGTTGAATTTTTGTTTCATCATATTTCTTTCTTTGTATCCTACAATACATTTCAATTTTATGAACCAATTATCTAATTTCTCAACATTTACCTCTCCATTGTAAATAGTAAATTCAAACTTTATGTCAAGCTTTAACAAAGGAGTTTTACCATGTCCCTTTGAAGAATTTGGAGGTGTTTGTGAAGGGTAGAAGAAGAAGATGATGATGACGAGGATGAAGATGGAGGTGAAGGTGGTGGCTTGTCACCATTCCCTCCATTCCCTTTCGGAGGTTTTGAGATCTCTCCTTGCAACCTTGAGTTCCTCTCCTCATAAAGAACTTTCACCATTTCAAACATTTCAAAGAAATATTTTTTGAGAGTTCTCTCATCTTTAGACATCCCTTCACGACCTTCTTCATGCACCATGACCGGAGAAGCTTGAGATATGTGTGTTCTCCTTGAAACAATTTGAGACCTTAGATCCACAAGTTATCCTTATCCTCTTTTGAGGTTCAACCTTGTAAGCATCAGAAAACACTTTCAAACAAAATCAAACCTTCAAAATAACCTTGAGATCTGATACCAAACTGATCTGTAATGCAAACTTGAAGGTTTTGGGAAAATTTGCAAGTAAATATTTTATGTCTTTTAGGAAATGGATCACTTTGCGAAAGTACATATAACAATGGCTTTAAAACTTAGTTAACATCATGAAAACAAAGACAAACATACCATATTAGAAACACAAGGCAACAAAATGAGAAAGGAGTTCACTCCTCTCTTGGGCTACACCTTCTAGTCCAACTTTCAATGTTGGGCCTCTTTCATTAAGTGCTAAAATTTGTGTTTACATAGATTTACAATGCTTAGAATGTAAAAATTATGTCTCAAATTTCTCCAAAATTGTAAAAAAACCCCAATCCGGGCTCTTGTTGGGCTTAATTTAGCCAAAAACTGAAGAAGTTACGCTCTGGAGAAGTTTTTCTACTAACTGTTCTACAGAGACTGGTGTAATAAGTGTTCTACGAATTCTGCAATTCCACCACCCTCTAAGTGCCAATTTCGCTCGGCACCAATCAGATTCTTGCCTATTTGGGTGCAGTTTATTGGGTCGTTTAAATGCGCAATGACCCCCTATGGCAGAAAAATTGGGCCACATGGGGCTATGCACATGGGGGCTGGGGCTAACCTCTCACCCCTGTTGGCATGACCCCTCGGTCCATTAGCATTCAGTTCCATGGTACATTGAACTCGTGGCTATGGCCATATTCTCTGCATTTGTTCCAAGCTCCCCCTCAATTTTTAGCACTCTGGCTTGATGGTAATTCATATGGGTTCCAGAATCTTGGGCTGAGGCTAAGCCCATTCCCTCATCTCCCATCTTCCTACCATATCTTGGGTGGTAAGGTGACCGGGGGCCAGGGCTTAGCCCTGACCCCTTCCCCAAACTTCCAACTGCAGAAAACATAAATAGAATTTTTCCACTATGTATGTTTAGTTCCACCTTGCGGCCTAGCGGTAAGGCATTGTATTGCTGGTTTAGTGGTCTCATGTTTGAATCCAGTAGGGCCTCTAGCCGACCAATGCCAAATTTTTCACTATACCTGGGTGCCACGTGGAAACCCATAATTGGGCCATGTGGCATACCACCATTGGTCCACTTAAAAACTCCAACCACCAATTAAATGTGCCCAAAAATCGCCCAATCATGTGAGGCCACTTGGTAGCCTGCCATTGCCCACGAGATATATTCAACTTGTCCAGTCACCCTGTCCAGTCATCATATGAACAACCCCATCAGCAATCTTGCACCCAACCTGCATTTTTTTACCTATTTGGGAAAATAATCAGAATGTGATAACGGGAGAATACGATATCTATTTTTAGAAATTCAAGTTGCATAGGATTTAGGTCATCGAGTTCCAAGATTTGACATCAGTTTTGAGCACTTTTGAACACTTTCAATTTTAAGCACTTTACTGATCCCTTGGATCAACAATGCTACCTAGAAGCTTGTACAAATTTCCAATCTGAATTCCTCACATCAATACCTGTGCTCCCCAAACCATCTTGAAAGTATCTTTATCGAACACTATTTTTACACCTACATCATCCATCTTGCTTACAAAAATCAGATTTCTAGCGAATGCAAGAATATGAAAAACACCAAGAAGTGTTCTAATCCTTCCACCTTACAACTTCAACTTGACTACAAAGACATCACCACCATCGTATTTATCGTACTCACAGAACTAATCCCTATGGGGAGTGAAGTGAAGGGATGCACCTGAGTCAATCAACCATGCCTCATGATCTACATGTATACTTGAAGAAGAAGCTAAGTACACATCCCCACCTTCATATGAGGTGGTTTTCGCCTCTACAAAAAAGCATAATCATATCCATTTCCTTTCTCAAGAACTTTAGATTTATAACACTTTTTGTAGTGCCCTTCCTTTCCGCATTTCCAACACACCTTTACAGGTTTCCCTAGATATTTAGATCTCCCTCTAGATTTAGATCTCCCATTCAAGGACATATTTTTGTTTCTATTCTAGGACCATCCTCATACAAACAAGGAATCTCCATTTTGGCTCTCTATATTTTTCTGTCTCATCTCCTCCAACAACAAGGATGCGACTATTTCATCAAACTTCAAGGTAGTTGTATTGCTACCTATAGCAGCAACCGGAATATCCCATGAATCTAGAATATAACACAAAAAACTGATGCACTTATCTCCATCTAGAATTTTTATATCAATAAATAACAAATGGCTTACCATCCTTCATATTCAGGTTATACAACTTTTTCCATAGGAACAATTTGTTTATGAGAGACTTAGATTGGTACAGAGTTCCTAACTTGTCCCACAAAGTCTTCATTGTAGATTCCCTAGATACATTCAACAATACTGTATCTGAAATACACAAATGTATTGTTCTCTTTTCCCTCTTATCCAACTTCACCTAGTCTTCTACTAACATTGTCATTGGTTTAGTACTTATATCTACCGTGATCCACTGATCTTTATCCACCAATATATCCTCCATCTTGAGCTTCCATGAATCAAAACTTTGTCCATTGAATTTCTTGATCTCTATCTTTCCATTGTTCACCATCTTCTTTCACTGCAAGAATTGATCCCGTAGATTTCCCATTAAACAGGGTCTACCATAGGCCCAAGAAAAATCCCTTGGCAGTAAAGGTGTCCCCTTGAAGCTAAAACAACTCTGATACCTAAGGTAGGTTTTAACCTTGTACAAAAATTACCTGTAAACAAATTCTTCAAGCATAAAATTAAACAACGACGAGAAAAAAATGAATATACACAGAGATTTTCCCCTAGATCCCAAAACTGGGAATACTAGATTGATTTTTCATTATATTCCTTTCAATGTTACAATACAAATATATAAATGTCAAAACATTCATAAACCCCAACCCATAAGCCCTGGATTAGAACATAACTAGAGTTCCCTTGATCGGATCTACAAAATACCATGGGAATAAAAACATCATGCCCAAAACCATGTGAAAAACCCATGCAAAAAACCATGGGTAGGTCTGCCCAACTATTATTGGGTTCACATAAAAAAGTAATTCCTGGGGCATTGCCCTTGATCACTCTCCCCCCCCGTGACCCCCCTGCTGTGCCTAGAAAAACTACATCGACTCCCTCTAGTCATGGAAATAATATAACACATACACAACGTGGGAACTAAATTTTGGCAATTTTTTTTTATAAACGAATAAGAAAAGTCTAGACAAAGTTTTTAGATGAGAAACTAACCCCTATAATCGGTTGAATGTAAGAGAGTTTTAAGGCCAAGTGGGAAAAGTTGATGTAAATTTTTTTCTCATTCTTGTTGAACTGAGAGGCTCATTCTATAACCTAGTATCAGGGGGATGTGTAAGTTTGTCCATCCATCTGTCCATCGAATTGACAAGTGCCTCTTTAAAATTAAAAAAAAAAAAATATGCTCTAAACAGAAAAATAATGTCAGCTATAATAAATCAATTATGTATATATCATGGATTATTTTTTTATGGTTAAAATGTTTATTTCGTCCTATATATACTCTATATAGCATTCAAAAATACAATTTAAACAATGAATAATTACACTTTGTATTTGCACTTTAAAGAAGTTTGCACATGAAGAAATTTAATCCCTCTCGGCTCATGTTAGATTCGTATTTAAGATAGATCTATGATGGTATATAAAACATTTCCATGTGTTAGGCTTCTTTTGCACCACCCACTTATGTATTTGTGTCTTTTGCATTATTTTGTATGGATTTGTAATTGTAAATTTGATTAAGTATAAAATTATGTTAATGATATAACTTCAAAAGAAGTAGAGACGTGTCACAGATGTGTAGTCCAAGTTTACTATAACTAAAGTGGGGATATTGTTGGGAGGAAATATGTTGGTGTTGCACACTTAGAGGTCCACAATGCACCATAACCCTTGTGGGTCCTCCTAGGTCTATGAGAAGAATAGTTCCAACCACTTTGAAACATGTTTTTGACATTTTTGTGTTTTCTTTTTTGGGGAATTTTGTAAATGGGGAAAAATACTTTTGATAGTAAACAATATGCACCACACAATAGTGCGATATAGGTTGGGATATACATTGGATCTCAATTATGAAATAAATGTGATATAGGTTGGGATATACACCACTGGGTCTAAAAAGATACAACAATGTATATCCTAACCTAGATTTCATTTATTGCATTTAGTGTGGGGTTGACATTGTTTACCATTTTCAATTGGCTTGGAATGGTTTTGATATCATATGAACATTATGGAAACTTCTAATTTGAAAATGAGAATTTGGAAGCAGTTCCATTAGCATTTTCTAAATAGTCAATCATCATATTCACAAAAACAATTGTAAAGTTCAACCCATAAAGCATATTTTGATATACATGTCATTTAATGATTACTTTTATAATATTATTTTATGTGATTTTTGAAAGGATATAATTCATTGAATATGATCTTGTAGTAAGACTTAAAATTGTTCTTCATTGGTTAAGAGCTTCTCTCAATCAAACATAAACAAATGGATTAATGACCTAAGACCTAGAGAAATTGGGTAGGAGTGGAACTCTACCCCCATTAAGAATAACTAGTGGGTCATTTCAAGAGGCATGATTTTCCTTGAATCATAGTGATGACATAACTTGCATTCAAGAATATTATCCAATGATGGTTGTCCTCACTATTGGTTGACCATTGAGTTATGATAGGCTTTGGCACCTTTAACATATTATGGAATATAACACTATGGATTTTCCCCTTCCATTGTGCTCATATTCCATCCATCTATAATATGAACATATTGTGGCTATGTACCATTGATCTATCGTAATTTCTAGAATTAATGTGAAGTGGGAAGAATTCCTTTGCACATTGATCTCTGAAAGAGCTTTTATCATTCATGAGGAGGCTGGAAGTTAAGTTGACACAAAATAGTGATCTCTAGATTATATATTCTATAACTTATGATTGTAACTTGTTATATAGATAATACAAGCACAACCATATAGATTAAATGGTCGCGCTGATAGCATCAATCCATAATGAGCATAAAAAATAGGTAATTTCATGATACATATCATCTTTCTAAAATTAAAAAGAAACATAAAACTAACTAAATTATAACTTTATTATTATTGTTATTAAAATAATATTATTATAAGTTAAATATATATACATTTAAAAAAACATGGAACAAGATTCTTAATCATGGAAATTTGCCTCCACTTTACCATGGAGATTCTTAAGCTATGAATAGGCTTTGTTACAATATCATGGGCCAATACCATGTCTTATCAATACCACATGCACAAAAAGTCATAACCTACTCCATATGATACTTGTTCATATGACATTATTTTAGTTAATCAATTTAATTAAAAGAGTTAAAAGAACACAACAACTTTGGACATAAATATCAACCATTGATTTGTGTATACTATTATGAATATTCTAGAATATTTCATGGAGTTTTAATCCCTACCATCCACTTAATAATTATTGATAATTAAATTAAAATTTTGCAATCCCTATTCCAAAATAGACACTCCTAATTAATATGATGATGATGATGATGATGATTAATTTCCATTTCTATAAAATTTTGTATATTGAACCTTTAAAAGGTAAGGAATTACTTAAATTTCTTAAAATTTTATTTTTGTGTTCGAAAAGTGTTAAGAGAAGCTTTTCAAATTGTTTTGGATGTATGTTGGATATTCCAAGAGGAAGTGTTTTTCTTCTTAATCCTCTTAGTGTCACAAAAGAAAACAATTTTTTTATCCTAAGATATTTTGGGAACCAACCCAATATATAGTTTGACATAAAACTAGTAAAATTTTATTTTTTAATTTTAGCAATGTAGTTTAAGTTTTTTTTAGTGAAAGCAAAGGATAATTTTTATTTTTTAATTTATCAATTTATATTTTCAATTTTTTTTTATCCTAAACTTTTGAGACAACGCAATTATTTTTAAAATTAAAAATTTTCTAATATTATCTATATTTACTTTACAAGTATATATAGATAATCAAAAAATCATAAACATATATTTAAATATTGTTTTATAAATTATATTATATATAAAAACTAAATAAATATTTCAAACTATATAAATTTTATAATTTGGAAATTTTATATATTCATATATACCGTACAAAATGGTAACACCTATAGCATGTGAAAATGGATTATTGAAGTTTTTTCTTTTATAAAGAAAACTACAAGGTAAAGCTGCCGAGAGGGGATTTACCTACATGGAAAATCATTAACATACTCGTTTATGATATTGAAATTTATGGAGAAAAGATAGAGTGGTAGTGACAAAACTTATAGAAGACTCCAAAGTCAACATGTAGTTAGTGTTTGCAGATAGATTGATTCAAAAAATTGGATTTTAGTGGAAGGCATGAATGACTTGTCACTCAAACATATTATATGAAAAATCACAATAATGGTTAGTATTATCCAAGGAACGACATTTGAAGAGTATTTATATTGATCTTGGAAACAACTTCTCTAAAAAAGGAATTGCTCATAATAACCAACTTCTTCCTTTTTAATAGAATGGTAGAAGATTCTTTAATTGAAAGCACTCCAACTTCATGACTTGTGATGAAACTGAGAATTTGGGGGTTGCCCAAAATCCCAGTTTCTTTAAAAAACCAAGATCCTGGACCTGTGGGTTATGGCCCACTCAATCTTCCGCTGCGCTGCAATAGGCCCGTTCTTAAGAATGAAACCAGAGTGTAAGGAATTATGCGCACAGAATTCTTTCAACACACACATTTGAATATTATAACAACGCACTACATAAGCGGTGAGCACACATGCATTTAGATAAACACCACACTCACGCTGTTTAACATTAACCAATAAACACTATTGAAATTATGGCTGCAGCGTATTGAAGTTTTGTTGGACAGTGCAATGAATACAGGTTGTTTAAACTGCCACGGTATACGTTAATTAACACAGCGTTCAATTGTAAATTCCACCGCTTCTAATCACATTTTACAGGCACACATATCATAAAAACAAACAATCCACGCACTATTATTCTTTAAACACATCCAATGCCACAACATTTTTCATATGTATCTACAGGCATACACATAACCCAAGTTAATGGAGAGTGCTGCACAGCTGCTCTAAAAGCACGTCCATACCTTTCTATTCATCCATCCAAAAACAAATCTATAAGTTAACACGCAGGGTATACAAACAACACTAAACCCAAGTTTATATATTACACAAAACACTTACAAAATTAAGGCATTTCAGCCTTAAACCGAGCTCACGCTCCACTACATTTTATTCACACAGTTTTTCCTCACAAAAACATATATCCCTCACACCCTATTACATTACATTTATATAAGATGCATTAGGAAGAATTGATAAGATTGTCTCCTAGTTTTTCTACAATGAAAGCTCTCCAAAAGCGTGCATGGCTGTATCCATCTTATCTGTTTTAAATTATCCGCTTTAAATTCGCTTTTCTGCTTTAAAACAAGTTTTTCTCTATTCTGATCCTCTGGTCCAGGTTTGCTCACTTAGTTGTTGGTTGCTCCTGCATCAGACTCCCGAGGCACAAAAATTTATGACCTCCTGGTCATATGCTTTTGGTCTTCATAATATCAATTTTTATCCACTACACTCTTTCACTAGAACTCTGTGAGCTGCAACCAACCTCTACAGTAACAACCTCCTCTGTTACACGATACCTCACCAAGCCCTCCTGCACTCGGTCTTTTGGCATCCTTCTCTAGGTTGCTGCAAATCTTCTCACCTTCCGCTGTCGCCATCTGCACAATAGCAAGACCATAAACTCTTCATCTTTAACTCAACTGTACCTCTTTCCGCAGAATCTTATTGCTCTGATACCACCTGATGAAAATGAGAATTTGGGGGTTGCCCAAAATCCCAATTCTTTAAAAAAACAAGATCCTCGAGCCTGTTTCCTTTGTGATTTCTTCATTTTCTGCAGGAGTCATTCTATATGCTGCTTTTTTAGGCAAACTTGCTCCAGGAATTAAATCTATATGATGACTAATTCTTCAGATAGGCGGTAACTCATTAGGCAAGTCATCAACAATAATATCATAATAACTCTCCAACATTTCTTGAACTTCAATAGGTAAATCAGAAACTTTGGTGGAAGTCATGATTACCTTGGGCTTGCAAATTACAACATAGCTTACCTCACCTTCTTTCATCTGCTTCAAATACTCCTTTCCTCCAAGTAGCATAGTTTTTTGATCTGTCTTCTGTCCCGGTCCGCCTTCTTCTGGTAGTGGCAGTAATGTATGGTTAACACCATCTTTCTCAAACTTGTAGGTGTTTCTTTTTCCATCATGCATGGCTGCTCTATCATATTGCCAAGGCCTCCCCAACAATATGTGACACACATCCATAGGCATCACATCACAAACAACTTTGTCCTTATACTTGCCCACTTGAAACTTTAATTCACACTGTTCACTTACCAATAGCTGATGTCCTTTTTGTAACCATGACACCTTATACGGTGTTGGATGCCTCCTTGTTTTCAGCTTCAATTTCTCCACTACTTCTGTATAAACCAAGTTGTCAGTGCTGCCACTATCAATGATCATCTGGCAACATTTCCCTTGAACTTTGCATACTGTCCTGAACAAGGTTTTCCTTTGCGGCGGTTCAGTCACCTCCTTTGCTAATTTAATCAAAACTTTGTTAAGTACCAGAGATTCTCCTTTCTCTGGTGTGTTCTCCTCTTCTGGTACTGCTGTAACTGGTGCCTCTCCCTCAGCTGGAGCAACAATTGCATTTCTCTGTCTTAATTCTGCATTCTCTGGACATTCAAAAGCTCTGTGTCCTGGTTTGTTACACCTGTAACATCTTATTTCTCTGCCTCTTCCTCTGTCTCCTCTTACCCTGTAAAAACTCCCTCTGCCTCTTGCATCACCTCCTCTGGATGCATGCGGGGTTGAGCTACTGCTAGCTCCATCTTTAGGTGTTGTAGACCTTCCTCTACCACCTTGACTTCCTTTCCCTCTGAAACTCCCTCTCCCCCTGGCAGACTGCTTCCTTATGAGTTTTTCTTCAGCCTTTAGTGCTATCTGATAGGCTTCCTCTACTGTTTTTGGAGACAATAGACTTATTTCATCCTGAATGTCCATTCTGAGGCCATTCATATATCTAGCCACTCTCTCAGCTGTGTCTT
>APFE030083104.1:7802-29570 GCA_000404065.3 Pinus taeda
TCTTAACTGCTCTTAAGCAATACTTTCATTTTTCCTTTGTTAGCATAGTGAAAGATTCTTAGTTGCCTTTCACTCACTAATTCCATAACTTCATTAAAAAATTTGGTAAATTGCTTCACATATGCCTATCTGGCTCTGCAGCAAGACTCTCCCCTCATAAACATTCTTCAACAACATACTACCTCAACTCCATTGCCCAATGGACCAAACTGTTCTATGATCTACATCTCAGCTCTGCTTGAAATTCACCAACCCACCAAACTCAAACAAAGCACACCATAACTAGCCTAAAATCATCCACCAACAAAGCCAAATTACAAAGAGAGAGCCCTCTCTGGTTATAGGTAGGCTAGGACCTGTAGCTAAAAGATTGGTCAGTGGTTACCTCAGCCATATTCCCTTTAGGAAGCAGGGAAGAACCTGAGTGTTAACATTAATGGCGACTCCACTAGGGACCTTATGTCAAATTACCAAGTGAAAGGAAATAAGCTTCCTGTTTAAACCTTATCATAAGATACCAATGAAAGAAAACTCAGAAGCTGGCTCCAAAGAAGAAATCTCGTTACACTAGGTCCAATCCTGACTCTAATCCCCCAACTATCTTTGAAAACCCCAATTTAATCCCCAAAATCTTAAAAAAGCAGGAGCAACTAGGAGAGCTCTCATATTCAGATACAGAACCAATTAAGGAGAGCTATATTCCTACTCCTGTCAAAGCATCAGTTCACCCTCACACTATCCCTACTTATCCTAGTTCCTCATCCACTCCCCAAGGTAGTTTCCCCACTCCTCCATCCCCAACGCACCTTACTCCTATTATCCTTGTTGTTCCAGCTATTCCACTCCTACTTGCTGTCCCTTTTGTCCCTGCAAATATGGCTAGATATGCTCCTTTACACCTACCTGCAAATCTAGGGGCAATGCCCCAAGACTATCAAGGAAAAATCACTTACTTTGATGGTACTGGCACTTATACAGCTCAACAACACACCAAGAGAATGCAGGACTATTTTGAGAACTATGAGATAGATGATGAAGATGTAAGAATGAAATTTTTTGTGCAAAGTTTGACAGGGGATGTAAGGAATTGGTTTAGGTCTCTAGCTGCAAACTCTATAGTCAATCCTGATGCCTTATACCTAAGTTTTTTAAACAGATGGGAAAAGAAGAAAGACCCTCTACACATACTAACAGAGTATGATAACTTGAAAAGGGGTCCACAAGAAACAATTACAGATTACTGTGCTAGGTTCAATAATGTATATAACGCCATCCCTCAGAACTTGAGACCTCCACCTGATCTGGCCTTGATCAAATTCCCGGATGGATTTGATCCAGACATGGCATATCAATTAAGAGAAAGAGCACCTCCAAGTCTTGTAGACATGCAGAATATAGCTGTAAGTGTGGAGGCAAACCTAATTGCCAAGAGAACCAGAGCAAAAAATGAGAGAAGAATAACATTTAAAGAGGAACCCTCAACCTTTGACCAAAAGATCCCAAGTGGGATGGTAGTGAGTTTTTAAGGCACTAGAGCCTCGAACCTTCCAAATAATTCTTATTAATCACATTTTTATCTCAATCATTTTTCTTGAGATTAATTTCCATAACAATTTGTCTCCCATAGTCAAATTCATGAGGAATGGATCTATTGGACTCCAAGGCCTCTATTGGATTTTGGTGCTTTTATAATGTTCTAGATAACTAATTGGAATAGTTTTATACTTGTTTTCTTTCTTTCCAAAAAAAAATCATCAATGCCTTAGAGATTTGTAATTATATTCCTTTTGCAACTAAAAGAGTAGAAAACTTGAAGATTATCATTATCGATACTACCAACTTAATCAACATCAAATTCCCTACCAAATTAAGCCATTGCACCACCCATTCATCCACTTTCCTCTTGACCTTACTAAGAATATTTTTCCTAATTGAAGGAGAGTGAGAACATAAACATTTGGGTGGTCCCAAATAAGTGAAGGACTTCATTCATATTTGAAGGAGAAGGATAAGGAGAAGGAATTTGTAATTTGAATCAAGGAGGATATGCTGATGTTTTGGGCATATATTTGACATTTTTGCTCATTGACTTCTCCACCTAATGATTTGAGGAAGATATCCAATACTCCTTTGAAGAGTAATTCTATAATAATTTAAGCCCCTCCAAGAAGTATGGTTTCATATGCAAATTGAGATTAATTCAATTGTCTCACACCCCTAACCATTGTGATGCCAAGAAGACATCTCATTCTTTGCTCCTGGTTAAGTTTTTATCCAAGTGGATATTGGTGGCCTCCCACCTATTCCACCTGGACCCCAACACTAATTGTTTCAGTTTCCTTAATTGTAGTAGAATTTCCTATTTTTGGTAGTTTTTTGGTTCCTAAACTTCTAGAGCTGTTTTGAGCCTCTAAACAGTGTTTTTGTGAAAAACATGTCAAGATCATACCCTATGGGTAGGTGTTTTCTTGGAAAAATTGTTGTCCTCAGATATATTTTTCTAAAGAGGTATCATGTACACAAAACATAAATCATATGTCCAAATTACGAGCCCAGGAAGTTTCCATTGCAACTAATCCCAACAAGGCCTACAAAATTTTGGCGCTTCATCTCCTAGAGTTAGGTTTTTGAATGTTTGGGTTTTTCCCATTACTTCTCAATAATAAAAATTCATATGAGCCTCAATGTAACAAAGTTCAAAAGGCATGTATCCATCACATATTTTCTCAAAGATAGGCTACCAATCCTCAAGCTAGTTTATTTCGATTTTGCATCTAAACAGTTTGAATATTTTATCATTAATGAATTGAAGTTCAATTTTCATTGTAGCTTTGTGTTTCTATTTAAGTATGTATTTCATTTCATTTCTGAATAAATCTGGATCAAGTTTCCTACTAAGAGAGTTAGGCATCAAAATATATAATTTTTTGGATAAGAGACACCCTTCATATAGAACCTTAATGGATTAGAAAAATGAACAAGGACTCCCATTTACCAGCAAATAAATCCAAGGGTTGTTGATACATTCATAAATCTAATTTACAATGGTGCTATTAAAACCAATTTTCCACATAAATGAAAATATAAAGGAATGATAGACTCTGTCAAAAGCATTTTCCATATTAATATCCATAGCCATTCCATGATGCCCTTGGCACTGAATAGATTGGTGGCATCCTGGACTAAAATCGCTTTACTTACAATTTGTCTATCTTCCATGAAACCCCCATGGTTGGGTCTAATGAATTTTTCCAACAAGAGTTTAATTATTTATTTAATTATCTTAGAGATAATTTTATATGAGACATTGTGTAGATAAATTGGGTGAAAATGAGCAAAGGAGGAGGGAGATTTATCTTTGGTGCCGAAAAACAAGAAGGAACATTAACTACTCCTCCCATTCTGTGTGATGTATGGATATACCTAATCATTTTTATGAGGTCAAATTTGATAATGTGAAATGTTGAGAAATAGAACTGTGTTAAAAACCCATTAGGACTTGGTGCTTTATAAGGATCCAAAACCAATAAGGCCTTCCTCACTTCATCTTCAAACATTTCTCTTGACTGAGCACATAATTGTCTTCCTACAAGATTAGAAAGGAGATTTTATATAACATCTCCTTGACCGTATTTGTATTTGCCTCTAGATATGTGAATTGCATGTCTTCAAAATGTGAAACAACTATTGCTTTTATGGCCTCAAATTCATCCACTTTATCTGCTTCCTCCACTTGAATTTATGGGATATTGTTTTCCATGCCTTTTCTCTAGCCTTCTTATCGAAAAATGATTTATTATGATCCCCTAATGCCAACTAGAGACTTCAATATTTTAGTCTCTATGAATCCTCAATGTCTTTCAAATAGTTTTCATATTTTGGGAAAGATTCATCTTCCTCTATCAATATTTGCCTTGTGACTTTTCCATCTTCTATATTAGATTGCACTTGCTCTAGTTGGGATTGGATCTCCTAACACTCGAGAGGAGATAAATCATTTTTATCCCATTCCTTCAATGTTGATTTTAGAGTTTTAATTTTCTATTCCCAAATAAAGGCTCGGGAGCTTGTAATCCATTTACTCCATGTTTTAGAGAAGATATATTTGGATGATTTGTTGTTGACATAGAACAGATTATATATGAAGGGAATGGGGCCATAATTTACTATGTCACTAAGAATTCGAGAGATGGTTCTGTGATCTAAAAGAATCCAAGGGATTATCTTGGAGGAAGTTGAATCTACAATGTCTAAGTAGGAGTTGTGTACTAAAAATTGATCTAGACAAGTTACTATATGGTTAGGCCTCAACTTTTTATTATTCCAATTGTAACATGCCCTAACTCATTTTTATATCAATTAGAACCCCTTTTGATCTTGAAAGGGATCATGAAATATGGTGCATTATCACTTTTTTCTTAACGTAGAATTAGGTTGAAGTCTCTTGCTACCACAATTATATTCTAGATATCGATTTAGACTATGGAGTGAAGAAAATCCCAAAGTTATCCTTTTGCCCATAATTGCTAGGAGAGTACATATCCAAAATGTTATAGTTTTTTCCATTGTGTTGGTGTAATAAGTATACAAATACCCAAGATGATGATTGCATACTTTAAGAGAGATTAAGAATGGATTTATCCTCAAGGGAGCACAAACTTAAAATTCCCCTTGAGAGTTTATTATGGCACCTTCACGTTTAGGCCAACAAGTCCAATGTCAAGGTCATCATCTGACCTAATATTTATTTCCTAGAGTAGGTGAAACCATGGTTTTTCTTTCTTCATGGAACTCTCACTAATTTGACTTTATCCTTACTACCAAAGCCCATAAAATTATAGAAAATCATCTTCATTTCTTTTTTATTATTCTTGTTGGATCACCCTAGTGTGGAGGGGTTGTTGCTTTGATTTCTTGTTGATGTAGTACCTACTCCAAAATTATTTAGTACACTTTTTTTTTCCAATATCTTTCTCTTACTCAACTTGGGTCTCGAGACTCTCCCTTGATGTTTGATGTCCTCTCCTTTTATAAGTTTTCGTGTTGAATTTCTTGAAACTATACAACTACGAAGATGAAATTCATAAAAAAAAGGCAAGTAAATACTGAAATCATATTTAAATTTCACCAAGATACAAATATACTCAACATTCAATAAGAAACAGAAAAATACTTGTGATAAAAGCACATGCACACAAAATTCATATGCGTGTTTTACCCAAGAAATCCATACAGGAAAACTTGCTTTCTTTGATGTGGTATTTTATTGATTGTTATTTGAGAAATGGATCGATTACAATTCAATGCACTGCTATTGTAGCCAACAATTTGTCACTGAGAAAGTTCTAGGATTCTCCTCACTATTCTTAGCTCTATAATTATTCTCATCCTACTCAAAATCACTACTCTCAGCCCCTAAGAAGATACTCCTGGCCTTGCTCTTGATCTCGAACCTGCACACAAATATTCTTTGTTAAAAGTAGTCTCGAATTTCTCTGTGAATCCTGATCCTTGCTCCTGAATCAATGTTTTCTCCCTAAAGAATGTGCATTCCAAACAAAAAACTATTAATTATCTTGTGTCTTCATCCTTCTCTTTCTTAATAAAATTTGATGCGTACAAGGAGGCCTAGTTGAATACCTGTTCAGACTAGTGTCACGAGTTTCCTTTGCTAGTTAATTGGAGCAAATCTCAGTTACACTTGGACTAGCTCTCAGTGAACTAGATTAAGTTTCTCCTTTATCTCCTCTAGCTGTGATTCGAGTTAACTGACTCAACTCATCCTCTCTTCACTTATCTTTTAAGTCTTCACTCAGACTAACTGAACTTGGCATTGCCACCTCATCCTATAGTTTTGCTGAAGAAGACTCCAAATAACTAAAGCTCGAACACTATGCATGAAAACTTGATGAGCATTCCAGTAAAATGGAAATCAACTTATTGTCATTGAATACTATCTCATGAACTCACATTCATGCTAGAGAAAGAATAATTCAAGATATTCACTGGCTAAGGCACAAGCCAAAATACCTTCCATCACTACATGTTCAATACTCCCTCTTAGTGAGGAAGGTATTTTGTACAAATCCCAACTTAGCTATGAAAAATGAACTTTCCTTTGACAAAGGCCTTCGTCAAGAAATATACAACCTGATCATCTATTCGAATGTATTTTAGCTTTACTGTACCTTTCTTCACATAATCCCTGAGATGATGGTACCTAATCTCAATGTGCTTGGAGTGATCATGAAGCACTGGATTCCCAAATAGCTTAATGCAACTCTAATTGTCACAACATATCATAGTGGGATCCATTCCTTGCCTGAAGAGACCTACAAGATACTTCCTCATCCAAATAACTTCACATTCTACCAAGCAAAAATGCATGTGCTCAACCTCGGTTGAATTGAGTGTAGTTGATATCTACTTCTTACTTAACCAAGAAACTAAGGTTGATCCAATGCTGAAGATGCCACCTAAAGTACCCTTCCAATTTGTAGAGGTCCCTTCCCAATCTGCATCTGTGAAGCCCTCAAGCCTCACTCCATCAAGTTTTTCGTACCATAATCCCTAATCTTTTGTGCCTATGGCATACCTCAAAACATGCTTTGCAGTAACCTAGTGAAATTTGGTAAGATCCATCATGAACTGGCTCAAATATTTGACCCCAAAACATCTGTTAGATCATGTGTTGTCTAAGTACATCAATGACTCGATGAGTTGTCTATACAATGTAGCATCCACTCGCTCTACTCTATTAGTGTCCACCTTCCTCTAGTTTGTGACTAGAGGCATGGTCATAGGATTACACTCTTGCATATGAAACCTCCTAAGAATATTTGTAGTGTACTAACCCTTCCCCGAGAAGATTTCCCCATCACCCTACCATACCTCCATCCCATGGAAATAATGCATAAGCCCTATGTCCTTCATCTCAAACTCTCTTGGAATACTTCTCTTGCAATCCTGAATGAAGCTGTCTACTCCAATCAAGATAAGAGTGTCAACATAGAACACTAGAATGAGTGGAAGCCCTCCAAACATGATGTAGTATGGGTTGACATCTGCCTCACTCTTAGTGAAGCTTAATATTTGAAGGTACCTATCAATGTTAGTGTACCATGCTCTCAATGCATTTTTGAGCTCGTCAATAGCTTGCTTCAACATGTAGATATGAGTGTCTCTACTGAAAGTCTCAAACCCCTTTGGCTACTCCATATAAATCTCTTCCTCAAACACGTTGTTGAGGAATGTTGTCTTCATGTCCATTTGGTAGATCTTCCACCCCATCTAAGTTGTAAGTGCTCAAATTATCCTGATGGATGACTAATAAGCCACTAGGGAAAATGTCTCATCATAGTTGATGCCCTCAACCTATGAGAATCCCTTGGCCACAAACCTACCCTTGTAATCCTCCACACTCCCATATCCTGCATGCTTCACCTTATACACCTAGTGTGAACCTAAGAATGATTTTTCCATTAGGTGTGGCACAATCTCCTAGACATCGACCTTCATAATGCAGGAATATTCCTCCACCATGGCATCTCACTAAACCTGTTGAGAGGTTGCCTCCTCGAAACAAGAAGGCTTTGAGTATATCAATTTATTCATTAGTTCCAAGGACCTGGTGTAACTTTGTGGCTTCTTTCTCTATCTGAGCATAGAGATGGGAACATCA
The DNA here is from genome assembly GCA_000404065.3 of Pinus taeda. Classification (NCBI taxonomy): domain Eukaryota; kingdom Viridiplantae; phylum Streptophyta; class Pinopsida; order Pinales; family Pinaceae; genus Pinus; species Pinus taeda. Next base: position 15,484 of record APFE030083104.1, read on the forward strand.
ACTCATTCTTGGGCCTCCTAAATCAACCTCTCATCCCAATTGACTCTCGTCATCCCTATGCTCAAAGTTACTAATAGAGTGGTTTCCTCCACTCGTATTGGCCTTTCTTGCTCATCGTGCAATAAGTCCTTGTCATCATGATATACATCATTATTGCCACTTAGCCAAGACTTAGTTCCTGGTACTGGATGAGGCTTCTTCTTAGGAGTGAGAAGCTTCTCCTTAGGCACTCCAAACTGCTTTTTCTCCAAGGAATCCCTTAGAGCTTCATCCTTTGTAAAATTGATGTCCTACTTGATAACCATTGTTAGGTCCCTATAATACTAATGATTACCCCATTACTATTGTAGTTGTATCCCTTATTAATATTTTTGTGCCCCTATTGTAGCCATATTGTTATTACTGTGTCCCATAGAATCCCTCCATTGTTATTTTTGTGGCTTTATATTATTATTGTTAGGTTGGCTGGGTTATATTGTGACTCCTTAGACTCCTATATATAGAAAGGAGGTTTTGTCATTTGAATCATCCAAGAATTATTCATTTGTGTAATGTAAATGAAGTTTCCCCCTCAAAGAGGCTGAATTCTAAGGGGTTCGACTATCCTTTCTATATTTTTGTGAGCTAGTTTCATAACATTTGGTATCAGAGCATTGGATTCTAGGGTTTTGCTGCTCCAAATAGGTCATCGTGGAATTTTCGCTATAACTTTTTTCTGCGATGTTTTAGAAGCTACAAAAAAACCCATTTGAGACGAAATCACACTGAACCTTGGATCCGAATTTCAAATATTTTCTCACTATATTTGTGGAGATATGATCTGAGGAAGTTGGTCTTCTTGCAGACTCCTAAATTACATTCCAAACGGGTGGCCTGGGGAAAATATTCATAACTTTCTCTCTGAGCATTAGATTGAAATTTTGTAAGAAGGTACAGAAAGAGGATGGACTGTAGTTTCTTTTATACATTTTTCAGGGCCAAACGTCAAAACAGTGACTCATGGCATGTCATACAAGTTCGCTCTACTGAACTAGTCTATAATCAGGTCACTATGGGAGATTTGGCATAACTCTTCCCTGGAGAATCCAATTTGGATCAGACTGGTGGCATTAGAAAGAGGATGCAGATGACTACTAAAGGTTGCAATTTTAGAACTGGATGATCTGAAATTATAAAGATACATCAGATTCAATATCAAGCTCCTACAAAGTAAAAAAAAAGTGTGTAGTTTTTTTTTAATTTTTGCATAAGCTTGGTTTGAAAAATTAGTTTGAAGGAATTCAAAGGGCTTAGTAAAGCATTATGATCAATAATTTATGCCTCAAGGAAATAAAATGCAAACGCCTAGTAAGCAACCAGAAAGCTCTAGCATGACTAATGAAAAAGAGGAAGAAATGCAACGTGATATATAGAAATTACGAGACCAAGTGCAACGAGTGTCACTTGCACAAAAAGGAACAGAATCTGAGATGGATGGTTTAAAGAAATATGTAGAAGCTAAGATGGATGGTTTAAAGAAAGGCATAGAAGATAAGATGGATTGTTTAAAGAAAGGCGTAGAAGCTAAGATGAATGACGTGGAAGCTAAGATGGACGATTTGAAGATAGATTCGAAGACATACATGGAAGATTTGAAGACAGGTATGGAAGATTTGAAGACATATTTAACAAAGTTTCTACAATAAATGCTTACTAATGGTGAAAGGGTAGTAAAGGAAACTCATGATGAGAACAAAAGAGATGTTAATCATGATTTCATGGACACTAATGTTGGATCAAAGACCCACCATATTCCAAAAATCGATATGAGGAAGTTTGATGGCAAGGATCCTGCAACATGGATATTACAAATGGAGAAATTTCTTGATATCAATAATGTGCAAAACACACAAAAGGTACATATTGCAACTTTATATTTGGAACCAAATCAGTTTGTATGGTATCAATGGCTTTGCTCTCGTAAACAAATTATCACTTGGGCAATTTTTACAGAAGAATTGATAGCACTTTATGAGAATACAAAAATAAACTCTTTTTTTAGCCAATTGATAAGTCTCAAACAAAAGGGTTCAATAATGGAGCACATAGAGGAGTTCCAAAAATTGAACATAAGGGTAAAAAATATTCCAGAGGAGCATAATATTGATGTGTTCATAGGGACCTTAAAGGATAATATCCAACATGATGTTCTCCTTCGGGAACCCGATTCATTAGAGAAGGTATTCAGGTTAGCAAGAAAAATGGAAAGGAAAATTATGGCAACTGGTGGGCTCCAGTATTGCAGCAATGATTGCAACTCCTGGGGCTCCCTTTTTTACTTTTATCAAACCGGTAGTTCATAACAAACTTGGAGGCGATGGTGCTATATGCACAAGTACTAACTCTTGTCGCGACTATCACTTGATCAACTGGCACAATTCCACTAGGAGCTTAAGCCAACTTCTATGAGTTCTTAGAAGAAGCTTTTAACTATGATGGATGAAAGCTAACTCAAAGGAGGCTAGTCTACTTGCAGAAAGAAGATGAAAGTGGAAAAGGAATGCAAACCCTAGCAAACCCTAGTTTTACCGACTAACCCTACCGGTGCAAGAAAAAAGGATGAAAGTTGTAGAAATGGATGCCATTGACTATTGGAAAGGTAAAGTGCATGTGACTAATCTACTTCTGAAGTGAAATCTGAAAAAGGAAAACATCTTTTGTATTTTTGAGTAATTTTGCATAATTATTATGCATGTGCTTTAACGATTTTTGAATGTGCAGAGGTTGATTGGTGAAAGGAAATGGAGTAGGTGCTTGCAGGAGGTTGGTAAGGTTAGAAGAAGGCCTAAGGGGTCCCTAGCACCCTTCTAGAGAGTTTCACAATGATCAGATCTCGAAAAACCGCTCACGTGAACTTCTACAGGAAGTCTGCAGGGTTTCTACAGGACGTTCTACAAGAAGATCCGAAAGAGGATTTTGGAGGGTTGATGGTGGAAAAACAGTGGGAAAGTGGAAATGGAGGATGGATGAGGATGAAAATGGGCCTAGAACCTGGTAAATGAGGCTAAGGAGTGATTAAGGTGGTTGGATTCGTTCAAGGATGGAAGGAGCAATGTTGCACAAGAATGTAGGAATTAGGGCAAATTGGGGAAGTGTGGCAAAGGAAGGGAAGCATCTGAGTTAGGGCATGGAGCAGGTTGTATTGATGGAGGAAGGGTAGGCAAGGATGTGTTATAGATGCTCTGCACATTATTTCTCAAAACTGATTAAAGAAAAACTAGAAAAACCAAAGAGCTAGCTATTTTGACCTACTTTGACCTAGAAACCAGAAACATGATGAACATAAGTTTATTGGCAGAAAATCATGCAAGATAACTATGGAAACTAAGAAAGAATAGATTCTAAACATGCAAGTACAATTGGTATCAACTTTCATAACTAAAAATATAACACTAGCAATTGCATAAAGAGGCAAAAACAGTGTTTTTGTGGCAACAAGGACGCCTTGGTCTCAGCTCATCGTCCCAAGGAGGGAGAGGTGAGATCAAGGGTTGCTTGATGGCCTTTTTCGAAGATATTTTCCTTTACCAAACTATCAAATCAACCTGAATCATGAAAAGCTACTTTAACCATAAAAAACAACCTAAGTAACAAAGCAAGATTTTAACCTAAATAACAGAAATTATTCTCTGAATGCAGCAAAGACACATAAAAGTGCACAAAGGAGGTGCTAACACTTGGGTTGGGTCCAACCCCAAGAGCTACAGCCTCCTAAGAAAGATTAGAGCTGGTGCAAAGCTAGATTCATCTTTATTGATAAAAAAAAATAGTTACATCCCCAAAACTGTCTACAAGAAAAAGCTCGAAAATGTGCTGATACAAAGCTGCACTAAAGTGCTAACCTACTGACTAAAATCCAACTACAATATAACTAAAATCTGACTAAAAACTAACTAACTAAATTGATTCCCTAAGACTTCTTATTTATACAAATTGAGGACCCCAATAGTCTTCATAAATTTTAGGAACTCAGCTGCCAAAACTTGCAGTTAACAGCATTCCTACTTGACTTGCTTGGATGCCCCTTGTGCTCTGAGTTTTTGATGGACAATTCGATGTAAGGGCTCATAAATAAAGGGGACGCCTTCCTACAAATCCTCTCCCTTGTTCTTTCACAAATTTGGCTGCCAAGTGCTCATTAAACCTTTGATTTTATCTCAAAATTGACCAAAAATCTGCATAAAGCACACATTAGACTTTTTGGCATAATGACTAACCCAATTCACTCTATTAGCGTAAATATAATAAAAAACATGCAATAAAGTAATGAGAATGGTGAATTAAGTTGAATTAGGATGTTGAATGAGCCCATATAATTACCCATTTCTGGGGCTCATCAACACCCCCGTACTGAAGGTGTTTCTCATCCTCTGAGAAACTAATCTATCTCTTCATTCTTGCTGGCTCTAGTGGCCTCCTTATCATCCCAAGCTTCTGATGTGGTCTACTCATGTGTGCCATAAAATTTTTCCTTTTTGTCCATGTCCTTCCACTATTCCTCCTATTATGCTTGTTTGAATTCTTGTGCTTTTCTTAGCCTTAAAATACATGGAGGTTTGCCTTTTTCCTTTTCCTTTTTGTTTTGTAGGTGTGCTTAATGCAGCAAACACAGTTGTTGCCTCCCTTGCCAATATCTCAGGTGATTTATCCTCTTGCTGTTCTTTTTCCTTGCTTCTTGTAGAAATCCCTGTGTCAATTGTTTCTGTGTGTGTTGCTGAGATCTCAGGGTGTGTCTTTTCCTTTTGTTTTTGTGTGCCTGCTTTGGCTGTGGTAGCCTTCATTTGGGCTTTTTTGGCCTTCTTTGTCCTACTGTGCATCATATTTTCCCTTGATGTTGTTGTTGTTGTTTCTTCCTCTATTTTAGGCTCAACAATCTGGCCCATTTGTCCTTTTTCTTTCTGTTCTTTCTGTGTTGGAATGTCCTGTGTTCCTTCACCATTGGTTTTCTCACCTTCTTCAATGTGTTCTCCCTCCTCACTGTTGGATGGGGAGATGTTTTCGGCCAAAATTCTAATATTTTCATCCTAGACATGTTTCTAAAGATTTCCCAAGATATGGGAACAATGTAGGTGTGCAAAGCATCTTCCACCAATAGTTTGATGAGCCCATGATGGGCCAATTGATCTAGGATCCCTTCATTTAACTTTGTACCACATTCAATTAGTGACTGAAGAAGGAAATAGGGGATGCTCAGTTTCTTGGCTGGAGGCAAGGCAATCCCATGCCTTAGTTCACACAGCAACCTGAAATGATAACCATAGATGATGTTAAACCACCCTTCACACGTGATGTACTTCATAATTTGGAAACTGACTTCACTCCAGAGAGTGCTCTTTTTATGTTTTAATCAGAAAAGGAAATGCTCAGGCAACCAAACAGTCAATCTGAAACAGAGGATAGTTGAATTTGGTTTCCCCTAAACCCAAGAAGGAATTTCTCGTGTGTCCAATATCAACAAGCAACAATTCCCTTGTTTTAAGACTGTTGTCACCGAGAACTCGACTGTTTGCTTATGAAAGGAAGAATTTTTTTTTACAGGCAGAGCACAAGGATCAGGTTCTCTTCTCAGCACACAGACAGATAGGAAAATCCAAAAATTTTTTACACACACACAGGCTGGCCTCAACGGCTGCATATATCTTCCCTACAAGAGAATTTAAAAAGAAAACGTGGAGGAGATTTTTGATGCAGGAAAACTGGGGAAACTCAGTGCAATATGTAGGCAAACATTTTCCTTCCACTACACAGGCAAACTTTTCTTTGATTTTTAATCTGATGTCGTTCAATTCACCACCTTGCACAAACGTACCATGCATAGAGGAGTTTTTTCAAGCCTACCTCATTTGGAGCTCCAAATTCAACAAAAATCCCAGGTTTTCCTGCTCCGTAAAGCTGTTCTGCCTTTCCTGTAGAACCCTTCCTGTAAAAGGCTCCCGGTTCCTGTAGAATTGTTACAACTTCCTGTAGAATGTCGATAAGCAGGAGGGTTTTGAAAAATGGTCGAGAAAGACTAGTTCGCTGCTATGGAGGTGGTATGGAGCTTGTTGCAGCTGTAGGGACGATGATAAAATGGAAACAACGGTGGTGAGAGTATTTCAAAGATGAGTTTGATTGGTTGTTTATGGAGACTTCCATTGATGGAGGGTGAGCTGGCCAAGTGCACATTGGCCCCATGCAGACCGTTGGTCCCCACTGCAGTATTATTATGAATTGTATGTTCTCTGCATGTAATCACTTCCATCAATTACGTTGGATTTTAAACAGCCACCACTAACTTTTTTTAGTTTTCTTCCTGAGATGGTTGAGCACATGTGCCGATTGCACCCATTGAGCGTTGTTTGAACTAGATGAGGTGCTGTTTGAACTAGATGAGGCGTTGTCTGAACTGGATGAGGGTGGCCAGTCAACTAGCCACTGATCTTGTTTAATCCCAACCATCTCACTGTCCATGAAATTCTTAAATTACATTCATGTAATAGAGGAGTGGATTTAGTCACATACCTGGAAGTCGAATGCAGTTGTTGTGAGGTGGTGTGGCCTTTCCTTTTGCTGGATGCCTTTGTTTCTGTGGATGCATGCTAGTTTGGTTGCTGATATGTGGCTATTTTTCTTGTGCAAGTATCCTCTAGCTGGATCTAAGCTGCAGGAGTTTGTTTCAACGTTCAGATTTGCATCCTCATGCTGCTGATGCTGGATTTTTACAAGACAGTGACTTGTTTTGTCCATAGCTCCCAAATGATAGATCAGATTGACCTGAAACTTTCTGAGCATGTTTCTATCATCATTATGCACCTCCCATAGCAAAATTGTGGTCCATGGATGCACGGATTTTGAGAAAAACTGAAAATGGCTGAAGGTGACAAGGTCAATATCTTGGAAACTGTGCACTAGAATTGGCTGAAACTATTAGGGCAGGTTACTATCACCCATATGCATCTCCCCATGAAACAGGTTTTGAAATGGATGCACGGATATGGAGAAAATGCAAAAATGGCTGAAGGTGATGGAGGCTGATTTCTTGGAAACCATGCACTAGAATTGGCTGAAATTGCTCAGGCATGTTGCCATCATCCCTATACAGCTCCCCATAAAATAGGTTTTTAAATGGATGCACGGTTTTCAAGTTAGGGAAAAAACAAATTTATGCTCTATGTATTTTTGTTTCAAAGCATTTTGCAGTTTTTTGCACAGTAAGAAAAAATGAGCTTGGGCTATAATGCAGACTTGGAATTGATGGGAGAGAAGTTTGAAGATTGCAAGAGGATTTATGAACCCTTTTATGAAGCTTCCATGTTCACCAAACTGCTTTTTAAAATCCATTTCTAGCTTTTTGTAATTTCTACAGGAACTTCCTGTAGAAAACAAAGTTTTCAGAAAAGAAGCACAATGAGGTGGAAAAAATGATGGATAAGGGTGAGGGATGGAATCAGGGATGTTTACAGGCCTCATATATAGATTCTCAACCTTCGAGTCCTCTTCTAAGATCGATTTTGGCTTGTTTGCAGGTTCTACAGGAACTTCCTGTAGAAGACACAAAACTTCCTGTAGAAGGTGAAATCTCAGTCCGAATGGGACCAAATATTGGGAAAGGGTAGTGGTCATGCAGGAATGGATTGTGAGGGATGCTTGTAGCCTGGTGCTGACCTCTGTCTTTGTCTTGTGCGATCCTCCTATCCTGCAATGTCCTTCTTGCAACCTGTAATTTATTCACCAGAAATTAGGTCTATTTTTCTTTTTCTCTTTGTTTTCTTTCTCTTTTTTTAGAAAACAACTAGGGCGCCTCATGGAGGTTTTCACCCTAATTGCCTGCCATGGGTGCCTCCAAGGGAGGTTTTCACCCAGGGATCTTATTCTTTTTTCTTTTCTCTTATTTCCAACCCATTGACCGCTTCATGGAGGTTTTCAATCAATGAGCCAATCTAAGGCACCTCTGAGGAGGTTTTTACCTTAGATTTTTATTTTCCTCTTATTTTCATTTTTTTCTTTTTTCTTTTTTCTTTTTTTTCCTACCCTACTGTATTTGAAAAAAAAATCATTTTCAAGTATAAGAATACTTCCAATGGAACCATGTGCACATCGAGATTAGAGACGAAATGATGTGGAGGCTTGAAATGTATGCTTTGACAGGTATCTGGATTTCAGAGACCAAATGATTTGACTTTGAAGGGATCAAACATAGCTGAGGAAGAGAGTACTGCTGCAACTTAGTGACCATCTGGAACCATATCTTAATATAGCTTTGATATCCTTAGTCATTTTGCTAATCTGGATCATTCTCGATATCTTCTTCTATCATGACCTTCACATTTTTCTCTTTTTGCTGATTTTTCTCTTGAATACATGGATGATTTGATGGTAACCATGAGGGAGCTCTCTCAATCTCTGATTCTGATGTCTTCTCTTCATCAAGGGCAGCCCATGGTGCTTTGATCTCCTCTTTTGAATCTTCTTTTGCTGGATGTGGTCCTTCAATGTTGTCAATATAACCTCTGTTTTTCAATACTCTTCCTGAGCTATGGTGAATATCATTGAGCTCAAAAGGAATTATTTGGAATTGTTGTGCCTCAACATTGTAATTGGGTTGAGCTACTCCAATGTGCGGGTTTGAAAATGGTGGTACGGATAGTTGAGTGGGGGTGTATATTTGAGATGGATGTGGATGGAGCTGTGGTTGGGCAGGTGGTTTCCCACTATATAATTGCTGAGCCTTCCTGTTATTTGGGTTCGAGTTCGGTTGAGCAGGCATTTGGGGCTACCTTGGTGGAGCAGGAGGTGATGGTTGCAGTTGAGTAGGTGGTGGAGGCAAAGGAGTGGGAGGAGAGTTGTATTTGGGCCTCCACCCCTGATGAGGTGCATTCCACGGAGGCTGTGGCTGAGCATAGGAGTGAAATGAATGAGTAGCTGGTTGAGCATGATATTGATGAGGATATTGTGGAGCGATAAAAAGGTGTCTTTGTAACTCCTAATTGCCTCACATTAATTATCAACCCAGGGACAACTTTTTATTTCAAGAGTGTACTCAGTCTGAGGCGGCTATTTACTCAAGAGTAATGTTTTGTAGTATAGTGCTTAAAAGCTACAAAAGTAAATGAATGCTTAAAAAAGGGAATCTAACAATAACATAAACTCAAATGCTCTGAAATCTAACTATTCACTCAGCAAACACCAATTGAGGATACAGTAGCAATAACTCATTCCTCTAGAGATTGATGCAATTGAAATCAAACCGGAACAAAACAATCAATCTGGGAATGAGGAAGCAATAACCAATGTTCTCTACAGTTGATAGTCCTGCTTTAAAGAAATCAAAAGGGAATCAAACTTGAACTAAAGCTGCCATTGGAAGTAAACTAGGAAAACTCTTTAAAAGCAAACTAGTGCAATTAATCAGTAGAAATGAACAACAAAGTAAATGGGTGCATGTCTACAACTTAACTACTTCAAAAGGCTAAATCACACCAAGCATTACATCAGTCGCAGGTTCGGTAGCAATAACCCATCCTTTTCATAACTGATGAGAACAAATTTGAGGTCTGGGAGCTATGTAGCAGATGTTGGGGCTCACTACAGCCTGAGATTGTCCTTGATGAATATAAATGAAATGGCAAGTAAAGGAAATAACAATGAAATAGAACAGCACATCAGCCAAGGGTTTGGTGGCAATAACCTATCCCTTTCATAACTGATGGGAGAAGATCAGAGGTCTGGGAGCCAAATAGCAGAAGCTGACACTCACTACAGCCTGAGTCTGTCCTTAAGAAATGGCAAGTAAATAAAACAACAAATCAACAATCTTGAAATAGACCAGCAATTGAAATGAAACAACAATTCAGAAATGGAACAGCAACTAAATATGAATGTACAACAATCCAAATCAAGCACGCAACACACTTGTCATTAAAAGGGACAGTAATCCAAGCTTCGATACAATATGCATGAATCACAGTTATAAAGTAACAACAATTGTAATGGAACAACAATCTCGAATAAACAACAGTCACAATTTAAGAATACTTCATACACTTGTACCGATTTAGGAACATACAATGCGGTTAATCTGTAATTGAATGAAAATATGTAAGGAACAACAATGTTATATCAATTATCCAAAGGAACAACAATGCGATACAAAGTTAAAATGATAACATAGCATTCCTGTTGCAGATAACGATAGTATCCAATCAAGTATATCTAATAACGCTGATATGTAAAATAGTAAAGTGCGTTAGATTATTGAACAGAGTAAAAGAAAGAGATCAAACCACACAGGAAGCATAAAGATATAATACAGCAACAACGTACTCCACCAGAGGCTGGGCCCTTAGCCACCAGCGGATGCTGCTGGGTTACTTCAGGATCAAAGATGGAATGGCAACTAGATTTATATTAAAATATCAAAGCAGAGTTATAGTGGATTACAACAAGAAGTCTCTCAATCTCTCAGCCATTATCCATTCTCTCTGCCATCCTCAATTCTGAAGCTCTAATTCATCCTCAATTCCATCCTTCGAATCCCTCCGAAATCACCACCACTCTTTGATTTCTGTTGTGATTTAAATAAAGAGAGATCAGAGAGAAGTTACAATCAAGATAAGTACAACATGATTTCTATTACAAAATTAGATTGTTTCCAACCAATTGATAAACAAGAAGATATATTTCCATCCAGCTATCAACAAGAGCAAGACAAATTTGGCTTTGCAGCTGAGATTTGGAGGACGGCTGCAACAACAAATCTGAGAAAATCGTTCTCAAAGAACCTTGTGTTTCTCTCAGTACAAGCCGAATTTGGGTAAACCATTCTTTGGGAAAGTTAATTGGGTCCGTTCTGGACAAAACCCATGTTCCAAATTTTCCATATTTGGCTTCATTTGCTCCGAATCTCAACCGCAAAATCGGCACTTCTTATTCCAACGAATTTCTGAGTTGGCACTTTTAATGATCAAGTCTTCAATCTGGAGATTATCTTGGAGGCTAAAAATGGTGAATAATGTTACAACTAATTTATTAAAACTATCATTGATAAAATCACGCATAATCATCAATTTATTAGAAATAAAGGAGAATAAATAATATTCATCCATAAGAGCATAAATCTTTTATAAAATGGATTTAAATGATAAATTATAATAGATGATATAATAGAGAAGAGTAAAAATGGATGAAATAAGTATTAAAAAGTGGTCGTATTCATGGCCCAACATACCCCCACACTCAATATGTTGCATGTCCTCATGCAATGAAAACGGAATATATTGCATGTCTTCATGCAACCCAAAGACAAAAACCATGTGTTAACCAAGCAATAAAAAATATGTTCATCTCAGCTCATGAAATGGATAGAACAAATGAATTCTTCCTTAATTAATGAATATTCAATTTTAGTAATCTTGATGAAGGCATAACAATTTTTACATTGACATTCAATTATATGTATATATGAAGTTGCAACAAAATATGATATAAGTAACAACAAACTTCATTAACCATTTTCTCAAAAACTACAACCCAGCTTTTGTTGAAATTTGGCAAGTAAATTTATAATATATGAATGCCTTTATGATCCAAAAATCGGGCTGTTTTGATGCACGGATCATGAGATGGCTATAGGTGAGAGTGTATGATTTCCGAAATTTTATGAACCAATTTATCTTGAATTTATTTAGGTATGTGTATTTTAATAGTATGTCTGTGTTTCCTAGAGATCACAAGAATTGAGTTCATAGTTTTAAAAATATTATGGAAATCAATTTCTACACTAAAATTGTATGACTGATATTGCATGCCTTAAATGAGAAAGAAAATAGAAAACATCCATCATGCGTAGCAATTCCTCCCCCGCTTTGAAAAATTAGCATGCCCTCATGCGATGCTAGAAAACAAAGAGAGGTGGTTGCTACTATCTGTTGAATTCTATGCTTGGTGTAAAACAACATGGAATAAGGGAGGTGTTGAGAATGAATAAGAATAGCAATGGATGATAAAGAATATGAATGACGTGGTCATAAGAAAGAAATGAAGGAACATTCCCCCACACTCGGAAATTATATGCTGCTGAAAAAGGGGAAGTGGTAAAGATGTGAAATGAAGGATGATAAATAAGGCTCAAAATGGATTTTCATTAAATTCTCCTAAATTCATAATAAATTAGAAAACTATGCTATTTTACCTCGAGTTTTACCTCCAAAAATAAAAATGTGAAATGACATATATGGATTGGCAATTGTTGAAGGTGAGTGGGTGCGGAAAATGATGCAAAAGGTGGAATCCAGGTAAGCACACCATGTCTGAAGAATTGTTCACGTTCGCGAGCTTCTTCTGTTAAGTGCAATAGTGTGGTCATACTACGAATAGAATTCTGCTCATACTTGTTGTTCTCCTGTAAACAAAGCACTATTTTGCATATAATGTTCTTGAATCCATAGTGTTAGTTTTGAATAGCAACAGATAAGATGCATGCAAAATTTCAATTAGAAAACTTATGTATACATGCAATACTAATATGTTGTCAAATCAACAAGGTATGGCAAAGTGCAGTAATCATATCACATACAATCCCCTAATGCATACATTCCCCCCTCGAATTGGAAAATGGGCTCCATAACCATAAAGCATATGAAAGGGGTGGTGCTAACGGCAAGGCAATGTAATGAACAATATATCAGTAAATGAAGCAGAGTACAGTTATCAATGATAGGATGGTGAAAGTTATGGTTATATTGAGAGCAAAGTGTGTAAAGATAGTTATGAATAAGAGATAGGACACTTTCGATTGATGATAGTTTATGCAAAACGAAAAAGGACAACAATATGCTAAAAATATGCTTTACTAACGGTATTCTAGCTGAAAATGATGTGATTGACCATAAAACAATTTATCATGCATAAAGGTTCAAAACAGGGAAAACGTTAAGGAAATAACTTCTCTGATAAAAAGAAAAAAATAAGAAAAGGGTATTATAATAACAATTGATGATAAGAGATAACTTCAATACCATAAGCGGAGCCGTTGCTGCCAGCAGGTGTCCATAAGCTCAGCAGGGTTGCTTTTTAACCCATATGGGCCAGAATCCTCAATTTATAACTAGAGAGTTACAGTGCTGTTCTACAGAAGAGATCAGTGTGCTGGCGTGGTAACCAAATAACCACACTGCCATTCACTAGGAGGTAGCAAAAGTGATCAGGCCTGCTCGCGATGAGACCTCCTGTTCCAAGGATAATTTGGCTATCCAATGGATCATAACCCTGGTGTGGTGGCCATAATGGGAATGTCTCTTTGTTACAACCTTATGAACATGGTAGGCTGGCTTGTAATGAGACCCCCTATCCTCCATCTGCGAACAAAATTTTGTTGTTATTACATATTTTTATGATAAAATGAGGGAGGCTCAGTACTCCTTAAGAGTAGAGATGGTGGAAGAAGTTGAACATGTCAATAGAAAAATATACCCATAATCTCATTTATTACAGACAGAGAAGATTATAACCAAGAAGAGTGGAACCAGCATGGTATTAAGATGATCAATCAATATCATGTTCAACAGAAAACAATGCAGTAAAGTAGTATATAAATAATTGTGTCCCTTTTGAAAATAAGCTATCATCAAGGAGTTGTCCTGTTAAAGATCATAATGTGAATGATATTAACTCACTTCAATAGAATCCATAATTCTTGTTCTTATAAAAGTAGTGTACTTCATGCCATGAAAGGGAATCAGTAAAATGTGGTTGAGATGAACTAGGAGTAATCCTACAAGAGGAAGGAAAGGGTTGCTCTCAAAAATATTCCCAAAGTGTTTCTCTTTTGAATGAACAACAAAAACACTCAAAAAAAGTGTTATTCCTTGTAGGGAAAAACAAAGGAAATGCACACAAAAAAAAAAATACACACCAAAAAGTGTGAAAATGGAAATGTCGTTCCTTTAGAAAAAGGAACAGCAAAAACTAAAAGTGTTGTTCCTTTAGAAAAGGAACAACAAAAATGAAAAGTGTCGTTCCTTTGGAAAAGGAACAACAAAAACGAAAAGTGTCGTTCCCTTGGAAAAGGA
>APFE030083104.1:58077-76595 GCA_000404065.3 Pinus taeda
AAGAGAGAGAGAGAGAGAGAGAGAGAGAGAGAGAGAGAGAGAGAATGTGCGGAAATGAAAAAAAATTCCCCCTTTCCAACAAAAAGGAGACTTGAACTCAAGACCTCTACTCCCATAAATTAGCTTTGAACCAAGAGAGAGAGAGAGAGAGAGAGAGAGAGATAGAGGGAGAGAGAATGTGTGGAAATGAAAAAAAACGCCCCCTTTCCAACAAAAAGGAGACTTGAACTCAAGACCTATACTCCCATAAATTAGCTTTGAACCAAGTGAGCTAGACTAAAAGTGAGAGAGAGAGAGAGGGAGAGAGAGAGGGGGGGGGGCTTTGTTTTTTTAGTCACTGAAGCTTTGGGTTGCGTGCTTGCTTGAGAATGCTCTTTTTCCCTACAAAACAAAAAACAAAAAAGCCAACACGGACATACAAAAAAAAACAAACCTTACGGCTTAAAGTTAGGTTTACCCAAAAACTAAATATTTTCCTCAATGTTTCTAATTTTCCGAGATCACACTAAGGCACAGCGGAAAAGAGCATACGCATGAGAAAAATCCTTCCTCTCTGTTTCTGATTTGCCCAGATCGCACAGAGTCGTAGGGCAAAGAGCATACACATAAAAGAAAGGTATAGATCTGGTAATAAAAAAAGAAGCTAAATAAATCGAAATAATAAACAGAGAGAAAATAACTAGAAACTGCAAATAAACACTGTATACCTCCAGATCTTAAAAATGAAGTAACTAGGGCTACCAGAAACCTTTTCGCATGAAACGAAAGGGGTTCCTCACTGGAACAGATGCTCCTAACACAACAGAGCAGTCCTCTCGGCCTGAAATTAGTCAAAAACAATAGATCTAGGAAATGGCAGTCGGATGCAGTTCTACTGGCTTCAGATTTGGATCACCAACGAACGCGGCCCTCAAATAGCTCTGATACCATGTAGGAATTTACAGGGTAAGTTCCTTATACAAAAGACCAAAGGAAACTGCTCACAAACAGATCACAGATCAATACACCAGTATTTTTGACGTGGTTAAAACCCTCAAAGAGGGAAACGGTCCACTGCCTGAGCCAACGCGTTCACTTCAGGAAATTTATTAATAAAAGAATGAAATTTTACATAAGCTTCTCTCATGAACAGTTAACCTACAAATGACCCTCCATGCTCTTTAAATATAGATCATGGACCAATTGGGTGTTAAACCACAGATCAAGTGTCGGTAATACCGAGGAGAGAATGAACCGTTGGATCACTACATATCGTGACCGTCGGATTATAAGTTACAAAAGTACATAGTAAAGAAACATACTTTACCTAACTCTATACTAGACCAAGTTATACTTAACTATTTCCTATGTGTCGGAATATCCTAACATTATATGTGAACTTATTTTACATAATATCTATTGGCAAATTGTATTATTTATGGGAAAATGTAGTCATTAATGAATTCTTCACTGCATTCGAAGCACGCTTGGCATGCTTGGCTACACATACTCCAGGATAAAAGATACGTGATTAGAGAAACATTGTCATCCATTCAATAAAAAAAAATACAATGTTGGTTGTAGTGATGTATGATGAATAAGTGAAATGTGTACACTAGAATCCTCTAATGAACATTGCTTTTTGATCCAACACCATGTAACATAATGTAACACTGCTCTTTGATCCAATGCACTAATGCTGCTCCAATGCAATCTATCAAATGCCTTGTAGTATTTATTCAATTTTATTGATCCAACGTACTGTAATAAATTACCATTGTTTATGTAGTTGCATTGAATTGACTATTCATATTGCCATTATTTTCCATGCCATTAACATTGATTCTCACACTTTCACTTGTACCAAATAATTTCAAGTAGTCATCACAAGAGGCAGGAGTTAGGGAAGTTGTTCAAGAACACTGTCCAAATTAGGGCATAAATCACTAAAGGATCTTTCATTGGTAAACATTGCTCCAATTTCAATTTGCTGCTCCAGAAAGAATAAATGGATGCCTGAAAAATAAATAGAACGATGTCTTGTGAGTAAGGTTTCCACTAGATTGTTTAACTCATAAAATTGAGTAATGTTGCTGCAATATATGTATTGTGAACATTGGAATGTAGAACATTAAGTCCCATATGATAAAAAAAAAATAAGAGTCCAATGAATAATATAGTTTCTCTCCAAATAAGTCTAATAATTGAAGCCAACATTCCAATTCGATGAGGCTAGCTGTCTATTGGATAATTCTAATGTTATCCATATGTCAAGAACCTTAATTCCATATAAACACTTACTATGATAATTAGGAATAAATGAAATGAGCATTATTCAAAAACCACATTTCCGAATATATTCTGACATGAATACAACTGTCATATTCCTTTTTATGTCGATAGGATTTGTACTACCACTCATAGAAACACTTGTAGTATCAATATCAAATATTGATGAGCAATATACGATTAATTATTGTAATGCATAGCATAGGAAATAACATCAACGAATAAATGTACTGATAATATTTTATTTGATTCGTTGTTATCTACTTCTCTATCTCCTGTGTTACCTTCTACCTCTACCTTTTTTTCAGTTTGTTACTATCAACTCATACCTAGCATTCCCTTATGAATCCTTTTGAGAAAAAAAAATTGAATCCTTGTTTTCCTTTAGTTCTTTTTTTTACTCAATTTTTTTATTTCTCTATTGTGACAGGATGTATGTGAATGTCTAGTTATGAACCCTATTTTTTTCTTAGTGACATAGGTTTGTGCCCAAAATGTCAATCAAGACCATTCAGATTCTATTGGTCTTTGTTTGTGATTGATTCACACAAGATGGATCCGAATCTTTATGTTTAGGGTTCTATCTTCTTCATTTTTATATTAGCATTTCAATGCATGAAACTATTTAATGATGGTAATATTTCTTTCAATGGCTTGAGTTGGTGTGTTGGCTTGTTGGGTCTTGACCCATGTTCAGAGTTAATTAGCCAAGCAAATCCCTGTACTACTGGCCCTTTTGGCAACAGTCCGTGGAGCGCGTACTGAGGTCTCACTTGAAGTAGTATGGGGGGTGCTAGAACTAGGTTTCCGCACCCTTGAGATGTCTGAGGGTCAGGTTCGATCCAATTGTTCATCCTTGTGCGCGGGTTACTTCGCTCACTTCTCTGTTCCTCACACCCTGATACATTGCCTTCATGCAACCCTATCCAAGGGTTGTGGAGCTTCTGTGCTGCTAGAGCAACGCTCTGCGCTATTCCCTTAAGATGCACCCAAGGTCTTACTTATCTTCCTATATCATTTAATGTCGCGTAGATGGATGTATTATGTTATATTTATTTATACAAAATGTTCATATGAGTTTGCACAACAAATAAACAGTACACTTGCAATTTATACCCAATCATACATTAAAACTAGAAAAAGATACATAGAAATATGGTAAACTTCTCTTTATTGATTCTTCCAATGGTTATAGACTCAACCTGACCTGTGCACTCCGATGCAGGGGTCCACGCACTCAGATGCAGACTACTAGGCCTCTGTGCACTCAGTTGCAGAGCCTTATCCTACTCTATGACTCCAAGACACCTTTTACACTTCGACTCAATTACTTCAACTCATTATTCTTCTTTTCTATTTTTCTTCTTTTCTTCGTCTTAGACCCTCGCTTTATTTATACAATCCCATGGTCCGGAGACCATGGGTAGGTCTATCAAGTCGACATTACATTACAAGAACTAGGGCGGACAACCCTATGACTCTATTATGATTTCGCGCTCTGCACCCATAATTTGTGGAGCTTTTATAAGGATTTCGTCAAAACTTGGGCTTTAAGCCCCAAAACATGCCTTGGGGGGGATTCCATGCCAATAGGCCCCCAACACAAACATCGTGACTTGCCCTTGAGTCACTCTGACAGTGCGTAGATCTTCGTGCAGAGTCCCTCCAACTCTGCTCGAACTGCTGCAAGGTCGGCAACACACTAAGTTGCTGCCTGCTGGATCTATTGTATGCGTTGTTTTGAGACCGCGGTGTCAGAAGTGCTTTTGTGCATCTGTGCCTATGTCCCCTGCATTTGTGCAAGTTCACCTTCAATTACTGTTGTGATGGTGAAGGCCTCGTCGATCCAAGGTTGAGCGCATGCCTTCAAGATTGCTTCCTTGTGTTGTGTCGTGTCGTGTCCACCTATTCTTTTAGCACTTTGGCCTGTTGCATTTGCACGAGCCTCTGAGTGAGGCCACCATCTACGCAATTCCTTTGATGTTGTCATACTGTCGTTGCAGTTCTCATGCCTCTGTCTCTAAGTGTTGAATGATGGGGTCCTCCTACAGATTTTTTAGAACCTTAAATGACTCCTCCAACATGCTGGTGCAGTCTCTCATTGCATCGTCGATCTCATCCAGTCTCGCTATAATAGCGTTGGCGCACTGTTCTCTTACTTCCAGAAGGGTGGACGGTTGTGCCTTCAACCACTGCTTTGCGATTTGAAGGTTCAGCTCCAGCAGAACCTTTGTCATTTCCTCCCGTGCCTCACGCACCCCTGCTGCTAGCCTATGGATGCGCACCTCTACTGGTGTGTTTGTTGGGATGGCCATCTCAGGGATGCTTTGACAAGCTTCATCTAGTTCCTTCACCAGCTACCGATTCTATGACACCACTTCATCGTGTTGAAAGCTCAACTGTTCCATCTTGATTCTTTGCTCGCTGAGGACTTGCAGTGCGCGGCTCTCCCTAGCTCGTAGTTCTGAAGTTATCCCATCCTGCAAAACATATAATGTCTCCTACGGGAGTGCAGCCATGTTGATGCCAATACCCTTCAATGCACTAATTGTAGGCATGTCGGCATCATTTGTTGTCAGCAATGCCCCTTCTGGCAGCACTATGGTATTCATCACCGAAGTGCACAACATCTATTATGTTATCATTGTTCCGACTATGAGGCTGGTCAAAAGGGGACTAGCCTGAGGAGTGTGTACCTGCAACTCTTGCAGCTGCACTCGAAGGGCCCCCAACACAATTTCGTTCTCCTGTATAAAATTTTGGAGGGCCTCAGAGGTGACATCACACACTGTCTCGTCGATGTCATGCAGATCACCCTCAATTAGGGCGATCGGGTCAATAGATAATTTTGATTCCTTGACCTTCTTGCATGGACTTGTTCGCTCGGTAGGGTGCTGGCGCTTCAGCTGGGTTGACGCGGTTTGTGGTTCCGTGCCTCCCTCTTCTTATTCTACTTCTTGCTCATGTGAAGGCAACGTTTGGCCCTCACGCGCCTTCACAACTACCTCCTGCACTGCCGTTGTCGCTGCCTCCTTCCTTCTCTTCTCTGCCAACTGCTCCATGCATATTTTGGTCCCCTCTTTCCTCCTTTGTGCCGCCGACTTTTCTATTTCCACGATGTCTGGAGTGCGCCACTCTAGCAGCCATGTATCTGGTACATTGAAGATTACATCACCCATGGCTACAAAGGGTAGCTCTCTCCATTGCTTTGCCGAGTCCTTGCATGCTCTGATGTATATGTTGTGGATGTTCGCTTTGAACTTTGCAAAACTCTGCAGGCTGTTGTAGATAGTGGGTGAAAATTGTGGCTTGCGGTTGATCCCCATTCTGAGTTTCATCTCCATGAAAACCTAGAATATCTTACTATCATGGATCCTATTTGCATCCTTTGTGGCCCAGTGCAAAGCATACTTTGTGGCCTTTGGAAGATCCATGTCAATTATGGGGAATTGACTATCCTCCTGTAATTCCCCAACCATGAGAACTATGGACAGCAGAAGCCACGCATATAGGAATGTTTTGCCTTGTTCCTGGGCCTCGAAGCAATTTTCCAGGAACTCCTTGCAGAGGAACTTAGACCAGTTAAACTAGACCCCCTCCGTGCACTACTCAGCGGGTACTACCACCAGCGTGGGTACCTCATCCGTGTGGCACTTACGCATAACCTTATCGACCAATATTTGGGTTGCCACTTTCACTGCTTTTCCATTGATGCTAGATATGGTGTAACCCCATTTCTTATTTGCGAACTTGTACTTCTTCTTCATGGCCTCCACAATGACCAAGTCATTGCTCTTCCCCTCCGAGATATCTGCGGGGTCCTCTCCTGTGTGCGGCAGTCGGGTAATGTGGTGAATCAAGTCTTCTATGATGGAGATGGGCTCCTCCAGTCATAAACACCCACCATGCACCAGGAAAAGCAGTTTCCTGATGATGAAAATTGTTATTGGGGCGTAGTGGAAATGCAGAACCTAGAGCAAGTTGAGTAGCCCTACCTTTTCCACTTCGCGCAACCACATTCACAACTCTAATTCTGTAACCCCCCCCCACCCCCCTGGCGGTGTTCTACTTAGACTTCATGAGGTGCACGGTCTCAAGTTGAGGGAACTTCTCGTGGTCAGCGAGTTCCCAATCTTCAAATTTTAAGCTTAGCACTAGTCCTAAGTGTGTTCCCTAAAAAATGATGTTGTCTGGGAGGAGCGGGGTCTAGAGCAAGCTTTTGGTCTCGTCAAGGTCCTTGGGCACTTTAGTCTTCCCCTTCCAGGGGGTGATATAGGTGGGCATCTTTGTTTGAGGGTGCACAGGCTCAGTTTCCTCCTCCATGCCTTCTTCCTCATCTTCTTCGATGATAAGATCCTCCAAGTCTTATTCTTCCTCATTGGTTTTTATGGTAACTTCTTTCCCCTTTTCTTCCATCGATAGCTTGGTGCACATCGGGTTCTATGAGGACACATGTATGGGAACCATCGCTTGTTTGTTCTTCTTTGGTCTTGGTGTGCGTGGTGATTTCAGGATTTCTGCCACAATCTCGACGCCTTCCAGGGCATCCCCCATAGTCAGGGCCTGCGCAGCCTCTTCAGCAGTCATCTATGTTATTTCCATAACTTCCTCAGCTACTATCATCGTGTCCATCTAGAAATCTATCATAGGCGAACTCAGGGGCTCAATCAACCCTCAACACAAAACAAATAGGGTGCTGCTCAATAGCTCAATTCGCAAATAACCAAGTGTTGTTTGTTGGGAAGCCTTTTGTAATTTATAGCGCCTTTTGAATTTGACTTCGACCATTCCCCGCAAATCCAGTTCATTAATGCTCCGTTGGTGGCAGATTTTCTCAGATCTTACTCATAAATCGTGTCTTAAATACATGCTTCCTACTCCATTTGGTCTCAAGTTGAGCATCACATCGTGAATAGTGACTCCAACAGTCATTTTTTGGCCAACTTGCGCGGCAGCGCAACACCTGTGCGTGGTTCCGGACCTTTTGACTCTTTGCTTCTGCACGTAGTTCCAACATCGCAGAGCTCCTGGGAAGAATAGTTTATAGTCTCGTGCCTCCTTCCAACTACCTGGAGCGCTAAGACTTTACTTCCCTTAGCTAGTGAGGTGGTCGCGCCACCTGTGTATGATTCCCTTTGGTCATTCATCATTCTTCCTTGGAAATACCCACATTTTACCATTACTAGCGACGTCGCCTACCTCATCATCTGTAGAGCACAACCATGGTTACTTCGCTTAGTAATATGGGGTCAAAGCCAAGGCATCATACTGATCAATTTGTGGTGATAGTCCTCAAACTTGTCAGTATGATCATGCACACCCTGTTTTGTCACCCTGGTCTTCTTATTCAGAAAATTGTCTTGTATTTCGTCCTCCAGCTTCTTGACTTCCACCTCTACCAGAGCACTTCTCTTCCTTAATCACACCCTTTCTCTCTCAAGTTGTTGGAGCCTAAAATTTCCCTATTGTATTTCTTCCTCAAGTCCCAAGCATTCTGCTTCCTTCGGCTATGCAATCCCTTCTTTCTAGGCTCTACAAACCGTCGTATCTATCGGTGCTGCTATGCACGACCTAGGCCCTTCATGCTCCATGGGGATTCAACATTCGCTTCATACTCTAGCCTCAAAGGTGCCTGCTCCATCAAGTTCTTGTAAGTGGTCCTATACACCCATAGAACCATTGATATGTGCAGGTCCCAGTCAGTCTGCTTCACATTGTGCGCCTTGTTCAATGCTTCATGTACTTTGTTAAAGGCTTCTGCACAGATATCCTTCTGTGCACTTAGTATTTCCATGCTTCGTGTTTTCAACTGGAGGGGTTGTTCATGCCATTTCCTTGCCCACACCTGCTTACTGACCATGTCTCCTAACACGAAGACTGTCTCCATCCATGAAGGTTTTGCACCAAATCCCTGGATCCATCTGGATAGGTGGGCGCGTGGACCAGTTTGTCCAGCAATATTGTCTGTTAATCGCATCTGAGGCTTTCCAAACTGCATGCACATCATTCTTCTGTAGTCGCACTAGTCCTGACTCCTCAAAACTTCCATGGTGCGTACCCTACCACCTTGCGGGCGTAGCACGTATTACCGATTTTAGAGCATCGAAACATTGCTGTTTCGGGACTTTTTTTTCAAATCTATTCAGGAAGTCATCCACCTCACTTAACCCATCATACGTAAGTAGATATCTTACCTCTGTTGCTACATAGCAAAGAAATCTTGTCATCATGTTGCAGTTTAGTGTGGTTACCTTGTTTAACCGATTTTGCCGTCGTTCTATTTCCTCATCCGAGTCTGCTGTGCAGGAGCTTTCGCACTCCCATGAGATTTGTCCATTTGCGGTCGGGTTCACCCAATATTTCTCTCGTGCAGTTATCTTTTAGATGCATTCCAAGTCATCGTCGTTGTCGTAGTCATGCACCGGGTCTGTGTAGCGCGATCCTTCTGCAGGGTCCAATGGTACAATCACACGCAGAGAATTTTTCTCAAAAATCATCTTGTGCTTCTTCAGATTTATCACCTCATTCATTTCAATGGCCCAATCTATTCCCAATAACATGGGGTAGGGATTGTTGTCATAAACAATATCTATCACTTCGAAATCTACTAGCACACTTTCTCCTTTGATATCTACTGTGATTCCCTACAATCTCCCCATAGGAAGGATCTTTTGCTGGTTCGCCATTCGCAGTTGGATAGGAGACCATTACAGTGTAGGCTTTCTCATGTGCTCCCATGTCTACTTCGATAGGAAATTTGCGTCTGATCCTAGATCTAGAATCACTTGGCCCATCTCATATTCCCCAATCTGCATGGTCAATCTCATCTCCCTTCCCATTCGCATTGTGTGCTTTCCGAGCTTCTGAACTACACGCAGTTCTCCTTGCGTAGTACTAGTACATCTATTTATGAGTTCATGTAGCCCCTTTACAGCCTTGTTGTTGCGCAGTAGCTTCATGCATGTTTCCAGGAATGTTGTGAGCATTGATGGTTCCATTTCTGGCTCCGATCTGTCTTTACTTCCTGAAGTGGAGGCCTCAATGAAGCTCTTCCTGGCTTCCATGAAGGTTTCCTTAGCGCGCTCCAAATCGAACTCTGGTTCCTTCGTTTGAGCCTTGCGAACCCAAGTACTTTATTTAGGCTGCTTACCTTTGTCATCCCCTGTCGTAATTCCACTTTGGAGCACAATATTTACATTATGGTCATCCTCGCGCGGCTTAGACCTCATCATTTGCAGGTTTTGGGTTGGGGGAGGTTGGAGTGCTCCTTTATCGTGCAACCTTGCTATCAGTGTGGGACAATCCTCCATTTCATGATCGAACAGTGTACAATACAAACATGATGGTCCCATTGGATTTGTACAATCGTGGGCATAATGTCCTGGCCCTCTGTAATTGTAACATATTAGTTTTTCGCAACCTCTTCCCGGTCCTCCTCCACCTCAACCTCGTTCGCACCCATGGAATCTGGTTCGCACCATCCCTGCATTCTGGTCAAGGGGCCGTGTTTCGGCCTGAACTTTGTAGGTAGGGGTCTGATCCTTCATCAGCTCATAACTTCTACAGGTGCACTCATCATGTCCCACTGAGCTACAAAAATTACATAACAACTGCTACGAATTCTGTGTGTACTTCTATAATAAATGGCAGTTACCTGTAGCATGTTTTCCTCCTACCTAGTAAATTGTGCACCATAATGTAGGCTCTACATTTGGTGTTGCTTATGCATCCAGTCTCAATGGCATTGGTCCTCCTCCCACAAGGTAATTCATGAAAACTGGGCAGTGGTCCTTGTCATGTCCCTGACCTTTGCACTTTACGCACCATATCTCTTCGCGCACTTCTGGGTGAGCTATCCTGTCTCGTTTCAAACTCTACATCTCAAGGCACAAGTTTTTCAACTGCATGTGGATTTGTTGAACTCCCATGTTAGGATCTTGTATCAAGGTCTTGTGCAGCCTCATTGCAATCTCCAAGGCCTCAACCTAAGTGGTTAGCCTCTGTTGTGACAATGGGTTCCTTAGATGTGGCATTAGTGACGCTACAAACCACTCACAATGTTGTCAATCTCTCAAGGTCATATTAGCTTCACGAATTGTACACTTTAGTATCTGATCCAACTCCCAAGGGGTCTTGCATGGAAGCATTTCGATTTCCTTGAACCTAATGATCAACTGCATCTTTGACTTCGGCCTGCTAAATTCTTTGTTCAACACATCTTGGATATCCATGATCCCCGCATTTGGATTATCATTGGAATGCTTAATTTACCAGGTCAGCATGCGATCCTACAAAGCATTGACCAACGTTGCTTTCTTTATATTGTCATCCATGACTCCCTGCACCTCCCATACATCTCTTATCACAAACCAAAACTGGTCCAGATCTTCTTTCCCTATTCCCTTGAACACTGGAAATTTTATCGTGCTTGCCATATCGAGTCAGGGTGCTAGCGGAGGTGGTATGGATGAAGATGGGGGTGAAGACGGTGAAACTAGCGGTGGTGTGGGTGGGGGTGGTATGCGCGGAATCCTCTGTCTTATCAAACTTATCACACCTCGAGACCTTCACAAGCTCTTCCTCGTCCCCTCATGGAGGTGAAATCAAGGGGCTATTTTCTAGGTTGGTAATACCTTCATTTCTGTAGATTCTCCCACTTCGCGCAGCCCCAAACATCAATTTATTCGCATAACCTGTTTCTCACACAGTAGCATTTTAATCCAAGTGCTCAAAGATTTAACGTACTTACCTCGTGGTCCTTTGAGGAAGCATCATTTTGCCTCGCTATAACTAACTGAAGTATCTATCGTGAACTCGGTGATGAATCCCCCTATAATTTGATTGAGCTAGTGATCAACAACGCATGCAATCTTATCCTCCAGTGCTTCCAATCTATGCACCAATTCTGGGGTCCACATAATAGGTCTGTCGAGCTGAGCTTACACCTTCCTTGGCTATCTGCTAGCTTCACAATCCACTTGTATAGCTTTGTAGGGAAAGATGCGAAGAATTGCTTTTGGATCTCTGTATATAAGTAGCAATCTAACCACTCTTCCTTTGATAATCGTAGATTCCTATTTTCCTGCGCTTCGAACTCATGAATCTTTCTATCCAACCAATCTTTAATTCCTTTCTTTGTCGAATTCCAGTGATACAACATCAAACATCTCTATGCAGATCCTAGTCCCAACAATGGAACCATTTGTTGGCTTGTTGGGGCCTGACTGAGGTTCAGAGCTAATTAGTCAAGAAAATCCCTATACTACTAGCCCTTTCGGCAACAGCCTGTGGAGTGCAGACTCAAGTCTCACCCGAAGTAGTATAGAGGGGTACTCGAACTAGGTTTCTACACCCTTGAGATGTCTGAGGGTCGGGTTTGATCCAACTGTTCACCCCTGTGTGCGGCTTACTTTGTGCACTTCCCTGTTCCTCATGCCTTGATACAGTACCTTCGCGCAGCCCTATCCAGGGGTTGTGGAGCTCCCATGCTTCTAGAGCAGCGCTCTGTGCTATTCCCTTAAGACTCACCCAAGATCTTACTTATCTTCCTATATCAGTTAATTACCTACGCGTAGATGGATGCCTTATGTTATATTTATTTATACAAAACGTATATATGAGTTCGCGTAGCAAATAAACAGTACACTTGCAATTTATACCCAACCATGTATTAAAACAGGAAAAAGTTACATAGAAATATGGTGAACTTCTCTTTATTGATCCTTCCAATAGTACAAACTTAACCTACCTTGTGCACTCAGCTGTAGGGGTCCGCGCACTCAGTTGCAGACCACTAGGCCTCTGTGCACTCAGCTACAGAGCCTTCTACTCTATGACTCCAAGACACCTTTTACACTTCGACTCATTATTCTTTTTTTTTTCTTTTCTTCGTCTTAGAGCCTCGCTCTATTTATACAATCCCATGGTCCACGGACCATCGGTAGGTCTATCAAACCGACATTACATTACAAAAACTAGGGAAGACAACCCTATGACCCTATTATGATTACACACTCCACGCCTATAATTCGCGTAGATTTTACAAGGATTTGGTCAAAACTTTGGCTTGAAGCCCCAAAACATGCCTTGGGGGGGATTTCATGCCCAACATGGTGGCTAGTGAAATGCCTTTGCAATAGAAGTATTTCTTTGAATTTTGTTTCATTATTTGCTTAGATTTCCACACTTGCTGATTGGCTGTCATCTTCATTTAAATTTTTATTTTATTCGTTGATGTACACAAAAACATTATGTTAAAGATAGTCATCTTCTAGAGATATGGAGAATTATTTCTTCATATAATGTTGTTTCTTCTTTTATGAATGAACCTTTATGTTGCAAAAGTGTTTCAAGGAATCTCTTCTTCAATACTTCAATCATCAACCACTTGTATACATTTAAATATAGCATTCAAATATTTTATCTCAAAATACAACGTTAAAGGATTTAGACTCAAATCCTAGTGATGCATTAAGTTGTAGCAGTGTAGACTCAATCCCATGCTTGCCTTTTGATTGCAGAAACATTTGTATTGATTTCTTCAATAACAATATTTTGTGATCATAAGAGATATATGCTTGAAATGATCCTTTACACCAATACTGTACTTGCAAATAATATGGTTGATAGCTCGATCTCATGATGTTTCATGACGAAGGATTCTAAAAAACTACCATAATAATATGTAGAATCTGATCATGGGTTTGATAGCAACATCTTTGCTTTTTCTTGAATGTATATGTATTTGTATAGATCTCAATTTTGTTTTTTTCATTTGTTTTTCTTTTCATGGATCAAATATTAGTTGAAAACATGAGTTATCATAATGTACATTCATGCATTCCATATACATATTTAAATTCATCAAAAGCTGAAGAATTTTGAGAAAATTTTGATGATGCCAATAAATAATGATATAGACTCATCTTTCAACATGGTTTGACTAGATATGCAACTGTCTAAATAGACTGTGTACATTTAAGAATGTTTATTTACATGCTTATATACAAAATATACTAAATAGACTATGTACATTTAAGAATGTTTATTTACATGCTTACATATAGAATATACATATATATGTACAATTTTGCATAAAAAATTCTTGAATCAAAGAATGAGCATTTGAATGAAGAACTTGTTTGATGTTGTTTGTTTATGAATAAAATGAATTTATCAATTTGACAATGGTCCTTTATTTATTTTTTCTTCTTGACTGCTTCAAATTCTAGACACAATCATATGCTTGTTTTTCCTCTTATTTACTCCTTCCTGGTCATATAGTCTCCCCTTTATGTAGTGCACTCAATTTCATATTCTCTATAATTTTTTAGGTTCTACTTTTGAAGTCACATTAGTGAGAAGAATTTGCAGGAAATATCCCTAATTTGTTTCTCAAATATTTAAATGGTTCTCTAGCAAGAGGCTTTGTAAATATATCTTGTATTTGTTCTTTTGTGGGTATGTACTCCATCTACACTATTTTCTGAGCCACTTGTTCTCTGAGGAAGTGATACTTAATGGGAATATGTTTAGCTTTTGAATGAAGCACATGATTTTTCAAAATGCTTATTGAAATTGTATTTTCACACTTAATAGATATAGATTGATTAAAATTTAACTTCATTTTTCTAGAGTCTGTTTCAACCACAACACTTGTGTGAAACAAGCATAAACTACTATATATTCGGCTTTTGTTGTAGATAGAGGAGCTGATGACTATTTCTTGCCTAACCATGCAACCATAGACTCTCTAAGTAGAATGCACCACCAATTTTCATTTTCCTATCATCCACACAACCGGCCTAGTCCAGATATGTGTATGTTGGCAATGTAAAGTTCCTATCTTTTGGGTACCATAGTCCATAGTCCATATCCCCTTTCAAATATTTGAATATCCCCTTTTTTCTTAATATATGAATTTTTTTCGGTGTTGATTGATATAGTTCCACTATTATGACTTCCAAAATTATATCTGGTCTAGAATTTGTTAGGTATAACAATCTTCCTATCATATATATGTAAATCTTCTCATCAACATCAGGCGATTCATCATCTACACATAGCTTGCATCTAGTTTCCATGGTAGTTGAGAAAGTTCTACAATTTCCATTTGGAACTTTTTCAACATATCTCTTAGGTATTTCACTTAGGAAATGAATACACTTCTAGAACTTTGTAGGATTTGTTGCCCTAGTTAAGAGGTAAGTTCTCCAATCATTGAAATTTTGAACTCATATTTCATCTCTCTAGCAAACCAATTTACTAGATGATACTTTATTGTGTCCAAACATAATAGCATCCACATACACAACCACAATTAGTAATTAATCTCCATAAGCCTTTATGTATATATTACTATCAACTCCTCCTCTCTTGAAACCCTATTTTTGAAGGTACTTGTCCAGTCTAGAGTACCATGTTCGTGGTGCTTATTGAAGACCATACAATTCCTTGTTTAACTTGCAAACATAGTTAGGCTTACACGATAACAAAAATCCTTCAGGCTGTTCCATATAGACCTCTTCCTCAAGTTCTTCATTTAGAAATCATACTTAATGTCCATTTGGTATATTTTTAAAACATTGTAACAAGAAAATGCCAAAAACATCTTGATTTCCTCCAATGTCACAACTAGTGCAAACGTTTCTTCATAGTCAAGACCTTCTACTTTTGAGTAACCCTTACACACTAGTCTAGCTTTGTATCTAAAATTTTGGCCCCGTTGATTCATCTATTTTTTGAATACCCATTTTGTGCCAATGACATCTTTTCCAACTGGTCTTGGTCTAACTCCTTATTCATAGCATCTATCCATTTTTTGTCTTTACTTGCTTCATCAAAGTTCTTTGGTTCAATCTGGGACAACATAGAAATATGAACTTGGTATGATTTCTTTGCAAGTTGCATCCTTATTTGCACTCCACTTTTATCTCCAATAATTTGACTTTCAGGATGATTCTTTTGTGTGTGTCTTGAGGGACCTTTTGAATGAGTCTCTATGTTATGAAACCAGCTCAAGAAAAGATAGAAAAGATAGATCAACGCCTTAGAATTCAGCCTCTTAGAGGGGGAAACCTCGTTTACATTACATAAATGAACAATTCTTGGATGATACAAATGACAAAACCTCCTTTCTATATATAGGAGTCTAAGGAGTCACAATATAACCCAGACGACCTAACAATAATAATACAAAGCGACAAAAATAACAATAGAGGGATTCTATGGGGCACAGTAATAACAATATGGGGGCAATAGGGGCACAATAATATTAATAAGGGGTACAACTACCATAGTAATGGGGTAATCACTAGTATTATAGGGACCCAACAGAGGCTCAACCAAATATGAACTCATAATGCTAACTGCAAAACATATGTTCGGATGGAGGTTCACCAAGAACATCAATGCGAATGAGTTTTTGAAACTCAAAGGCATTTCCCAAATCTGGTCCGACATCACTACCATATAACTTCTAAAAGTTAAGATCCTTGAGGTATTCACAGGCTTGCAGTCCATCATACCAAAGCTTTCCAATATCTTTACCACATATTTTCCTTGAGGTAGGAAAATTTCCCTTGGCTTCTGCCAGTACTTCGAGTCCTTGGTCCTTCATTTCAAATTCAGAAGCCAACTCCCTCTTACATTTGTGAATGAGAGGTTCTACACCTATTAGAAAGAGGTCATCTACATACAGCACCAGTATAAGAGGCTTGTCATCTTCAACCTTAAAGTAAAGGTTAGGATCGGCTTCACTCCTAGTGAATCCTAGCTTCATCAAGTAGCTATCGATCCTCTCATACCATGCTCAAGGTGCTTGCTTCAGCCCATAAGCCTTCTTCAACTTGCATACATGAGATTTTCAATCATAAATCTCAAATCCTGTGAGTTGCTCCACGTAGACCTCTTCTTTGATAGAACCATGCAAGAACACGGTCTTGACATCCATCTGATGTAGGTTCCATCCTTGTAAAGCCACAAGGGCCATGATCAAGCAGATGGTCGTATATCTGGCAACAGGTGCAAATATCACATCATAGTCTATACCTTCCTTCTGGGAGAAACCACGAGCAACAAAATGATCCTTATACTTTTCCGTACTTCCATCTGCTACATGCTTTATCTTGTAAATCCATTTGGAAGTAACAACTGTCTTGTCTTGGGGTCCGAGAACTACTTCCCAGACATAATTCTTCATGATAGACTCATATTCTTTGGTCATAGCACCCTTCCATACTTGATGCTTGACGACGTCTGAGAATGATGAAGGTTCATTTTGTATGATCGTGCTCATGACGGTCAGGTATCCCTGATACCTATTAGGTTTCTTACTTTCACGAAAGGCTTCTTGGGGTGCAACATGTCTTTTAGCATCACCAAGTAGCCCCCTAAGCCATGAAGGCCTCTTCCTAGAAGAGGAAGGCTCATGTGAAGGAGGATAAATCGGATCCATGGATTCTTCTACATCAAGCATTGATTCATCATCCTTTCCTTTCGATTCCCTGGTGACAGCTTCTTGAGAGCTCCTCAAAGTCAAAAGATTTTTCACCTTGATGAGAGCCATATCTTTGTCAAAGGTGACATCATGACTAATTACGACTTCCCTTTGACTGGTTACATAAATTCTATAGCCTTTAGTATTTTCAACATAGCCCATGAAAATTCCCTTCTTTCCAGATGCACTCAATTTATTTCTTTTCTCTTTCGGCACATGAAAATATACAGGGCTTCCAAAAATTCTAAAATGAGAAACATCAGGTTTCTTACTAGTGAACTTTCCTTCAGGAGTCTTGGAACCCAATGCTTGATGAGGGCATCAATTTTGTACATATACGGCAGTGTTTGCAGTTTCAGCCCATAGAAACTTTGGAAGTCTTTGATCATGTAGCATGACTCAGACAACTTCCACAATCATGTGGTTCTTCCTTCCCGCCACACCATTCTACTTAGGAGTATATGGTGTAGTAGTCTCCCTCTTAATGCTAGCCTCAGATATGCCTGAGTGAACCAACTGTAATATATCGGAGGTCTTGCTTTGGCTTGAGGGGAACGGTCCCCTTTTGAGCTTTCTTTCGACACATCCTAGACATACACCTTCTCTCTCTACTGGAATTCGAGCATCCCTGTTACCATCTGTCTTACTTGGGTAGATCTTTGTAATGAAGGTGGGCAAACCTCCGATGCCAAAGTTCGAACTGAAGAGTTGTGTCACAAGACATGACACCTAGCAGACTTCCATCGACCTGATATAATGAATCAACACTAAACCCAAGAGTAAAGGCATCTTTAACATTATTTTTTCATATACATACCTTGCCATTGCTGAAGGTTACCTTGTAGCCTTTGCCTTCCATTGCTGAGATGGACACTAGGTTCTTTTTGAGGTCATGTGCATTTAATACATCCTAGAATTTCTAGCCTTCTTGAATGCTTGTCCTCTTCCTCGATTCCCATCTCTCCTCTTACCTTTGCTATTGAATTTTTCATTCTTTTGATTTCCATCAGAGGGATTTTGATCATCATCCTGGTGTGAGTCCTTCCTATCAGGGCGCTCCCTTGCATAGTGGCCAGCTTTATCGCAAATGTAACATCGTCATTTTCTTCCAGCCTTAGGTCCAGCCTTTCCTTTTGATTTAGTCCCGGAATTATTTCTTTTCTTAGCATGAGAAGAAAAGGCAGTAGGAGGACCTTTAGGCATGTGCATTTCTTTCTCTTCTTCCCTTGTTTCTTCTTGCATGCATCTAGCCATTAATTCCTCGAAAACTAGAATTACATTATAGTTCAGAAGAGTAATCTTGAACACCTACCATTCGTATGGTAATCCTCCAAGAGTCGTGAGTGCCATTTCCCTCTCAGTAATAGCCTCCCCAATAGATAGGAGATCATTCTTGATCTCGATTATTCTTAAGAAGTATGCTTTCATACTCTCATCTTTACCTTTCTTGATTTCCCTTAGTTTATTTCTAAGAAACAAAACTTGACTTGCATCATTAACTTTAAATAAACTCACTAGTCTATCATAGATTTCCTATCTATTGGGGAGGCTATTATTGACAGGGAGGCCTTGCCAATCTTCTCTTCGGTGATTGCTCTTGCTCTTGCTCGGGCTTTGTCTTCACCTCCGCTCAGATACCATGTTAAGTTATGGTATGTTCTATGCTTATAACAGATTACTTATTTTTCTTATTATATTCCACAGATTAGCAATTACATGTACATAAAGTAAAGTGCAGATAGAACATTAAACG
>APFE030083118.1:0-91952 GCA_000404065.3 Pinus taeda
CAAAACCAAAATTTTCCGGGGCGCTGCCCCGGACCCCATAAAGTGGGGTTACGGGTACCCCTCAAACCCCTTGTTAACTATGTGGAAAGAATATAACACAACCAAACACGCAGCTCCAACATGCAACTCCAACATGCAGACCACACAGCTCATCTCTTTCAGCCAACTGAATAACACCATCCAACACATAGATCCTCAAATATGCTGGCTGCCACCGAACACAATAGGAAATTGTGCAACATCCTATTCATTGAGTGCTGCCATGAACTGTTGCTCGAAAACGACCCTAGATCCTTCGATCTCACTGTTGACTGCTTGACATACGCATCCAACTCCACACCACAGCAGATTCACTGCTAAAAACAATGCATCAAGGCACCACTATTTATCTCCACGCTGGACTTCCAAGCTCTAGCAAGAACTGTATCTTTCATCCCACTCTCCTAGGCTTCACACCAGCTACTTGCAACCGATTTGCTATAGTACAACACCACCACGTCCTTGCTCAACACTTCGGCTCTACCAGACTCGACTTCTAGCTTCCCAGTCGAGGGATCTCCTCTGCGCCTTCACACTAACAACAATCGCTCACATTGCAATCTCTCTCGCTGAACACACCTCACTACAACAATCCCCCAACGTGCAACCACACCATCAACCTTTCAAATCCGCAATGTACACCTTATCGTTTCCACCAATGGCTCAACCAAGTAGCTCCAAAATCATTCTCAGAGGTAAATAGAATATCACGCCACTGCTCCACCGTTTGGCCTCCCAACAAAATCCACAACATGGATCCACCACACCACCACTGCGCCATCAAGAGATCGACCAAGCAATCCAATAATGGAAAAACCAAAAACAAAAACCAAAACAAAAAACCTAACTCTTAATTTCCCTAGGTCCATGATGGGCCAAGGTTCGTCAGCCCAATATGGGCCAAGCCCATGAGGGGCTAGGCCCTCAGAGCTCTAATACCATGATAAAATCTAATAATGTCAATTGTTTCATTAATCAAATGAAATTACATATATACATGCACACACAATCTGTTAGTTGAGAGAATATCTCAATCACACACCAATGTAGGAAATATATCCTAACTACTAGGAACAGACTCTACTTAGTAAGAATCACAACTGAGACAAGTAGGAGTTACATTTTCCAACAAATGGTAGAAGGAGCTACACTAGGCAGGAGCGGTGTTAAGCAGACCAGAGGTACGAGAAGGAGAAACAAGTCAACTGAAGTTGCAAAGTGATGGAGACGATGATATAGAAAACCATAGTCTAATATAGGAGACTGAGATTGCTAAAGTGAAAAAGGTTTGGAGAAGCAATAGAAATTCCACCCAACAACAAAGATGAGAACATCAGATGGATTGAGCCCTACAGGTTCTAAGGAAAAGATGATGGCATGCACTTCACTACGAGAATATTGTTTTTGAGGATGATATGTCCCCCATGAGTAGTTATTTGATTCCCAACAACTCATGTAATACCTCCCCCAACCTTTCCTTGGTACTTTATAACAACCCTGGTCATTTTTTGTCTAAGCTAGTTAAAGTTATTAAGGTCCACTGTGTTCACACTACCTACAAGGTTTGTCCCTCTATTGGTAGAAATAATAATTGAAGTTTGGGTCGCCAAGGATCATTACAACAGGGTTCCCAAGGATTCATACTCGTTCCATTAGTCCAACCATGTATGGATTGTAACATCATAGGATCCTCTAATAGATACCCTGAATTCTCTGGGAAAGGGAATGAAGATGTAAAAAAAAACTGATATCTGTGCGAGGCCATATGAAGAGATTTCCATACTCCAAATGCCATGAAGCTTATTGAATTCTAGACCACACTTCGAGATAGAGCCCTAACATGGTTCATTAAGTGCTCCACACTACAAAAGAACCCAACGATCGATGAGGTTCGACGGGAGTTTGTCCAAGAATTTAAACTCCCTCAAACTAACCAACAAGGGATATCAGAACTATGGGAAATTAAGAAGAGGGAGGGTGAAACCACCTGGGAGATGAGGCAAATATTTAAGGATGCTATTGGCAAGCTAAACTACCCTATTGGCCCCAATCATCATTGATATTGGTTTATCAAGGCACTATTACCACTCACCCACACACCGTTGACTCAATAAAAGGTTGATACTCTGCAGAACGCCCTAGAACAGGTGACACGAATTGAGGCCATGGAAGGATACCCACCTGAACATCGAGGAGGAATGATCTTCCACGATCTCACTCTCATAGGCCTGTAGCATCAAATAATTGATCTGACAGATAAGTTAAGGGATATGCAGTCAATGCGACCATCATGATTGCACATCTAGTGTACAAACTGCCATGTAAAGGGGCATGGCGCCAAGGAGTGCCCAAGACTGAGAGGCCTAAGCACTCCATCCGTACTAGTGGGACCCTCTACATCTCTACCTGTCACTGGAGTTACGTAGGTTGGTATGAAAGGGTTATATGCAGGGCACACATAGTTCCATGCTTTTCCTAACCAACATAGTGCAACTTTAACTAAATATTGTGAAATTTTCAGGACCTATGGGAATCTCCCTCGCCTCTGTCCCATTTTATAGAAGTATTTAAATGTCCCAAACAATTTTTTCTATGAGTTTTATGGTTCACCTACTAACCACAATGATTAGTGTAGGGCATTAGATGCCCTAGTTGACTGGTTGGATCACCCTGCTTATAGGATCAATGAATCTTCTCGAGGACAAGGAGGTGGAGAAGCTAGGGGAAGAATAGGAGGCAAAAGTATGATATGATGTTACTATTGTGATCAAGAGGGGCATGTTGCAAGAGATTGTCTGATGCCCAGAAGACCCTGGTGCTCTTAGTGCAGGGTCAAAACACATGCAACGAAACACTATCCAGAGCTAATTTCCAGATATGAAGAGTGCAAGTGCCAAAGGGGAGAAAATCTAATTAATGTCAAACCAAGGGAACTCGAGACAACTCTCCTTTCAAACATTAATTTAGTCACCTAGGGAGGGAAGAAGACCGAAGCTGACTTGGGAGTCGCTGAACAACCAAGAATTATAAAGTCAGCCTCAGCAAAGTTCTTGTATGATTCAAGCCAGCAGAAGCAGTATTACAAAGAAGCCGCAATATTTTTTAGAAGATTGACTCCAATTGATGAGCTTCAAGGAGAAAAACCAGAGCCTTCAAAAGTCAGGAACCTGAACTTCTTGCAACATAATTCCCAACCTATCACTAAATGGTTTAGGTTGTTTTTCGTAGAATGTGAACAATGAGCAAATAATCATACAATGTAGGGAAACTCTTAAACTTATTTTTAAATATGAGGCAGCCAGGGAAGGACTCGTTTATGCCAATCTACCTGAAAGACACTCTATATGGGTGCATAGGAATAAGAAGAGAACATGGACGGAGTTCGAGATTGATGCCTCGATAGTAAGCTTTTAGGTCAAGGATACAATGCTAAACTTGGGCTCAGATGTGAATATTGTGTTGAGGAAAACCTGGGAATCCTTGGGAAGGCCTAAGTTGGCATTATCTCTAATTCAATTATACATGACAAACGAGTACTGTGTCCTCCTCTTTGGGCGTTTGGATGGTGGATAGGTCGATATAGTAGGGGTAAAGACTTACGCTAACTTCTAAGTTATAGATATTATGGGAGATAAAGACCCCTATCCAGTATTGCTAGGAATAAACTAGGCCTTTGAAAATTATGCAGTAATTGATATGAAAAGGGAGACAATAAGCTTTGAAATGGAGGGAGTTAGAGTGATCCAACCAATGGATCCTTATCAAGGGTCAAGGTTCACTAAGCCAACGAACAACAAATAAGAACTTGAGTTGCTGAACTAGTTATATCGGCTGACAATGGGAAAAAGGGAAGACTATATTAATCTTACAGCAGGAGGATTGATCAGTTGGGGAAGTGTTCAAAGTTCTGAAGCTGGATTTGAGGCTGCATGGGATGACTAGAAATAAGGCAGACATGAGATAAAATACAAGCACTACACCATGATACACCGTATCAATTGGGTTGGTACTAAGGTACGAAAATTTCCTAGTTTTAGTGGTATGGATTATGTTACTGATTTTATTAACAAAGTTGATGCAACCATCTCTGAAATACACAAAGAACCCTTAATGGATGTCGCCTTACAAGCGATGCCAACAAGGTGGTGGGGCTCCCACCATAACCATCGCAGGGAGTGGCAGGAGGTTAAGATAACACTGGTGGTGAGATTCAAGTACTCAGAGGACTACCCACACAATTTTGTTAAGTATCGGGGGAGCATCAACCCTCATCAACACCTGCATGACTATAAGGCAAGTTGGATTAGAGAAGTACTTTCAAAAACTTGTGGGTGCACAATGTTGTCCACATTGTGGGGACATTTTCTAAGGTATGGTATGCGAAGGAAGAGATAAGAAGACAAACCAGTGAGTGGGATTGTATGGTAACTCAATTTATCAATTATTTTTCCTTCACTGATGATTATGAAAGGATAACAATTACTTTGCAAGCCATCAAAATGATTTTTCTCTCAGTAGGACAACGACATAGACCAAAACACGTTTTATCACATATATGAATCCATAATCCATAAGGTTGT
Organism: Pinus taeda; assembly: GCA_000404065.3. Classification (NCBI taxonomy): domain Eukaryota; kingdom Viridiplantae; phylum Streptophyta; class Pinopsida; order Pinales; family Pinaceae; genus Pinus; species Pinus taeda. The sequence goes on from APFE030083118.1 coordinate 4,620, forward strand.
GCTTTGTAGAAAGATAGACCTAGAACTTAATGGAGATGATTTAGAGGAACTAAGGAATTTGGAATTTAAGGAATTTGAAGGGGAGCAGAATGTTGAATATGGGTCTGTAACCACTGGTTGACATCTACTACCTCTGAAGGTGTGGAAACACAATATCAGTACTAAGGAGAAGTTGAAATTAGCTTCGATTGGAGACTATTGGGATGAGTAAAGTACTAAGGAGATATTTGATCTACTAAGAGAATACAAAGTCATGTTCCTTTCATGTATTGCGGAGCTTAAGGGGATTAAGGGGTAATGAGGGGATATGAAGATTGCACTTAAAACCAATGCAAAAACCAGTGAAACATCGACCATATAGATTCAACCAGAGGTGAAAGAGAAGGTGAAGAAGGAAATACATAAAATGTTGGCAGCATGACTTATCTTCTCGGTTGATGAGGCTAAGTGGGTCAGTCCAATACAGAACAAAAAAGACTCTGAAGAAAGATGAGTATGTGTGGACTATCAAAGTCTGAACAATGATTGTGTTCATGACCCATTCCCCACCCCTTTCAGCGACGAGGTCCTAGATAATGTGGTAGGAAATGAAGCCTACTCTTTTATAGATGAATTCTCTACTTACCACCAAGTCCCTATTGTAGAGGAGGATAAGAAGAATACCACATTCACGATGGAATGGGGATCCTATGCCTACCATGTCATGCCTTTTCAGCTCAAGAATGTACCAACAGTGTTCTCGAGGATTGTAATCGCTACCTTTCAAGATTATATTCACAGGTTTCTAAAGTTTTACATGGATGAATGGACTGTCTACAGTTTACTAAAAAGGCATTCTAGTTTTCTTCGAGTGATGTTTGATTGCTGCAGACAGTTGTAAATCTCTTTAAACTTGAAAAAGTGTAATTTTTCTATCCCTTTTGGAATGCTTCTCAGGCATATAGTCTATAAAGAGGGAGTGTCGGTCAATCCTACTAAGGTTATGGTAATTCTAAATATTCCCCCATCGACAAGTGTTAAGTAGTTGAGGTCCACCCTCGGCCACACAACATATTACCGCAGGTTCATCTACAACTATGCCTCAATCACCGCGCCCCTGGAAATGCTATTGAAAGAGTGTGAAAGGTTTACATGGTATGATGAATGTGAAACTACTTTCAATATGTTAAAGGAACATATATAAAGTGCACCAATATTGATTTATCCATATTGGAACAAGCAATTTAATGTCCATATTGATGCCTCAAGAATCGCCTTGACAACCTTTTTGGCTCAACCTGGAGACGACAACCTTTCTCTCCCACTATACCACAACCGAGCATGAAGCACTCACTACATAAGTTTTGACACTATCTTTTGGGGGGCCCATTTAAATTATTTATTGATCACTCTACCTTGAAGTACTCAGTGAACAAGCTTGTGCTCAAAGAAAGGATTTGTAGATGGCTTTTGCTCTTCCGGGATTTCACATCTGAGGTAATCATCAAGCCAGGAAGGTTTAACATGGGTCCTAATGATATTTCTAAGCTAGATTCGGGTGAATCTAGGGGGTCAGTAGATGATTAATTGCCAGATGTCGACCTGTTTTGAGTTAAGGCCATACCAGACTACTTGGAGGACATTGCATTATTCTTAGCCACAGGAAAATGCCCGAAGGAGTACAAAGCTACACAACGAAGGCATGTGGTGGTTTTTACTACATATAACTAGTTGATTGCAGGTTAGTTATACAAAATGGGCCTTGACGAGATATTGAGAAGGTGTGTTCTTGATCATGAGAAATAAGATGCATTATAGGAATTCCATTTGGGAGTTATGTGAGGATATATGGGTGGGAAAGCCACCACAAGTAAAGTGTTGCAAGTAGGATTCTAGTGGCCCACACTTTTTCGAGATGCAAAGGAATATGCTTAGAAATGCAATCTTTGCCAACGCGTGGGGAAGCCATCACACCGAGATGAACTTCCCTTACAGTCGGTATGGGAACTTTAGGCATTTGAGAAGTGCGAATTTGACTTTGTGGGACCCATTAATCCTCCAATGCGTCACTCCCATTCAAGGTACATTATCACTGCCATAAATTACCTTACCAGATGGGTTGAAGTTGCACCAGTTAAATATTGGACTACAGACACCGCCGCCGAGTTCATTGAAAATATTATCACTCAGTATGGGTGCCCCCGAAGCCTCACAAGTGACCAGGGGACCCGTTTCATTAATAAGAAAATCAATTCTTTGCTGCATAAATTTATGGTCCAACACAATAAGAGCTACCCATACCACCCTTAAGCAAATGGTATTATGAAAGCTTTTAACAAAATCCTAGAAAGTGGCCTTATTGGGATGAACAGGTGGCAACCGCATTGTGGGCTTATCGTACATCTATCAAGTTCCTGCACAAGTATATGACCTTCCAACTTTTTTATGGATGAGAAATCATAGTACTCGTCGAGTTCATCATCCCCAACCTCTTCATTTCACGGGCTACACACATGACAAAAGATGAATCAATTACAAAATTCTTGGATGAACTTTGGGAGTTGGATGAAGCGATATTCCTAGAATATTTCCGCTGAACTGTCGTTAAGGAGAGGAAAAAATCATGGCACGACCGACACATAAAGTGGAAATCCTTTGCAGTTGATGATTAAATTCTCTTATATGACAGTAAGTTCTTAAAAAATCCTAGAAAGTTGAGAATGCATTGGTTAGGACCATTCCTTGTTGTGGGAAGTGAAAGACTTGAGAGTTTTGAAGCTCATGCAACTAGATGTCCTATTATTTGGCTGGGTGAATCATGTATGCCTAAAGCCCTTCCATGACGTAAATGGTTCTACATCAAAATGATTCAATATCCAAAAGGGGATGCTAGATAGGTTTAGGTAGAGTCATTTAGTTATTTTAGTGTGTTAGTCTCTTTAGTTTCATTAATTTTTTTAGTTCTGTCAATCATTACAGTCGAGTCAGTAATGAATAAATTTTCGACAATTTTTTTAGTAGCGTAAGTTGAGTGACTCCCTTTGCAACTGCTTGTGGTTGGGGTGTCACACATAAAAATTGTCTTATCTGTAATAATTAGTAATAATTCCCTGTGTCAGTACGAATTTGGGCTAAATCTCCCAGTAATATCCCTGGAACGATATGGTCATCAATTTCTAGGAACCTTCCATCATATCATCATAATTAACCATCATTTCCACCCTCCTTTTCAGTTTTTGCATCATCAAGTTCAGGTCCAGGTCATAGTCACTTTTATTGCCATGATTTGAATCAAGTATATAAAGTTGTTGTATTAATTAGTTTTAACGATTAATATATATATATATATATATATTTATATAATTATTATATATTATATATTATATTTATATAATTATATTTTTTTTTTGTGTCAATTATTTCTATTTATTCTGCATGGCAATGATAAGTTCTTTAGTAGCAAAGCTGAGGTGGTCGAATTTCCTAGTTTGTATTCTATGTCAAATTCCCTCGATCCTCAGTCAAAACTAACCCCCTATGTCTATTGTGTACAATCGTCGAAATTCAACCATGAATAATACCATAACCTCTATTCCATCACCTAAACTTGACTCCAGAGTCACTGAAATTGAGCCTCTCTATGGAAAATATGAAAAGGTTGTGCTTGTGGATAATTATCTCTCAGAATCCTTCCATTTACGAGTGCTTAAGCATGAAGTTTATACAGAAGCTGTTAGCAAATTAGATGGTAGCTAGTCGTAAAAAAGAAAATAGGATCTTAGAGGTATACAATGGTCATCGCTTAATAACTTGCGCAGCTTGCCAGTGTTCAACACTACTAGAGAATCAATCAAATGTACCAAATTTCTCATCAGCCAAATGCATGGGGGTTCTCTTTGGCTTGATAAGGAATACCCCATACATGTTATAAACATTCAAAGATTTACATGACAATCTGCTACGAGAGTCGCTGTAACATATGTGTTCTAGAATACTTCCAATTGGGCAAAGAAGACGGGTGACGACAACTACTACAAAAAGTATGATACTCAGTGTGGTGGTAAGGGAGCCCTGATTGATTCAATTAATAAGAATACTGTCAAATTCACCTACTATGCAATTTCTGGAAAGCTCATGCACCATTTCACAAGGGGCGACTGCACCTTACACACCATCTTAGTAGTAGAATCTTGTGTCCAAGGCACACAATTGAATTATTGAATTTTTCTACTGAATGAGCTCTTTGATGCCTGTGAAGAGGTCTATAAGAGGGCCACATATTTTATTTATGAATGTCTTGTTGTTTCCTTAGCAATGATGAAGTGGTGCCCACTAGAAGCTAGAGAGATAGCACTGGTTGTTGATGACCAACCCATTGCACTTAGATATTTATTGTGGCGGGCTTCCGTGGATCCCCATAGAAAGGAAATTAATGAGGCTTCCTTTGCTATCTGGTACCAGAAAATGATGGTTGTCACCAACACTAGGACAAGGATCCCATTGTTGCTCCTAGATGAGTATTCGTAAGATATATGGTTTGGATTTACCAATGGCAGCACTTGGGTTCAACCCAGGTACATCAACCTAGACACATTTAAGAAGCGTGCTCAACCCTTTGTTCTTTTAGAGGAAGCATTCCATATCAAAGTCCCGTCTTGGCCTGGAATTGCTGGTGAAATTCGGAACTGGAAGATGAAATATTCATTTGAAGGGATGGTTCCTAATCCATTTCTTGAAGAAACTCTTTCTGAATCCCGCAAGTGACTATTCAAAGAAACACTCAATCGAGTCATAAAGAAGCTCAAGACAAAAATGACATCCTTCCATAACACTCTAGAGGGTCTCGGGATATTAGTAAGTCCTTTCCCTTCCTTTTCTAAAATTTTTAGTTCTAGTCTACTTACTTCTTTGACTTGTAGCCCAACCATTTCTTCAATTCCCTTAGTGGGCCTCCATTCTCATACTGAATCGACCATTAAGAATACTCACCCACTTGCCACTATGCCACCATCAATTACCAATGAAGAGATTAAGGTGACCTCTACTGAAGTTGTTGATCACACTAGCGAGGAACCCCAATCTCACAACACCACGCCCACCACTGAAGAAAACCCATCGTCTGCATCCACCGTATCCCCAAGGTCACACAATCCATGACCACCAATAAACTCCACCTCAACCACCATTTCAAACATTCCTCCATATGAAAATATTCTCGATGCCAAAATAGAAATGGAAGTAGAATCATTAATATAGTCAATTATGGACACTACTAATGAGGCACTCGTAGTTCCCCTTACTAGCACGAAGTATGGTACTACTTCTTTATTATCTTTAATAGTAGCACTAAACGCAATTATGGAAACTGATCAGCCTATCAACCTTGAGAACCCGAGGACAAACTCCCTACACACCTTAGCCCTAACTTCCAAACCTGCCTCCCTACCACCAATGCAATCCAACCCGAACCATATTAGCCTTGGAATCTTTGAGCCTTCACAGTAAGAAAACTCACCCTAAGGGCAGTCTGAGAAATAAGTTTCTAGTGACACCCCATTACAAAGTCGGTTCCCTACACCCATTACTATGACCCTTGATGACCTCCTGAGTTGGTCTTTGTCTCAATTGTTTCATTTCATTCAACTGGTTTCACACTAAGAGGAGGTGTTGCACAACAATATGACAACAAAACATGATTAGCAACAACAAAAACTTCTTTCCAATGCAGTAGAACGAGATCACATCCCTTAGGAGAAGTAGACTTTGCATAACCAGGTTGATGAAACAAGTGCAAAGTTATGGGATCTCTGGCCCATAGTTGCCAAGATAGTCACAAATGCACCAGAACACTTTTCGGCCTGCACTCCCTTATATTTCTTCGATCACATCAAAGCATCCTACACCAACATTGCCTCGACAAACAAATAGATCAAACGAACTATTGGTGCCACTCAAAGGGCACTACTAGATCCAACATCCCAATATGATAGCCAGATCGAGAAGAAAATCAATGAAGTGACTTGTTTGAAAGCCTCTATCTTCCAACAATAGGAGAAGCTGAAGGACTCCTGACACAAGTTGGATACTAGTCCAACTGGCTTGCCAAGAAAAATCAACCGGTTTACTCACTGTGCCAACAAGCTAATCTGTTCTTCCACCAAGTCATGGCAACCAAAGGCCACAACCAACAAAAGGAGCTCCTAGCATAGGCAAATGCCCTTGAATCCAAATACATCAAATTGAGTAATAATTAAGAAAGACTAAGAGTCTTGTCTGTGACCTCAAGCAACCCGCACATGGTCACTTCAAAAATATACACATATCATTGAGGAGGTAGGCACTCAGTGGAATACCCTCTTGATGACACACCCTACTCACCAAATAACCGAAGGCGCAAAACAGTTCATCGATCGAGTGAGCACTATCATAGGTTCCTGGAAGATCACACTCATTGAGTACACACAGTTCAAGGATGCAAGCATTTAGTCCGTTCTAGAGTTGGGTCCTTCGTTTGAAGGAACATGGCAAGAAGTAGAAACATCGGTAGGGGAACCACAACAATAAGAAGCACTAGAAACACCAATAAATGATTGACTAGGGGATGAGTCAATGAAGTTTGCTTAGGGCCTATTAGGTCCTTCGTTTGGGAAACAAATTTTGTCATGTTTTTACGGTTGACCACATTTTGACCAAAGTTGACCAATGTGAAGTTGTAGAGAAAGAAATTGAGGAAGGAGACAAACTCCATGGAACTCTGGTAGTTGTCGAAGACCGACCAGGGAAATCAGGGCACATGGAATCACAATTGAGCTGGAATGTTCATTGACATTTGAGGAAGCAGCTACAACCTAGCAAGAGAGGCAACTGAAAATGAAAGGGCAGAGCATCCAAGGGAGAAGTAGTAGTCCAAGTGAGCGAAGTGTTTTAAAAGGCAAAAGGAAAATCCAGAAGAGAAGAAGAGAGGAGGTGTACCGAAATGCTGTCGTGGAGCCTTTTGAGTGTGCATGATTCTATATTCTTATGGTCATGCATTATCTTTCATTGCTAGTCTTTTTTCTATTGATGTGGCCTTTGAGCCGAATGTACTTATGTAATGCTGCCGAAATTAATGAAAGAGGAAGTTGCAAGGAATGTCTAAGCATTTTCTTGTGTGATTTTATGTGTCCCCTTTTAAATTTTTATTATGAATGCATAGGCGTATTACATGTCCTTTTGAATGCTTAAGCTGTTACGATTGTATATCTGATGTCTTGGTTCTGGGTTTAATGAATGATTGGTATATTTCATCTCAATTCCCTTGATTCCTGGTACTAACCCCTCAACTAAGTAAGGTAGCGACACACCTCAAGTAAGACGCCTTACTCTTCTTGAGTAAAGTGAAAATTCCAACATTACGCTAGACTGTGATGGACCCTTTGTTAGTGTCTGTGCTTGAACCTAGGGTCTCAACCTGTTCGCCATTTTCTGCCAACAATCCCTATGGTCCTATAAAAGTAAGGTCAACTTCAAAAAATAAGACCTCGATTTTTTTTAGTCTCAAATAAAAAGGCATAAAACCCTCAACCAAGAAAAATGATTCATTTTTACTTTTATTAAAGATTCCCAACATTTTTGGACCTAGATCGCCATTACCCTGGGAGATGGTAATAACTAGATAAATTGCTCATTTAGTCCAATACATGCTAGTTTCATAACCATTTGGCATGAGATTGAGGGAAAAACACTTCGGGAATCTCCAATGGTTTCTTGATGACTTGTGTCAACATTGATTTTGTAGGTTTACCGAAAGAAAAAAATTAGTGCTTTGAAGGATTTAGTATCAGAAAGAAAAGAGGAGCTACTAACCCCCTCAGTGGCCTCAACCATTGCTATATTTATATCCTCAAAAAGACAAGGTTAGGGCTTTGTTGAGTGCAAAGCATATATAACATCAAAATTATATGTTATTATTTTTCAAATATTCTATATATATTTTAAAATTATTATTATTATTTCTAAGAAAAACCTTGTGAGGAGATCCTTAAGCACTTCTTTGCATTCCAGAAATAGTCTCTAGTGTAAGCTTGTCAATATTTATTATGATCTCTCAGACCCCTTCCATTTCTAAGCACTCAAGCGTGAAGTTTATACAAAATCTGTTACCAAATTAGATGGTAGTCAGTGATAAAAAATTAAAGAGGATTTCAACAAAGGTCAACACTGATAAACTTGTGAAGCTTACCAATGTTCAAAACTACGGTAGAAACAATGATATATACCAAATATCTCATCATATAAATTCATGGGGGTTCTCTATGGATTGACAAGGAATACCCCATACACACTATAAACATTCAAATATTTACATGACAATCTACTACTGGAGCCGCTATAACATGTGTTTTCCATAATACTTCCAAGCGGGCAAAGGATACGGGCGAAGACAACTACTACAAAAATTATGATACTCAGTGTGGTGGCAAGGAAGCCTCGATTGAGCCAATTAATAAGCCTACTGTCAAATTCACCTACTATACGATTACTGGAAAGCTCATGTGCCATTTCTCAAGGGGAAAATACACCTTACACACCATCTTAGTAGTATAATCTTGTGTCCAAGGCACACAATTTAATTGGTGCAGTTTTCTATTGAATGAGCTCCTTGACTCCTGTGAAGATGTCTACAAGAGGGCCACACATTTTATTTATGAATATCTTATTGTTTACTGAACAATGATGAAGTGGTGCACTGCAATAGTTTAAGAAGGAGAAACATTGGTAGGGGCACTACAACAACAATTATCACTAGCAACACTAATAAATGGTTGACTCAGGGACGAGTAAATGAACTGCGATCAAGGCGTGTTGGATCCTTCATTTTGGAAACAAATTTTTGTCAAGTTTTGACGGTTGACCACATTTTGACTAAAGTTGATGAATGGGAAGTTGCAGAGAATCCAACCAAGGAGTGAGATAAACTCCGTGGAACTCTGGTAGTTGTGGAAGAATGACCAGGGAAATCAGGGCACATGGAATCACAACAATGCTAGAATGTTCATTGATAGACGAGGAAGCAACCACAATTGAGCAACAGAGGCAACCTAAAAGGAAAGGGCAGAGCATCCGAGGGAGAAGTAGTAGTCCAAGCGAGTGAAGTGTTTCAAAAGGCCGAAGGAAAATCCAAAAGAGGAGAAGAGAGGAAGTGTACTGAATGTGGTCACAGAGCCTTTTGAGCCTGCATGATTCTGTATTCTCCTGGTCAAGTATTATCTTGTATTGCTATTATTTGTTCTATTAATGAGGCCTTTGAGCCAAATGTACTTGTGTAATGTTGCCGAAGTTAATGAAATAGGAAGTTGTAGGGAATGTCTAAATGTTTTATTGTGTGATTTTATGTGTCCCCTTTTAATTTTTTTTTTTATTATGAATGCATAAACGTATTACATGTCCTTTTGAATGCTTAAGCTGTTATGATTGTATATTTGATGTCTTGCTTCTGGGTTTAATGAATTATTGGTAGCTTTCATCTAAATTCTCTTGATGCCTTGTTCCAGCTCCTCAATTGAGTAAGGTAGCGACATGCCTCTAGTGGGACACCTTCCTCTTCTTGAGTAAGGTGAAAATGCTGGTGTTACGCTAGACTGTGATGGATACTTTGCTGGCCCCTGTGCTTGAACCCAGGGTCTCAACCTATTCGCCATTTTTCGCCAAAAATCCCTGTGGTCCTATAAAAGTAAGGTCCGCTAAAAATAAGATCTTGATTTTTTTTAATCTCAAATAAAAAGGCATACAACTCTAAACCAAGAAAAATGAGTCATTTTTAATTTGATTAAAGATTCCCAACTTTTCTGGACCTATATTTCCATTACCCTGGGAGATGGCCATAATCATATAAATTACTTGATTAGTCCCATACATGCTAGTTTCATAGCCATTAGGCACGATATTGAGGGAAAAACACTTCAAGAATCTCCAATGGTTTCTTGATGACTTGTGTAAATGTTGATTTTGTAGGTTTACCGAAAGAAGAAACTAGTGATTTGAAGGCTTTAGTATCAGAAAGAAAAGAGGAGATATTGACCCCCTCAGTGGCCTCAACTATTGCTATATTTAGGTCCTAAAAAAGACAAGGTTAGGGTTTTGTCGAGTGCAAAGCATATCTAACATCAAAATTATATGTTATTATTTTTCAAATATTCTATATATATTTTAAAATTATTATTATTATTTCTAAGGAAAACCTTGTGAGGATATCCTTAAGCACTTCTTTTGATTCCACAAATAGTCTCTAGTGTAAGCTTGTTAATCTTTATTATGACACCTAATTGGGCAGGGAGATTGAGTCAGGTATGTAATAGAGGTAACTGGCTGACGAGATTGACCCCAATACCTTCTATGCAAAGCTCAAAGAGCTCAAATGCTCAAGTTAGCCAATTAAACTATTATTATTAGTAGTAAGGTTGTTTAAATTATTATTAATAATAATTATAATTACATTTAATATTTAAAACAATTCACATTGATGCAACCCTGATGCTATGCACACACCATTATGATGCAAGATCAAAGTGACCCCAACACACCATTGTTATGTGCATCAAAATAGTCAATCCAAATATGCATATATGTGCAACAAACATGACAATAACATGGCATAACTACATGAAATTGATGAAAAAAGATGAGACAAACTTAAATTTTGTGTCATTGATTTGTCTATTATAAACTTAAAATGAAAAAAATGGGTTCTTTATAATTTTTATTTTCATGTGAACGTATGGGGCAAAGCCTATTGGAGCTAAGAAGGGACCATGGGGAATTAAATAGGAGTGACTAAGGATATTTAAGGGCCATTATCAAATCTATTGAATTCCATGGAAACTTTCCCCATTTTTTTAAATTATAAAATTGTAGACATGAGATGTGCTTTGAAATGAAATTTGGGTTGATCTTTGAAATGTATATCGAATGGATGTTTCCTTATAACCTTGTGAATTGAGATCTTATCACCATAGGGAAAACACCTTGTAGTAGAGGCTTTTAGTGTTACAAGGTTTGGCAAAATATTTAAATAAGCTTTTGTTAAAGCCTTTGCCATTCATAATGGAGGCTTTAGTTGATGTTTGTTATAATGAAAAAAATTGGGCAGACAAAGGTTTTAGTGGAGGTTTTGTTTCTTAATTCTCATTCTAACAAGAAACAACGATACATTTGAAATCAACATAACATAGTGCATAAAGAAAACTAAAAGCATTGGTGATAATGTAATTATTACGCACGAACACCGTTATTTTTACTTAGTGATGTATTAATGCTAGTGTACTTTCTACGCATCGGGTAGTATTTTTCGTTTTATGGCACTCTGATAATTAAATGTATGACACTCAACAATACCATACAAAAATAAAACTCTCTCAAGCAAAGATTGATTAGATTTGATATATCCTGAACACACAATACGGTCCCATATTTTTTTTTTGCTAGATGAATCTATAACTGGGTTGGTCTCATACTTGCATGACACAGGGTCTATTCCAATCACTACCACTACAACCTTATCCCTCGTACACTCTGTACAAAAGCTTTAACATTACATAATCTTACAAACCACCACCGTAGTAGAAAATATCAACCCTATGTGATACTTTTTCACTCGTCGTATGCTGAACCAAAAATACACTTGATGGGTCATTATTATGCAAGAATTTGATCTTTATTTTTCCTCCCCAAAGAGTAAGAAGGTCCTTATCCTCTATGAGGTCATCACTGATATCCCAACAGAGACCCAATGATCCCCCGTTAATGATGCTTTCCCTGACAAACATCTGTTCTTATTACCAATGGATGACCCCTGGTACGATGACATCCTCCTCTTTCTACGAACTTAAAAGTTCAAACCTCAACTTACTCGTGATGACCGAAGGAACATACACCATCAAGCCCCCCATTACCTGCTTCTGGGGGATGTCCTCTATTAACGGGGCATACACACTATCCTTTTCTGATGCCTCACTCAAGAACAAGTCGAGCATGTCTTAAATTATTGTCACAATGGGGCTTGTGGCAGTCACCTCTCAGGGATGACCACCACTCAGAGAGTACTTCGTGCCGATTATTTCTAGCCCACCCTTTTCCATGACTGTATTTAGGAAGTTAAGAGATGTGAGTGGTTCCAAAGATAAATTCACAAGATGTGAGCCCTACCCGTTCCCCTACACTTGGTCATCATCGCCAGCCCCTTCTGCAAATGGGGCATAGACTTCATAACCTACAAACCCCCATCATCGTGAAACCATAAGTACATTGTGGTTGTCATCGACTACTTCAACAAATGGGTAGAGTCCATTCCCACATATAATAGCACCACAAAAACCGATGCACGATTTTTCTTTAACCATGTCATAACACGATTCAGTGTTCCCAAGGAGTTGGCATCCGATCACAACAAACATTTTGAGAATGAAATATTTCAGGATTTATACCAAAAGCTTGGTTTCTCTCTTGATTTCACTTCCCCATACTACCCCAAATCCAATGGCCAGGTAGAAGCTGCCAACAAATTCCTTAAAACAATGTTGGAGCGTATGGTGGACAACCACAAGACCAATTAACACCACATGGTATTTTCAAACTTGTGGGTGTACTGCACGATGGTCAAAGAATCTACAAGATTCACACCCTTCCAGTTAGTCTACGGGGTTGAACTTTTCCTCCCCATTGAGTGCGAGATCCCTACCTTGCACACGGCCATCAAACTTCTCACCGACACCTCACCTTTAGAGAAAAGGTTAGTGCAGCTGAAACATGTTGACAAAAGTCAGTGAGAGTCTCTCAAACATAATGAAGCATACAAAAAATGGACTAAAGCCTCTTTTGACCGGATTGTCACCCCCGGTCCTTTACCGAGGGGGAGTTAGTACTTTGTTACGATGTTACCAAAGAAGGGTTAGGACTAGGGAAATTCGAGACATTATGGAAGGGCCCATACATTGTCAAGTTTTGACTTCTCAAGAGGGAATACATCTTAGCAAAGCCCAATAGGACTTGCCTCAAAGATCCTATCAATGGGCTATATCTTTAAAAATTCCATCCATAGAATTGTAAGTAGCCCTAGAATGTAAATGTATGCATCATGACTTATTTTTATGATGAACAATTCATCATGGATACACTCTAAAACCTCTCTCTCATCATGTGTCACAAATAGATCATCTGCTAGCCTATCATCAAGGGTTCACTGATGGTGCTTCTTGATGGTCGCAAAACCTCACTGCAGCAACCTAGGCCATATAATCTCCTGACCCCACACCATGTCTCACCAATGGAATATGTATTGTGTCAACCACCAACAATCAAGCTAAATACGATGCTGTCATAGGCCTCTTGGCCGATGCCTCCCATCTAAGTATTAGTCACCTGCATGTATTCCTTGATTCCCAGCTTGTTGTGCCACATTTGAACAAAACCTTCAAAGAAATATTTGCATGCACAAAGGTTCACTCATGATTTTGATCATATCACATTTACACATATACCAAGAAATCAAAATCATATAGCTAGCCGCATAGCTAATCAAATCCTAGACTAGCATGTATAACATATATATCGCCATCAAGAAACATAAAGAATGAACATATTATCCATCACATAAATGCATAAATACATCACATGTATAGAAGCATGCACATAAGGACACATCATAAGAGCCACAAAATTCATATCTCATATATATATATATATATGAGTACACAAATATACATCCATTGGCTCAATGCTAGAAAAAAGAAGTCACCAAATAGGGAAACATCCTCATAATGGGTTCTTTCCCTGATACATACAAAACTAATATCTAGGGCTGTGTACCTCCACTCCCTGCGCCCCCCGCCATAGGTCCAACTACCTCATCTGGAGCTAGAATGGGATGTGAAATCACTACTGCCATCGCAAGGCAATGAAGGGTCAGGCGTTGCGCTCTATCATGTTCCATAACCTTCTCCATCATCTCCTCCCCCAACCCATCCCGCCCCTCCTCGAGAATCCCCCTCACAGGAGTGGCTTCTCGACTTGATTCATCCTTCGAATGCCTCAACTGTGCCTTTATAGCTTCTGCTCCAGCCTTCATTGCCTCAACATGCTCTCGCAACCTGGTCATCTCTATTGAGGTTGAGGAGTTGACTCCCTCTCTAGAGGGACCATCGATCTCTATCCGATTGTGCTACGCCAACCTCTCAGGCTCCTCCTGAGCCCTGACATCTCTCTATCTTTGTGACACAACTGCTGCACCAATTACCCACATCCGTCGAGGATAGTTTCCTATGAGGTAGGCCAATGGTTTTCCACGTGGACCAACATTTGTAAGAAAACATACATGATATTAACACAATCATAAATATAAAACATGTATACATGTAAGAATGCACAACTACAAAAAACAAAAATCACATACCTGCTGGCCCTCAAGCATTGCCAGGAGGAAGCCCCATGTCTGGATCATCCCTGAAGTCCACACCATGGTATGGGTACTCTATGATCATCTAATGGTTGGATATGAACCAAACCTCCACCGTGACATTCCAGTAACGCCCCACATCGCTGCCACCAGCCCGTGGCATCACTGGAGCCCACCGCTTGATCTGTGGGTCTCTAGTAGGACCTCGTGTCATTGCCACAAAAGGATGTAGCATCATTACCCTCTCATACAAAATACTACTCAGGACGCTTGCATAGGAAAAAATATGTGACTGACCCTGTTGCACCTGTGTCATTTGTGACACCATCCATTTGTATAAAACGCCAGCCTAGTCAAAGGAATGGCTAGCGTGTAGCCTCTCCAAAATAACAATCTAAGGTCCCGACACTTGGTGAGGGGCAACAAACTTAGAAAGTTATACAATCATCACCAGCGCAGCCTGCTCGGTGAGATCTGTAATAGTCCTAACCTAGACACTACATTGATCAATTGTGTTGGGCCCAAAATGACCCCTCACCCGTACATAAATATCCACCTGCCCTGTTAGAAGGGGCATATGTAATATCTCCCCACAAGGCACCAATCTAGTAACGAAATATACATCTACAAAAGCGAAAATGTTGACATCTGAATGTTTGATGTAGAACACCTCATCCTCCACATCCCAACATCGTATCAAGAAATGAAGGGATGCATCCTGCGACCTCAGAATGGGGTTCTGAACAAACATTAATAACCCCCATCCTGCTAATGTAGCACTAACTACAACATCTTTAGGAATAGATGTGTGAAGAGACTCCCAGTTTTGCTCTCTCCAAAACATACCCATCTCACCAATAAGGATGTCAAAGGTAAAAAATCAACCTCTTAGGCTAGAAAAAATAATTTTTTCTCATCCACACACTTGTTCTCATAACAGGTGCTTAGTATGTGCGTCTATTTCTTGAACATATGTGAAGTCTACGCATCTATCTATCATTGAGTTGTGTAGATGTCAGTCCCTAAGCTACGTGTCTGTTCTTTGAACATATGCATAGTTTGCTCGCCTGTTCTCATTGTAAGCACGCATACTGTGCATTAATTTTTTGTGTTGTCATGGGGTCGTCAAATCAATGACCCCACGATATTTCCCCCTAAGAAGCATTGTTAGTACGGATTCCTGGTTGAAGCACAGAGAGGCTCTGTGGGTATCCCTAAAAAACCCATGAAGACCGCACGAGTAAATCTTAGTCGCCCGCTAGGTCAGTTTTTCTACCCTAAAAATAGGTCGTACAAGTCACCCATGTACAACCTACCTAACCTAATCTACCAAATGAAAAATTTGGGGTTATGTGCTCTAACTTGTCTCTCCTCGTGTGCTTCCTAGGTGAATAGGCTAACCGCAACGACATAAAATGGCTTCTCAAATAGCTCTGATCTCCCAAAATAGAAAGTCCAAATGAGGTGGAATATGGCTCACTTTACCCTATACATTACGCTATTTGTCATCTTGTGGAGCCCAGTACAGGAGCTTAGGAACTTTGTTTTCAAAACCATTAGGGACACAATGATCAAGACCACATCATCTTCATCATGGTGCCCTCCACTCCATTTTAACCCCAAACTCATTTTTAGTCTTGCTACACGCTCAAAGTACCACTTCAGGTGTGTTTTCTTTTGTTTTTTGATTCATCTTGTTCAACTAATTTCAACTTATATATGTTTTCATTAAGATTCTTTCACTTGGGGTATTGGTTGTTGAGGTTGCAGGTACATTTGCAATTTCCCATTAGAATCAATATACCAGTGGCCATCGACAAAGCAAGTATCATTCATTACTTAGCATGATATGCTTCCTCCAAAGCTTTGCATATCCTCACATCATTTATCTAAAATGAACCATAGGGTCGATCATCTCGACCACGTTTAGCTTCATCTCCTCTTGCACATGGTAAATGTCCATGCTAGTCGATAGTACCTTCCTTCTCATCGAATCCCTCATGTTATAGACCCCCAGATTCTATTGGAGTCCATGACCATCTACTTTGGCCCGAGAGTCATTTCAATTACATGCCTTGAATATTAGCCTCATTATTCTTTTATTTACTTATTCCTAACCAAACCTACTCCTAAGTCATCTCATTAAGTGGTGAAAGATCAAGTTGAATGCACTACCACATTCTACATTTGGCATATCATCCCTCCATTCACATAGCTCATTTGCATCACTTCATCCGCCTCATCAACCCAACACCGAGACAAACCAATGGGCAACCTACCCTTTGCAAAACACTCTTTACCTCCATCATCATTTAGGTCACTGTTTTCAAGGGGCACCCATCTCTGTGTTTGTACATCCCAAACCACCTTTACATTATTTTGGAAAGTGTATAAATGTTTTTTAGGAAAACGGTTCCTACCCATATTTTCATGACTTGTACTCGACGAAAATCCATAGTTGACCTTGGTTAGAGCTCATACATAATCCATGTTCATTTATCCTCTTCATGCCAGTTAGAACATACTCACACCTACCTTGGATGTCATACCGACTCCAAGGACATTCCTCTCATAAGAACTATTTTGACTACCGCCAATCGCATTACAACTTCGACCTTGGGCAAGTTGTCCATATCCATTCATATCGCCAAATTTCATTCTCATGTCTTGTTGACCCACCTTATTACAATATGTTTCACTCCACATCTTGATTTCCCGAATCAACATCTCGGGCAATTGATGCTTTTTTCCTATCGAATTCAACACCCATCTTCGAGGATCAAGGCAATACCTTGGGTGCTTCCCCCCCTTAAGGGAAATCCTCTGGTGGCATAGTGGATATCATTATTGCCCATTGATGTCATTGGTCCCCCTGTCATTCAACATCAACATAAGCTTTCATGTCAGGGTGGTATCATACTTCGTGACCATTGTAGTTCTCTCATCTATTTGAAGACCCATGCATTGCTTAGCATCTCACTCAACTGTGTTTACATTTTGATTTGTGGAAGGCACCCACAGTGAAAGACCCATGCATCCACAAGCACCTCATTCAAGCAATGCTTCACCTTTTCTTATGCACGGAGGCACTGAGTTCGGTCTATTTGTCAAAGAAGCATCCCTGCAGGCATCAATAGTTATAACCATCAACCATCAGCACATCAACCACCACAACGTTGACTCAACAGGACTACTTCCTATCTGATTGTAATAAATAGCCACTAGTAATCATAACGAGCATGGGACATGCCCGCCTCGTATAAGAACTTTTTTCAGAGCATGGTTATTTTTTATCCTCAGTTAAGGTTTTTCCCTACTAATCTTTGCAACAAGTTATTCTCTCTATCAAGAAGTTGACCATATTCTCTGTTAGAAAAGAAAACGTGATGTATTTCGACTATATGTTTTCTCCTAACCTCATATATCAGGGGGAAACTATTAACACTAGAAAATTGTACACATATTTGTATAATCCAAAAGATGCCCAAATTCATCCAACATAATGTACAAGTGAAGATTTTCTAGCTGAAGAAAATATGAAGTTCAAAAAATTTAAATTCTCCAAAGGTCTTATGTGTAAAATTGGACTGTGCGACTTATCCTCAGAAATAAATTACAATTGCACATATTTTTCTTCGAAATCCATGCGATTGAAGAAAAGTTCGACTCAACAAATTCAGGACCACTTTCCACACTTGGAATATGATTCCCTTACATGCTCCATTCAAGGACAACTGAATTGATGTCACCATGAAGATGTGAAACCCTCAAAAGAATTTTATATAAACAGGCCATTGGAGAACTAAAGAGAAGACAATGTCATGCTGGAAAAGTTTCTATCAGAGCAATCCTACATTTCATTGTTGATGTAGAAGAAGTAGAGAATTAGTATTGGCCAAATTACTTCTCAACAATCCATCATTCTAGTGCAAGAAGAGTCCACCATTGGAAAAGCCTTCATACTTATTTGATAGAGAGGATAAGCTTGCAAAGAGATTGAGGAAAGGAACCTCCTCGTTGAGGATTTTAAAGCACCATAGCTCAAAGAATTCTCCTCAAGTGTTTAGTATTCATCTATTTTATTCATCTTCTACTACCGCCAGTCAATAAAGGGAGTCAATTTCCATAATTTTGTTGACTTATTTTCTTCATTAAGCATTATTTATGTGTTTATCTCTTTGTTTTAGTTTATGTTTGTATACACATTGTTTTCACCATTTGTAATGCTTTGTTTCTTTGTGCTTGTCCACTAACAACAGCCAAATTGTTTGTATATCTTTCTAGGGAACAACCAACTGCTAAGAAGGTGTATTTTGGCACCCCATTGCTACAAAAAAACTACTACAACAATCCAAACATCTTGCCACAAACTAAACCACTTCCTTCTTTAGATTTGGCCAACAATATAACTTCTTCACAACTGTCAATGACTTCTGATATCTCAGATGACCTGAATATGGATTGAGATGAAATTCCCACAATATAGGCTTTTTGAGCCCATTGTTGTCTAAAACATAGATCTTTTCCCTACATCTGATCAAACCATATGCCGTGAGATGATAATCCACGTACTTTTCACTTGTACCTTGCTGCTGTAGCCTATGCTTAAGCTGCTGGTACTTGTCATCCTATTGTCCTGCCTTTAAGATTCACTCTTGCAAGTCTGCCCCATATGAACTCATAGCTACAATGTGATTAACATGTACTCTCCCGCTAAGAGCATCGAAAACCTTGTTTTCTCTTCCCTTAATGTACCTGATGTTGAAGTCAAAATCACTAAGCATGACCAACCATATAGCTTTTCTAGCATTCAGATTAGGTTGGTGGAACAAGTATCTCATCCTACTATGATCAATCATCAAAATGAACCTCCTGCCAAGAACACAGTGCCTCTAGATCTTTAAGGTATGGATGATCACTGCTAACTCAAGATCACGTGCCACATAGTTATGCTTGTGCTCATTCAATTTCCTTGACTCATAGCATACTACCTATCCCTTTAGCATCGTGATCAAACAAGTCCCTTCAATTGATCAGACAAGTCATCAATCATTGGCAACAAATAACTCTTCTTGATCGCCACCTTGTTCATATACCTATAGTCAATACACAACCTAAGAGTACCATCGTTCTTCTTTACGAATAATACTGGTGCACCCCAAGGTGATACACTTGGTCTAATGTATCCCTTTTCAAGAATTTCCTTCAACTGCAACTTCAATTCGACTAGATATGGAGTGCTCATCTTGTAAGGTTCCTTTGACTCTGGTGCTACCCTTGGTACCAAATCAGTAGAAAAGTCCACTTCCCTATGAGGAGGCAACTTTGAAATCTCTGGTGGAAACACTCTTGAAATTGTGACAAAACCAGACACCTCTTCAAGACTTTCACATTCTCAAAATCCTTAACTTTATCGCTAGAAGCATGCACTGAAAATAATACACACCATTTCTTGAAACTGCTCTTTTCCTGCACAATTTTACCATTCTCATCTATGTAGGCTTCTTCTTACCCTACAATATTCTCTTCTCTTTATCATCATCCAAGCACTCAATAGCCTTTTCGTAACAATCCACCTTAGTCCTATGAAGATACAAACAATCCATACCCAAAAGCATATTGTATGAACCCAATGGAAGCATTGAGATGTGCTAATGTATGCATACCATTGAGTTCAAATGCACAATCTCTTACCCAATTATGAGCTGTTTTCTTAGTACCTGTAGCCAAATGCACCAACCAGGACTCTTCATGCACTTATTTTCTCAAACCACACTTATCCACCAGGTTAGCATTAACATAACTATAATTATATCCTGGGTCAATGAAAATAGAAACATATCGCTCACAAATATTACCATCTATCTCAATGATGGATGCCTGATAATCTACCTACTTGCTATCAAATGTTACATAGATCCGAGGAATGCTCTTCCCAACATCCCCAACTGTCTATGCCTCCTAAGCAATGTAGATATAAGGCCTACCACCCTGATACAACATATAATCTTTCTTGTGATGATCCTTGCCATATATACAACATTGCAAATGCCCACTACCTATCTTATGCTACTCTCCATGCTGTGGTCCATGTCCCTTCTCAACTACATTAAACTTCTTGTAAGGAAAAACATTCTCTTTCTCTCCTGCATCTTGAGGTCTTTCCAACTTAGGTGGCCATTTACCCTTAGTCTTGTCATTTCCTTTCCAGTCTTGCTTGGAATTAGTCTTATGCTTTGATTGCTCATAACAGTGCTTCAACTTCCCAATGACTTCCTCCAACGACCGAGGCTCATCATACTCAATCCAATCCTTAAATGCTATTGGCAGTCCACTAAGAAATCTCTGAAATTTTGTCTTCTCATCCTTAAGATATGCTACATACCTCAACAACTCCAGGAACTTAGTTATGTGCTCCTCATATGTCATCAATCCCATCTTTAGCTCATAGAACTCCTTGGATTTTCTGTCATAGTGCCTATCTGATGAGTACTTCTTCCTAAAGAGTCTCTTGAATTCATGCCAACTCAACTCCTTTGTTTAATGTATCTCACATGCTTCACATCTTCCCACCAAATGTTTACCTTTCCTTTGATACGGAAAATAGTTATCCTGGCCTTCATGTTCTCTGTGTAATCATGCAGCTCAAAGAACTTCTTCATCCCAAGTAATCATACCTCTACATCTTTAGATTTCTTCAACTCTCCATCAAATGTATGTGGCTTGTCTTTCTTAAACTCACTTGGAAATATCCCCTCTCACTCCTCCTATAAGGATGATAACGATGATGACCATGATACCTATCTATATTAGAACTAGAGTAGAACCCATATCCACTGCCTCTTCTATCAGGTGTATCCAAGAACTTTCCATCTCTAACTGTGTCATCCATTTCTGACCTGTGCCCATCATGAGACCTACTTACCATATTCCCCATTTGTCTTGTCCTCATGTCCATAAATGATTTTTTGTTTTCCCTGAATCTGCAAGTCTGACAAAATCTGAAGGATAACTGCATTGACCTTTGCTTGCTTTTCCTGTGCCTTGGAAAGTCTCTCCTGTGAGTGAATGATCCTGTCATTATCTGCTTTAAAACTTCCGCTTCTTGCATTTAGAATTCTCAAGGTGTCTGCTATGTTCGAGGAGTACCCATCTATTGACAACTCATCTGATCTATAAGGAGAGTCTCATGAATTGTAATTCACCATTTTCTAGTCATCTCTAATATTCTTCTTCTCGTAAACATACCATGTCAGATAATCAAATATAAACATAATCAACATACCTCAGTGAATTTCAGGGGAGGCTATCTTATCTGCAAAATTAGTCTAGATTATCATGATACATGTTTATATACATTATCACATCAATATACCGACATCATGCATGATAACGTCAACTACACATAATGACCTCATGCATGAAAACCGTAACCATGATACTGCATGCATAAAAACCACATAGAAACTGACATGCATGCATGACAAACACATTCTGCCCATCTAGTCCATGAGTTGAACCTAAGAGATTCAATACCAATATGTAACATACTCCTCCCATATTTACCCAGTTTCACTGGCCTACTGGGGTAAGCCTGAGCTAAGGACTACTATGAGATGACCCAACCTCCTAAGTACAACTAAGGAACTAGAGTTGAAAAACTGGGAGTTTATTAACCTTCCTGAGGAGCTACAAGACACCCAAAAACTAAAAAACCACTCACAATGCCCAAATCCAGAGTTTGAATGTTTTTTAGTGACCTGGGCTCCCACCTGCCAATAGGTAGTGGTTGTGACCTATATTCTTCATTTCAGAGGGTGTGGTCCCAGATTGTGAGTCTATATTCCAAGTCAGCCTCTAGACTACTACCCAGAGGTTAGTGACACTTTCCAGAATGATAAATAACATCAATACAAATCCATTCATACAAAACGTGATCAAATACTTGACCTATCCATGCCTAACCATGACAATCATTTCGTAAAACATATTGATAACATGTAATCTATAGGTCATGAATGCATATATGAACATAGGGGTTTGATACTTATCTGAGAATCATCATGAAGGTCTAATTCCCTCTCATAATAGCTGCAATACCATTTGTTAGACCATGTATTCAATAACCATTCATTAATTAATCAAAACATGTCAAGAGCCATAACTAGAACCTGTTATGAAATCATGATTATAACCAACATTTAACCAGAATAATAACCATGATATAACAAACATCAAAGACACATAATAACAAGAACAAGTACTCATGACATATAATAAAAATGATCTCTTATTAATATATGCAAAAGCCAACCAAATCATGGACTTCCACGTACCACCCGACCATATATTGAGTTGAACCAAATCTTTCTTTCAACCAATCACCCCATGCCATATTCCAAGCATGAATTGTTGGCATTATGTTTCTGGTATGGTTATATGTTACAGATGTTGTACTTGATGGCAACACCCATGGCATGGCTCTCAATATGATGAGAATTAAGAAGTATGTAAGAGAAAAGTTCACGGAATTTTATGCAGAGAAAAGTTTATAAAAGTTTATTTCATGTGGAGAAAAGTTCACGGAATTTTATGCAGAAAAAGTTTATTTCATGTGGGAAAACTTACCTTTGGTCCATGGTAGTTAGTCCTTGGAATTTGAACCTATGGTTTTTGGAACATGGCATCTCGACAGACGTGTTGATCCCTATTATTGAGTTGATGGTATTGGTTTGTTATGGTTTTGGCCCATGGTATTGTTTTATTTTATTATTATTATTGAGCCCCATGATCCATGATTTGAGGAAGAGCTTTCCTATATAAAGCGAGATCATTTGGCTTCTGTATGCTTTTGGGTTGAATATCTTAAGATCTGAAATATTGGGTTATTGTTTCAAAAGCTCAATCTATATGAAAGTGAAGTGGAAAGCGAATCTGTGAAGGGTGATCTCTTGAGCGCTGCAGCTGCGGAAATGCGAAGGCGCCACAAGAGACGCTGCAGGAGGCGCCACAGGAGACGCCGCAGAAGGCGCCACAGGAGACGCCACAGAAGGCACCACAGGAGATGCCACAGAAGGCGCCGCAAGAAACGTCACAGAAGGTGCCACAGGAGACGCCACATGAGGCGCCATAGGAGACGCCGTAGAAGGCGCCGCAGGAGACGCCACAGAAGGCGCTACAGGAGACGTCACAGAAGGCACCGCAGGAGACGCCACAGGAGGCGTCACAGGAGACGCCATAGGAGGCGCCACAGGAGGCGTTGCAGGAGACGCCATAGGAGGCGCTGCAGAACACGCCACAGGAGGCACCACAGGAGACGCCGCAGAAGGCGCCACAGGAGACGCCACAGAAGGTGCCGTAGGAGATGCCGCAGGAGACGCCACAGGAGGCACCGTAGGAGACGCCACAGGAGGCGTCGCAGGAGACGCCACAGGAGGTGCCATAGGAGATGCCGTAGAAGGTGCCACAAGAGACGCCACAGATGGCGCCGCAGGAGATGCCATAGGAGGCGCCGCAGGAGACGCCGCAGGAGGCGCCACAGGAGACGCCACAGAAGGTGTTCTGGGTTTAGTTTTCTGTTATTGTGGATCTGGTTATCTGGGTGACTTACTGGTACTTGATGATCATTTGATATTTATGGATCCAGTTTGAAAATTTATGAAAAGTGGTCCTTGAAAGAAAAGAAGTAGGGGGTTGTAGCTCCCTTCCAGGAGAGACTGGAAAACGAGAGAGAGTTGTAGCTCTCTGCAGGTTGCAGCCTGCGTACTGGTAAAGGACTGCACCAGTACAAGACCATTGTAAAAGGAGTTTCTAATTTGAAAGAAGATAGAGACATATTGCAGCAGGTGGTTTTCACCCACATTGGGTTTCCACCTTATATCTGGTGTTCTTTGATGTGACTGTCTGTTTTTCTTGTTCATGCTCATTATTTTATGGTACTGATATGCAAAAATAATTCAAAGTATAAATAAGGAAGAATTGTTAAAAGGACTAGATAATACTGATTCACCCCCCCTCTCAATATTATTTTCAACATAAATAAGGTGAAAATAATTCCCAGATTTCCAAGAAATTCATCCAGTTTGTAAATGAGAATCCACTCAGTGAATTGAGGGCTAGATATGTGGTGGAAAGAGTGTTTTGTTATCATGTAGATCTCCAAAGTAGTTTAGAAGGACGAGGCCGAAGCCAAAGCTGAAGAATGCCTAAACATGGTGCTGAAGGATGCGACTACCTTCAACTCTAAGTTTAAGGAGAGAGTCAAAATAGGGTTTCCTAAGTGTTGGGATTTTGTGGGAGTACTGATCTCATGGGAAAAATACAATCAGATGTTAGTTGAGGCTAAGAGAAAGGTGGATTCATCTCATTAGAATACTTCCACCCTTAAAGGTAAAACTGTGGTTAATTATCTCAGAAGGGATTTTCAGGTATTAGGATTAGTGAAGACATTGTTTTCCCCTAGGTTAAACTATACACGACTCAAAAGTCTCAAGATTGCATATCAATGATTCTTTTACGCTCCTTTACCAACTCTATTGTTGTGTCAATGATGTGAAAAATTTATCAATCCTTCAGTCCTCCAGATCGTCAAACCAACAGTGCTCCCTCCTAAACCTATATATCATGATTAAAGGTAATGTTGATTGTGCCGATCATGTCACTTTGATAATTTATGTTTTATGTAAATATTCTATTTTTTGAGACTCAATTCCAGTAAGTTAGGATCCGACTAGTACAGTTGTGCCGCTAAAGCACACTATTATTTTTTCTATGATGACTCACTGCCAAATCAAGAAAGAATATTTTATAAGGTGTTCTCTTCCTGAGGCCCTATAAAAATAGTTTATGATACAAAACAAAAGGTTCAAATTTTTCTTTTCAAGAGGGAAGCTCTTCATGTTGTAAACGAAATGTATGCCCTGTTTAATACTAATGAAGGCTTTTGGCAATTGCAACTCATATAAATGTGTAGTATGTATTCTATCTTATGTTTTTTCCATATACTCTCACCCTTCTTCTCAAATTACATGTAATAGCAGCTGCCGGGTATGTTTTTATGAGTTCATGGGTTCATCTATGTGTACTGTTGATCTAAGATGCAAATGATTGATAAGAATTATTATCCTTAAAAATGCACTCCATGTATCTTAACGCATCATTTTAATGTTTCTCTCATCCACTTCACGTTGAACTTTGATGCACTGGATTCTTAATTTAGGCTCTGTGCATAGGTTTCCTTCTTGATTCTTCTCTCTAATATACTACAATTGACTGATAAAACTGCATGCTCATGTAATGTTGGTCACCATAGTTAGACATTAACACTTCTATGAGTATTACTTTTCATCCAAATTTGTA
The DNA here is from genome assembly GCA_000404065.3 of Pinus taeda. Taxonomy (NCBI): domain Eukaryota; kingdom Viridiplantae; phylum Streptophyta; class Pinopsida; order Pinales; family Pinaceae; genus Pinus; species Pinus taeda. Next base: position 30,385 of record APFE030083118.1, read on the forward strand.
TTTTTCCTCTTAAATAAAGTTTTGAATCAATTTCATCTTAAATGTGTTGAATACTGAGTGTAAGAGAAAATCTCAACAAATCCCGCAAGAACTCATTAAGAAGTCTTAGGCACCGGTCTCTCCTTAACCTAGGGGCTATCTCTAAGAGCTACAACAGATCTGAAAACTAGAGATGAGGCTTCCAAATAGAAGTAAAACCAAAAGAAAAATGGGAAGTGAGCTAGTGCCCAGAAAATTCCTAGGCCACCCCATTTTGAAAAAGCTCTTGTCAACACAAAGAAACTCATATTATAGTATATCTTAATATAACATAATATACTATTTTAATATTTTATATCTTAAAATATAGCTCATATATTTTTTCATTTACGGTTATATCATTTTTAGTTTTTAAATATTGATCATGGTTTAATTTAACTCACTATGGTTAAATATGTTCAAGTTATGGTCAATATATATGATTTATTATGATTAACAATAATTATACAACCACAACCACTTTATATAACTTTAATTTTCATATTTTAATATTATTTAAACTTTAATAGCTTCTTAACATTAATTAAAACTTAATAATATTATAATAATACATTAATACATGTATACATTAGTCTCTACATAATACATTAATAACACTATATTAATAAGTATACCTATATATAAGGATAACTATGCAATAATGTATATATATTACGAGACATTTATAAGTAAACAATAATACACATACATTAGAAGGCATTAACATAATCATTAATAAAAAAAATAATGTCGTAATGTGACATGCAAAGTCAATGTCACACTCTCACAACATAATGTGATGAATAATAAATGATGTCAAAATGTGACGAACAACAAATGGATTCTCAATGAGATAAACAATTGATGATGTTGCAATGTGATGGACATCAAACAACTTCCAATATTATGACATTGAAATGTGACTAATAACAAATATCATCACAATGTGACAAACAACGGATATTGTCACAATGTGATGAACAACAAACAATGTCATAAAGTGACTAACAATAGACAATGTCACCATGTGATAAAAAAAAATGTCACAATATTATGAACCACAAATATCTTCGTAATGGTACAAAAAATAATGTTGCAATACAACAAACAAATATCAACATCACAATGTGACGAAAAAAAAACATTGTCAAGCATGTTTAATTAAGTCAACCATGATCAACCCTTGGTTAACCATGGTTAGACATGGTCAATGTAGTCAATCATAGAGAACATGGTCAACATGGTTAAGATGCCCAACAATGGTAAACTAAGGTCAAATATAGTCATCCCATGTTCAACATTCTTAATTAAGCTTAAGAGTGGTCAACCATGTTAAACAAAATTAATAAAGGTTAATTGTGGTCATATTATGAAACCAGCTCACAAAATGATAAAAAAGATAGATCAATGTCTTATAATTTAGCCTCTTCGAGGGGACAACCTCCTTTACATTACATAAATGAACAATTCTTGGATGATACAAATGACAAAACCTCCTTTCTATATATAGGAGTCTAAGGGGTCACAATATAACCATGCCGACCTAACAATAATAATATAAAGGCACACAAATAACAATAGAGGGATTTTATGGGGCACAGTAATAACAATATGGGGACAATAGGGGCACAACAATATTAATAAGGGATACAACTACAATAGTAATGGGGTAATCACTAGTATTATAGGGACCTAACATGCCCCTCTCCTTCAAAAAAAGTGTTGTCCTCAATGCTTGAATAGTTCTAGATGCTTCTGTATAAAATTCTCATCCTTCCATGTGGAATCTTTAGCGGACAAGTTCTTCCACTTGATGAGATACTCCGAAGTTGATTGATTTCGTAGGTGTCGAGTTCTTTTTTCTGTGACTGCTTCTGGTTCCAATATAATTTTTCTTCCTCGTCAAGTTTTGGCAATATTGTTTAAACTAGGAGCTTGTCACCTATAACCTTCTTTAAACATGAAACATGGAAAAATGGGTGCACTCGAGAAGCTACAGGAAGCTCCAATTTGTATGCCAAAGTACAATCTTTTGCAACACCTTGTACAGACAATAATACTTTGGTGATAATTTATTATCCTTCTTAGCTTGCTTGAGGGACATTTGTTCATATGGTTGTAGCCCTAGGAATACCCAGTCACCTACATCAAAACTTATTTCACTGCGATGTTGATATGCTTGTTGTTTCATTCTATTTTGTGCCAACATGAGGTTATCCTTTAAGAGTTGGAGAACTTGCTGTTGATGTTCGATGTGATGTTGCACTGCTTGAACCTTAGAATTTTCTCTTAAATATGATGTGATGGATGGTGGTTGATATCCATAAAGTGCCATAAATGGTGTCATTTTTGTTGCAGTATGGTAGGAAGTGTTATAATGTCATTCAGCCAAAGGCAACCATTTGACCCATTGTGTCTATTTATCAGATACAAAGCAACGAAGATATCCCTCCAAACATTTGTTTACTATCTCAATTTTCCCATCAGATTGACGATGATAAGATAAGCTATGAGCTCACTAAGTATCAAGACAAGAAAATAATTATGTCCAAAAATTTCCAGTGAAAATGGGATCTCTGTCACTTACAATAATATTTGGATTTCCATGTAGCTTTTGAATTGTTTCCATAAATGCAGTAGAAACTGTATTGGCTTTAAATGGATGTGATAATGCACAAAAGTGTGCATACTTGGAAAGTCTATCAACTACCACCATGATGACACTCTTTCCCTTAGACTTGGGTAAACCTGTGATAAAATCCATTGAAACCTCCTCCCAACGTTGGCTTGGAATGGATAAAGGTTATAATAGACTTGGGGTCTTAATTGTTTCAAATTTATTTTGTTGGCAAACCAAACATTCCACCACAAAATTTTAAATATCCGATTTAAGGCCATCCCAAAAAAATTCCTTCTTAACCCTGTGGTAAGTTTTTAAAAATCTTGAGTGCCCTCCTAAGGGAGGAGTGTGCAATTCCATAACAATATTTTGTTTGATTTGGGAATTCTTACAGAGATATAAGCGATCTTTGTACCATAACAAATCATTTTTCCAGCTAAATGTATCAGATGTATTGGAATCTTGTTGTAATTTTCGAATAAGTGCCCACAATTTTTTGTCATTCTTGCATTCCTCCCTTGCTTTGTTTATCCAATCTGGCTGGATAATAGAAATGGCACAAAACAATGCTTCCACATCCTCATCCTTTCTTGAGAGTGCATATGCTACAACATTTTGCTTCCCTTTTCTGTAGATAATTTCAAAGTCATAACCCAACATCTTTGTGATCCATTTTTGTTTCTCTTCAGATGATAATATTTGTTCTAAAAAGTATTTAAATCTATCATGATCCGTTTTTAACTTAAAGTGTCTTCCCATTAGGGAGGGTCGCCATTTCTTAAGTGCATGTAGTATTGCCAACATTTCCTTCTCATAAATAGCTTTCTGTAAAAACTTTCCCTTGATTGGATGAATTTCGAAAGAAATGGGTCATTCATATTGCATTAAAATAAAACCAATTCCATTTCTTGAAGCATCACATTCCACAGTAAAGGTTTTTGTGAAGTCTGGTGTAGCTAAGGCCGATGCTTGGCACATTGCCTCTTTAAGATGTTTGAAGGCCTTTGTTGCTTTTGGAGTCCATGAAAATGCATCTTTCTTCAATAATGTTGTTAGAGGTGCTGCTATTCTCCCATAATTCTTAACAAAGTTGCGATAATACCTTGTTTTTATCAGGAAATCTAGTTTCCATTTAGAGCTGCTAGTGCCACTAAGACGGGTAGCTATCTTAGAAACAAACAAACTAAAGTTACTTGTGTTTTCCTTTATGAGAAGTAGATGAGAGAGAAGCAGAGAGTACCAACCTCAGACTTTCGCTTGGCTCCTTGCTTGTTTCCTCTCCCCTTGAACAGATCTTTGCATCTCCTTCCTCGCTTGTCCAGCTTCAAAGAACACCTGTAGAGTCAAAGCAGCATAATATCACTAAAGCATAGAGATCTACAATCATAAGAAATATAGGATCAGATATATATTGACGACACAAATGCATATATCAACTCAGACATACAAGAATGTGGAGGAAAACTCAAATAGCTTTATTGATAGAAAGAGTAGAAGAGAGGATTACAACCCATTGATCTGACCCAGCGTCATCCTCCCAGCATGAAAGCCCTTCTTCACCTCATGAAAAGAAACCAACAGTATTTCCTTACAAAATACAAGATTCCAGCCTTTGGATCTCTGGGAGGAGGGATCCATATATAGATGTTTGCAAGTGGGTGAGTTAGCTTCTGGGATTTTGATTAGTGTCCTCTCTCTGATAGTTCTTGGTCCCACTTGGAGATTCATGATCTCTTACTCATCCCTGGGCAAATTCAGAGAGGCAAGTGTCAAATGGGCAGTTTCTAGAATATTCTCTGGGTTTCCACCTAGCCAACTTCCTCTGCCATTTGCCTTCTCTCACTCATCGCACCCCATAGAAGGGCTTTTCAATATGCATCGCACTTTTTGCATGTGGTAGGTGAGATGCATCGCACCCTTAGCACTAAGCAGTTTGTATGGTCCAGTTTTGACCAGTTCTAAGTAGTTTTTCATGGAGAACTTCTGGGAGATGATGTAATCATTTGACCTTGCTCCTTTAGGGTATGAAACAACACTTTTAGGGACTTAGAAGCCGTTGTTTTATGGACATTTCTAATTGGGGTTTCAGTGCCCAAATATGTCTATAGCAGTTGCCCCTTAAAGCATGAGGTTGTAAATATTTTTGATGTCGGGTGAAATGCTTTATCATGAGGATCAGAGGTTGTTTGACCTGGAAGGCGACCTGTAATAAGATACAATACAATACATTATCTTCATAATATTTTCATGATCTAGCTGAGGCGGGCATTCCCATGCTCAGCTTTATAAATTCATTTTCATGTACATAGGACAGACAACCGTCTGTGTGACAGACTGATGATTCTAGTAGGGCCATCATCCTTTGGCTTAGATGATTATCTATGCGGAAATGATGTACATTTGATGTCTTTATTTTCCTGAATATATCACAGCCCGGATGGATGAAACTAGATCTGGGATCTTCAAAACTCATTCAATCTTCACCTGAAGTACAAGTCGATCCATGTGAAAAGATGTTCTGGAGTCAAACATGGAAAGACATCTCCTGATTACAAGCCAATGATGTAAGTTGTTAACAGGCATGAGAGGAATCACTGATAATGATGATGACCCTCAAGGTACGACAGTACAATTCACGTGGTGTGAAAAAGGGACTTGGCATCTAACACCATGCAAAATCTTTCAGTCGAAGGCCATTGATGTAAACCTGTCGCTGGAAGTGAGAAACTATCCTAGTACTTTGAAGCTTACATCCCTCAATGGCAAGTTCAGAGCAAAGTTTCAAATGGTGCAAGCTCCATAAAAAATGAACCTATCGATGAGACATCCTTATTATACGACTGACATGAGCAGTTTTACGTGAATTTCAAGCTCGTTAAAAAATAAACCTAGCGATGAGAATATGTTCCACTAGAGTTTAATCTCATTAAAAAATGAACCCACCTTCGGTAAATAACCATTGCGATTGCATTATCATCAGCTTTTGAACCTTGGTCATGTTCCTACCATCACCTCCACTCTGTTTTAGCCGATCATACGCCTCCATTTGATTGTTTACCCCTTTTGAGGAATAGTTGTGATGAGTGATTATGTTAGCCATTCTCTTTACACTACCGTGATTGGAAAGTTCCAAACCTTACCTAGAACCAACTGCTACCCAAAAATATCACTCGTTCCTCAAAAAACAAGTCTCGTTTAATCTCTTTTCATCTGACTCATAAAATATGAAAAGATTGCTGAGAAATTGGCCTCTCTAGCTTGTTAAAATGATAAGAAGTGCTATCCTTCCTCTAGATTTTAATATTTTTGGACCTGAGGGATTATTACACAAAAAGATCAAGCGCTTGTCTTGTTCGACTCATTAAAACTATCGAAAAGTCATCCCTTTCGTATTATTTTATACTTTTTTGGAATTAAGGGATTACATGATGAAAAAGGAATCCTAGAGTTTTCTTTCTGTCCCTTTTCAGACACTCTAAAATTGGAAAAGGGTCGAGTTATCTTTGTCATTAAACTCGTTAAAACCAATAGCGACAAACTTTTCCATGCAGACAAGAACGAGTTTCACTGTTGCTAGGCTCGTTAAAACATAGCAACGGGTTTGCTCCAAGGGAAAATTATAGAACAAGCATATGTTATCCTCCTCAAGCTTGACAAAAATAAAGAGGTACAGGTCAGCAATGACTCGGGAAATATTTGGAAGAAAACTTGAAGAAACTTTATTAGTAGCAAGTCGCTCTTGAACATGACACTTTCACTCCATCACCATGATTGAGTCAGGTTGGGTTATTCTGTTCACCGGTCATATTATCATTGGTCCACTGTACCATCCTTTTTTGGGGTTAACGCTACCAATTCATTTCAGTGTCGCCAATATGTTCAAGAGAAGTCACTCAGGGAATTCACCAACCCAGCTTATGTCTCATCTGCTGCAATACCTTCATGCTTTATTTTTTCATGACCGCCACCTTGAACCCTGTTTCACCATATCGTTTTCACCTCCACAAAATCATCTACTCCATTCTGTGTCATAGATGAGGGATTCATTAATTCCCTCCTATGACAGGTCACTTCTTGTTGACATCAGCTAGGAATGACCAACTACTATCTTAAGCGTTAATTAACTACCAGGGTTAGGTAGGAAAACTCTTCCTTTACTTTGCCAGTGCCATTTGGCCCCTGCAAAGGTGAATGGTTGATCTGACTAGTCACCTAACCTAAGCATTTGAAGTCAGCAAAAAATATGGAGTTAGCATTATGCTGGTCACTTTTCACTTGTGTACAAAAAGGTTTGCACACCCCCAGGTATAACGAAGTAGAGTTTCTAGGTTACCCTTCAATTTGCAGACAAAACACTTTCTCTGTCAAGAAAGGCATACCTTCTGACAGAGGCATCTTATTCTAGTCTAATCCCATTTCCTAAACGGACGAGTGCGTCAGACTAGTCATATTCCTACATGGAAACCCACCTTATACCTGGGGTTTTCCTGTTGAAGCAGACTAGGGTGCATGCCCCCTGGGTTTCAGTCACAATCATCGAATCACTCGCGCTCATCAGGTGGACGGATTGGAGATTGATGAGACATTCCTTGTTCAAAAAGACTAGTTAGGGATGGCATTTGACTATTAGCTATGTGTGAGCTGGGGAATGAAAGCTGGTCTATGAGCTGGACCGCTCTGCCTTCATACAGAAAACACATCACTCGAAAGAGTGAGGAGACAATGGCTCCCATGCTATAAATGTAGTCATGCCCAAGGAGTAGATTGTAATCTAAAGGTCTTTGAACTACCATTACGTTCAGGTAGGCAATTTTCCCTCTCAAAGTTAAAGGCAAACTTGGAAGGATCCCTAACGATCGACTGGTTCCTTTGTTGAAGCCTGTCAGATTTCACATCTTAGGCATAAGCGATGGTGAACTAAGCACTTTCCAAGTAGTTGAGGAAAGGATACTCACAAAAGCCCCTTCACCTATGATAGTACTGACCATGACCATTCTGTAAGATTGTACTATGATTCGGAATGGTACATTAGATGGTAGACAAGGTCTGCCTAGTAGATTCCAATCGAAAGAAATGACTAGGTTGCTTGGAGGTGGGACCGAATAAACGACCAGATACGACTTCAATGAATTTCCTTCTTGTGGTAAAGGAATAGGTAGATTTCCCCCATGTTCATCAGAGTCTATGTTTATGAAAATAATTTGGGTGTCGTTCTCATTCTCTTTGGTGACTGTATCATTTGAAGGTGGACCTTCTGAACACAAGACTGGGTCGACTGCCATCTCGACCTGTTGACTTTGGTCTGGTGTGGACTCAGAGGGTTTATCTTCAATGATAGATGCTTCAACCGACCACAAAGGTGTGTCAGTCGGATTTTCAACTAGCGATGGACTCGGCAAGTGAGTGGATTTTTGCTAGACAATATATGGTTGCCCCTTCTTACCATTGGTTCCTTCTTCTTCTTCTCCTTCCCTTTCTTCTTCTTCTCAGTTACTTGGTTTTTAGTTTTACTAGCTTCACCAAGCGAAGAGGAAGGAGGGAGAAACAAATGAAGTAGAAGGTTGGGGGCTAACTTTAGTATCATCTAGTTGCTGATTTGATTGCTCAGGAATCATGGTGCTTTGAATGACAGAGGTCGAGAAGAGCCATACCGACAAGCCAATCGTCAGTCCTGGAATGGACAATGTGGCCATATGAGGTGCACCAACATCCCCCCAAGAGGAGAAAGGACTAGGATTTCCCCCAAGGGGAAATCCTTGGTTGGTGGACTCCATTTTCTCAACCTTAGATCAATGAGGGAACATTGACGTTATTCTGATTAAAATAAATTTTATGACACTTTTACACAACTTTATTTTCAATTTTTAAGAGTCAAGAAAAAGCTAAAGATGACTCTAGTCACCTTCAATTTTTAATGAGCCTAAAGTGACAAGTGCTTAGATGGACCTTTTATTTTAAGGAGTCTGAAAAGGAATGAAAGTGACTACTCTGGAAATCTAGACAGAGGGATTACCAAACAAATTGCAAAACTACAGAATACTTTTTATGGTACCGTAGTCAATCTTCCCGAATGTTGTGTTCAGTGCATTGCGATCGATAGGGTGGTAGACACGGCTTCCTAAGGATAAAGGATATAGTCTATTGTGGTCTGCCAATATATACTCAACAATACGTAGGAGAATAAGTCCATACTGGCACTTGTCGTCTCAAAGAGGAGGAATCACCCAACCTACGATGAAAGTGATAGTTACCAGACTTTATGACATCAAAATACGTCTCTAGCCTAGACTTTTAAATGTTGATCGTTAGGTTCCAAAGCGTTTTTATGTTCATTGAATTTATTTTACAGTTGATCTTTCTTAAGAAGTTTGCCTTTAAGTTTCACTGCCTGATGTAGATATACAATTCCTAAATATGTAATCTAAGATGATAAACAATAGCTTACTCTTCCTTTTGCAATGGAAATCCTAGCTAGTAAGGAAAGAGAAGCGATATTCTTTCAACATAGAGCAGAGAGCACACAATAGATACACTGTCCTAAATCAAAATGAAAAAGCATTCTAAATGAAAATGCACATGCATGTATTTGTTTTCCGCTTTCTTAATGTGTGAATGACAAAAAGAATGCTAAGTACAAATTTGAATTATCTTTTCTTTGAAAGCAATAGTACTAGCAATTTTCTCTTCAAAAGATGAAAGGAAGATAAGGACGACACTTTGCGATTCTAAATTGACAACTGCTTTTGACACTTGAAATACTATTAATTCAAACCAAATACGAGATTAATAGTGTAATCGACCATCAAGAAGAGTGGGATTCTTTTCTTTGACTGAAAATAACACTTACAACACTTTCAAATCAAGAGATGATAGTTCGATTAAGCTACTGTTTGTAAAGGAGAACTATAAATGACGAAAAATACATAAAAACATTCACAATTCTTTGTACAATGGAAGCTGAATAATGTAAAGGAAGGGAGTTTCAGTAGTGGTATACTGATCACAGATAGCAAAACTCCTGAATAAAGTTGAAGAGAGTGAAGAAAAAACCAAGATCTGGAGGCAGAAACAATCTTATCTGATCATCGCACCTGTAACATAGGGAAACGGGGATGCATCTCACCTACTGCACACGGGAGGTGCGATGCATCTAGACTGCCAAAAGGAGATAATGCAATGGTCAAGGGATGAGACTTTAACTTGGTTTTTGGGCACACTTTGCAGCTTAGTTCAGGGATTTAGTCCGAGCTAATGAGGTTACTTGAGCCACCACCAGGGCAATTAGGATGTTTGCAAATCAATTGTTTAGTTTATAAACAAAGCCCAGAGATGGACTGAAGCAGCATTGATCTACTTTGCACTTGCATAGCAAATGCAGTTTGAAGGCTAGCTAGCTTAACTTCAGGCTTTGTTTGTAGTTTATAAAGCAAACAAATATAAACAAGCAAACAAGCTACTATGTCCCCAACGGAGTCACCATTTTGTTATCGGGAAATCTAGTGTCCATTCAGAGCTGCTAGTCCCACTAAGACAGGTAGCTATCTTAGAAACAAACAAACTAAAGTTACTTGCATTTTCCTTTATGAGAAGTAGATGAAAGAGAAGTAGAGAGTACCAACCTCAGACTTTCACTTGGCTCCTTGCTTGTTTCCTCTCCCCTTCGACAGATCTTTACAGCTCCTTCCTCGCTTGTCCCACTTCAAAGAACACATGTAGAGTCAAAGCAGCATAATACCACCAAAGCATAGAGATCTACAATCATAAGCAATATAGGATCAGATATATATTGACACACAAATGCATATATCAACTCAAACATACAAGAATGTGGAGGAAAACTCAAATAGCTTTATTGATAGCAAGAGTAGAAGAGAGGATTACAACCCATTGATGTGACCCAGCGTCATCCTCTCAGCATGAAATCCCTTCTTCACCTCATGAAAAGCTTAGCTCACCCAACACTATGATGTTCCACAAAGAAACCAACAACACTTCCTTACAAAATACAAGATTCCAGCCTTTAGATCTATGGGATGAGGGATCCATATATAGATGTTTGCAGGTGGGTGAGTCAGCTTCTGGGATTTTGATTAGTGTCCTCTCTCTGATATTTCTTTGTTCCACTTGGAGATTCATGATCTCTTACTCATCCCTGGGCGAATTCAGAGAAGCAAGTGTCAAATGGGCAGTTTCTAGGAGATTCTTTGGGTTTCCACCTAGCCAACTACCTCTGCCATTTGTCTGCTCTCACTCATCACACCTCACAAAAGGGCTTTTCAGTATGCATCACACTTTTTGCATGTGGTAGGTGAGATGCATCACACCCTTAGCACTGAGTAGTCTGTATGGTCCAGTTTTGACCAGTTTTGAGTAGTATTTCATGGAGAACTTCTGGGAGATGATGTAATTAGCTGACCTTGCTCCTTTAGGGTATGAAACAACACTTTTAGGGACTTAGAAGCCCTTGGTTTATGGACATATGTGATTGGGGTTGCAGTGCCTAAATATGTCTATAATCCCTGTCAACCCAAGAAATCTTCACAGATGTTTTATGGATGCGGGGATTTTCCATTCCTTAATGAATTTAATTTTTCTAGGGTCTACCTTGACTCCTTCATGAGATACAATATGACCCATATATTCCACCTCTTGTACTCCAAAGAAACATTTGGATATTTTTGCATATAATTATTTCTCCTCCAATAGTTGTAGCACCTTGTCAACAAGTTCAACATGATCCTTCCAAGACTTGTTGTAGATTAATAGATCATCAAAAAATACTAACACAAATTTTCTAAGGAAGGGTTTGAAAATAGAATTCATCAAACCTTGAAATGTAGAAGGTGCATTGGTAAGGCCAAAAGACATGACCAAAAATTTATGATGACCCTCATGAGTTTTAAATGTTGTTTTCGGAATGTCTTCAGTCTTCATTCTAATTTGATAATATCCTAAACAAAGATCCAACTTGGTGAAGTAAACTGATCCATGCAATTCATCCAATAATTCATCAATGACAGGAACGATAAACTTATCTTTAATAATGAGCTTGTTGAGCTCCCTATAATCCGAACACATCCGCCATGATCCATCCTTCTTGTGCACCAATACTACTGGAGTAGAGAAAGAACTTTGACTAGGTTGAATTATACCAGCCTCTAGCATTTCTGCAACCATACATTCAATTTCACTCTTTTGGGCATAGGGATATTTGTACGGCTTGATGTTTAGAGGAAAACTTCCCAGAATCAAATGAATGGCATGATCATTATCACAAATAGCTGGGAGACCTTTGGGAGCTTCAAATACCTTGGAATGATTATCCAAGACTTTTTGGAGATGTGGAGAAATAGATGATTTCGATGTGGAAACATCTAGTGAACATAATTGTGAAATTACACCTCGTTGTTCCTTTTTTAAAAGCTTTTTCATATTTTTAGAGGTGATTATCTTTCTCAGTTTCCCTGCAATACCCCTTAATTCAACTTCCTTTCCTTCCGGAGAAAATTTCATGAAAAGTTCTTGAAAATTAAAAGCTATTGTACCCAAGGATTGTAGCCATTAGACTCTTAGTACAACAACAACACCTCCCATTTGAATGGAAAGCATTGGGCTATTCAATACATATTCTCCCATGGATAGCTTTATATTATGGCACTTTTTAGAGCAACTTATGGTTCCTCCACTTGCAACCATCACTTGACACTTTGGTATTGGATATAGGAAGCAATTCAATTCTTTTGCTATCTTACAATGAATAAAATTATGAGTACTTCCTGAATCAATCAACACTATTACCTTTTTCTTCTTGATATATCCTTCTATCTTGATAGTCTGAGGACTGGTAATTCCAACCAATGCATTACAAGATATGGTCGGATTCATTACTTCTTTATTTAGGGTTTGTTCTTGGAGTATATCCTCTTCTTCTGAAATTTCTTGTTCCTTTTCTTCCTCCTCTTCACAATCTATGTAGAATAATTTCTTCTTAGCACACTTATGACCTTTAGTGTATTTACTATCACAACTGTAACAAAGCCCTTTTGCTCTTTTTTCTTTGAATTTTTATGGTGTCAACCTTATAGGTTGTGGAAGGCTAGGGGCAACAACACTTACATCTCTATAGTTGTGAGTGGTAGGCTTCCTGGTTGCCATAATTTTGCTTTCCATTTTTCTTGCTAACCTGAATGCCTTCTTCAATGAATCAGGTTCCCAAAGCCAAACCTCATGTTGGATATTATCCTTTAAAGTCCCTATGAAAACATCAATCCTATGCTCCTTTAGAATATCTTTTACCCTTATGTTCATTTTTTGGAAGTCCTCAATGTTATCCATCATTGAACGCTTTTGTTTGAGACTTATCAATTGGCTAAAAAAAGTGCTGCTTTTTGTATCCTCATAATGTGCTGTTATTTATTCTATAAAAATTGCCCAAGTGACAATTTGTTTACCAGAGAAAAGCCATCGATACCATACAAACTAATTTGGTTCCAAATATAAAGTTGCAATACATGCCTTTTGTGTGTTCTACGCATTATGGAGATCGAAACATTGCTCCATGTGTAGTATCCATGTTGTGGGATCCTTGCCGTCAAACTTCCTCATATTGATTTTTGGAATATGGTGGTTCTTCAATCCAACGTTAGAGTCTATGAAATCATGATTAACATTTATTTTGTTCTCATCATGAGTTTTCTTTACTACTCTTTCTTTCACCATTATTAAGCATTTATTGTAGAAAATTTGTTAAATCTGTGTTCAAATCTTCCATGCCTGTCTTCAAATCTATCTTCAAATCATCCATCTTAGCTTCCACGTCATTCATCTTAGCTTCTACATCTTTCTTTAAACCATCCATCTTAGATTCTGTTAATTTTCATGCGAGTGACATTTCTTGCACTTGGTCTCGTAATTTTGATATATCATGTTGCATTTCTTCATATTCTTCATGAGTCATGCTTGAGCTTTTAGGTTTCTTACTACGTGTTCGCATTTTCTTTCCTCGGGGCATTAGTTACCGATAATAATGCTTCACTATGCCTTTTGAATTTCTTCAAACTAATTTTTCAAACCAAGCTTATGCAAAAAGTTAAAAAATATACACACCTTTTTTCACTTTGCAAGAAATCGATATTGCATCTGATGTATCTCCGTAATTTCAGATTTTCCACTTCTGAAATTGCGACCTACAATAGCCCTTTGTGTCTTCTTTCCAATGCCACCAGTCTAATCGAATTTAGATTCTCCAAGAAAGAATTATGCAGAATCTCCCAAGATGACCTGATTATATACCTTTTCAGAGGAGCAAACTTGTATGAAGTGTCACGTGTCACTATTTTGACCTTAGGATCTGAAAAATATACACAGGAAACTATAGTCTGTCCTATTTCTGTATTTTTTAACAAAATTTCAATCTAATGGTCAAAACAAAAGTTATGACTATTTTCCCCATGTCACCTATTTGGAATGTAATTTGGGAATTTGCAGAAAGGCCAACTTCCTCACATCATATCTCCACAAATATAGCACGAAAAGCTCTAAATTTTGAACTCGAAGTTCAGAGTAATTTCAACCCAAGTGGGCTTTTGTTTTAGCATCTGAAACGTAGCAGAAAAAAGGGATAACACAAATGCCACAATGACCCATTTGGAGTAGAGAAACCCTAGAATCCAAAGCTCTCATACCAAATGTTATGAAACTAGCTCACAAAAAGATAGAAAAGATAGATCAACACCTTAGAATTCAGCCTTTTCGAGGGGGCAACCTTCTTTACATTACATAAATGAACAAATATTGGATGATACAAATGACAAAACCTCTTTTCTATATATAGGACTCTAAAGGGTCACAATATAAGCAAGCCAACCTAACAATAATAATATAAAGGCATAAAAATAACAATAGAGGGATTCTATGGGGCACAGTAATAACAATATGGGGACAATAGAGGCACAACAATATTACTAAGGGATACAACTACAATAGTAATGGGGTAATCACTAATATTATAGGGACCCAACAGCTCACTCATGTTCAACATGGAAACATGGTCAACCATAGTCCACATGTGCATCTTAACCAACCATAGTTGATCACAATCATCTATAGGGAAATGCTAACATCTTTGGTTAACCATGTTCATCCAGTGTTAACCACGTTTTGACCATTGTCAACCATATTCATCAATGATCAACCATAGTCAACCATGGACAACCATTGACAAGATGGCTTACCATGGTCAAACATGGTTGACCTCCTTAGTCAAACTTATCAACCTATTCAACCATTAAGATAACATTAACATTAATGTTACATTAACACTAACATTAGTGTAACATCAACCATGGTTGAAAACATCAATCTCACAATAGTCAACATAATGTAACATAAATACATTGTTACATTAATGGTTGACCATGGTCAGCGTTAGTCAAACCTCTTCAACCATAGTCATATTTCCCAACCAAAGTCAACCATGGTCAACCATTTTTAACCATAATCAACCAATGTCAACTATGATATACTATTCCACTAGTATATTTGTTATCCACTAACACAACTATATTATTAAAATGATTAATATGCATTGATAGGAGTCATTTCCACTTTTGATACACCGATTAACTATACACCGAAAGTGTTCCCTCTATAAAGTTAGCTGGAAAAACATTGTTCATCCAACCATTCTCCACACTCTATTTTTCCCTCAGTCCAATTATTTCTTACCACATCGCTTTTTTATCATCTCCCTAGTGTCACATGTCTGGTGTTGTCAAACTAGGGCATGCTCAGTTTGATTATCCCAGCAGTCATTTTCGCACATGATACCACCAAATAAGACATGGACGTCCACTCTCCCAAAACAAGCACTCAAGACTTGCTGCCATTGTGTCTCGTCCTGCATGTTGTCATTGAGAGTCTTCTACTCCTTCATGAGAAGCTTGTGGAGGCGTTCTTTACAGAACAAGGTTGCCTGTAAATTAAAGATATGAGCACATTCATCATTTTGTTGAAAATTTACAAGGAAACAGGACAAGAAATGCAAATAAAACACTATGGTACGTACTTACGATACATCATGGCCATCGTAGA
The DNA here is from genome assembly GCA_000404065.3 of Pinus taeda. NCBI lineage: Eukaryota > Viridiplantae > Streptophyta > Pinopsida > Pinales > Pinaceae > Pinus > Pinus taeda. Next base: position 46,115 of record APFE030083118.1, read on the forward strand.
TGCCAAAAAAGTGCAGACCGAAACGCTCTTTGTATTGCTTTCATTTTCGTGCAATTAAAAGCTGCGAAAACTAAAACTGCGTCCTCCATTTCTCTTTGACTTCCACAGACCGACATAAAAGCATGTCCTGGACAAATATTATCAACAGCTACACTGCAACTATCGATTCTCTCAGTTGCCTCTTCTTTGAGTCCTGTCGATCCAGGTTCCTGCAACTTTGATTCACTCCTTAACGGAAAAGCTGAAAGGTTGACCTTTTCTTCATTTCCAGACGTCGAGGCTTCATTTGTGGCTAGATCTATCTCAACTCTAGACCCGAACATTGAGCTCTCGATAGATTTCACTTAGTCCCTGGAAAAGTCACGACCCAAAACAGTAAATTTAAGTCTTTCCATTTCAATGGGATTCATGATGAGAGACGTTGCGATAACCTTGAATTTCTAGAGCTTCATGTGCCTTTGTCTAGCCGCGCAATACTTGGGCTCGCATGGCAAAAACTTCTTCTCCCCTATGCTAGACCTTTAGGCCTTCCATGACAGGAAACCTCAATATATATATACCGAATCCACAAAATTCTCTTCGCTGACAGACAACAAAGAAAATTTCCTTCAAGCTCAGAAACTGCGCTTTCGAACCCTAGCCTGCCAGTTCAACAAAAACAACGTTAAAATGAAACGTGTCAAAATTTCTCAAGCTCTATGGAGAGACGAGTAAAATTCGACATGGAAAATAAACAGACACGTGCCTCTCTCTCTCTCCAGGGATCTCCTTGAATGAAAAATGCAACACAGAAGAGGAGGAGGCGATGAGTGCTGATTGTGTGACAGGGAAATCTTGTGAATAATCATAATATTAACACTGTTTTTTCTTTGTGTCTCTTCACCGCCATCTACTTATATAAATTTTCTCTTTGCTGCATTAGAGATTTCCCTTTGTCAGATGCCTGGAGACTGACGAATAACACATTCTTTCCTTACTTTTTTCTTCCCTCGAGTACATAATTTTGTCTTTTGAGAAAAGGAGTTTGAATCGTTTTTCCTTTTCGTTATGCATAAGTGAAACTGATATATGTATCTCTTTAAATTTGTTGTGATAAAATAATTATGGTGCTCATTTTTTCTACCTGTTATTTCACTTCTATTCTAGTTCATAATAATGCTTTTTTAGTGACCTCATTATCATTAATATGTACCTATTGACCTTATATTTATTAACTTCTTTCCTGGACCAACAACCTTTCCTCAACATGTTTTTTTCTAATAGTAATGTATCTTCTTATTCATTGACACGTAAACCTTTCTTCTGATTTCTGTTTCTCTTGAAATACTAACCAAATCCTTTATTCATTGGTTCTTGGATTATGGATTATGTTTTATATTGTGCTTAACAGATAACTGGTTTTTGCAGCAAGTTCCTTAACTTTCCCATGTTCCATGTATATTTCCATATATAAAGATCCATCACTCATTATTTTGTTGAAAGGATTGCAAATGTTTTAAGCTTAGTTTTCTCTAACATTTTATGACCTTTGACCTTCTTTTTAAAATGATGACGATTTGATTTTCTTCCTTACAAATTAAATTCAAAGAACAAGTGCACTAAATGTGAAATGATTCATAATAAAAGTTACAAATAATTAATTCCGACTTGTATATGGTTGTAATTCTCCATTTGAGGAGTTTGTTCCTACATAATAAGAATTAGCTAGAATATAATTTCTCCTAATTTAGTGTGTGGTTGAGAGAATCTCTCAACCACACTACTGTACGTCTAAGATAGAATTCCTATCTTGAGACTATTGCTTGTATAAATATGTGTGTAATTTCCTCATTCACAAGAATAGAATTTGATTAGAAGTTTGTTGTGTGCTATTTTATCTTGGTTAAGCATGGAGTTCCAAGAAGTTATTTGAACAGACAAGGATGCCCAAGATGTGAACAAAGAACAGATGAGGTAAAGCATCAACGAAAACATTTATGGTGGACAAAAAAGTAGATGTTTGTTTAAGTTAGTGTGGTTTGTGGAATAGACTCCCTAACATGTGATAAGCAAATCCAGTTGTTGTAATGGTCATTGTATGTACCCAGAAACTCCAAAATTTTGAATGAAATGTAAGCCTTTTAAAGATATTTGAAAGTTCGTGGTGATCTTAAAACCACTTTGTAATGGATTGCCTTTGTGGCTGGTTGGTGGTGGGCCAGAAACCATCCATAGAGCCTTAGTGGCTACAGGATTTGCTTGGAGGTGGCACATTTAAGTTCCAGGTTTGCCCGGTGGTGGCAGAACGGACTTGTCCGGTGGTGGCATATTGCCTGAGTGGCTAACATGTACATAGAAGCTTTGTGCTTGTAGGAGTAGGTGGACTGCAGTAACACTTGGCTCACGGTCTCAGATATTGGTGTGTCTGAGCACAAGAGGGTCCACGCACTTTTCTATTTGACAGTTGCGTCGAAAGGCACAATCAGTGCAACTGTTTGCGATTGTTATTTGGACATGAATATTTGGCTTAGAAAGGCACTAATCTCTCTTTGTTTTTGGAAGTTCTGCACATGCAATTCACCCAATGGTGGGGTATTTGTAGGTACATATATGCAGTGATAATGGTCGACAGAATCATGTATGCAAAGGACATCCTACAAGACTAGCAGTTGCAGCGGTTGGTACCCATACATTCCAGTGGATGGTTGCTCTTTATATGGACGTCGACATATTCTTTGTTATGTTTGACCACAACCAGACTTTGTGAATCACTCGCATGACAAGTAGTCATTAAGGGAGGGAGTTAGAAATAATTAATTCCTACTTGTCTATGGTTGTAATTCTCCATTTGAGGAGTTTGTTCCTACATAATAGGAATTAGCTAGAATATAGCTTCTCCTAGTTTAGTGTGTGGTTGAGAGAATCTCTCAACCACACTACTATATGTCTAAGATAGAATTCCTATCTTTAGACTATTGCTTGCATAAATATGTGTGTAATTTCCTCATTCACAAGAATAGATTTTGATTAGAAGTTTGTTGTATGCTATTTCTGTTTCTCTTGAAATACCAACCAAATCCTTTATTCATTGGTTCTTGGATTATGGATTATGTTTTATATTCTGCTTAATAGATAACTGGTTTGTGTGTCAAGTTCCTTAACTGTCCCATGTTCCATGTATATTTCCATATATAAAGATCCATCACTCATTATTTTGTTGGAAGGATTAAAAATGTTTTAAGCTTAGTTTTCTCTAACTTTTTATGACGTTTGACCTTCTTTTTAAAATGATGACGATTTGATTTTCTTGCTTACAAATTAAAGTCAAAGAACAAGTGCACTAAACGTGAAATGATTCGTAATAAAAAGGTACAAGCACTTTGAGAAATTCTCTCCTTTGGGAGGCGAACAAACCACTGCAAGAACACTTGTAATTTTTTATTGGACAAAAAGGTTCATTTTTGGAAGAGATTCAAAGTCACATTTTATAGAAGAAATATTGTCAATTCATTTACTTATCATTAAAAATTCTTTCTTTTGAAGGGCCTATAAACATAACTTTACATTAACAACGTAACAATATTAATTATGTGTACTTGACTTTCACCTTATCTCATTATTAGTATTATTTTACCTTTTTAAGGAGTATATTACGATTGAGATCTTTATCTCTCTAAACACCTTAATTAACATAAAAATCAAGATACAATAACCCTCTCCACACATATAAATAATATTATAATCAAAATAAGTAACAATAGATAATTACGTCGTAAGGCGTTTCCATTTGAAATCAACTTTCCTCTTGGGTTACGTGTACATTTCTGAACTTTTGATTTAAATGTTAGACGATCAAAATAATCTCATCCATCCAATTGATTGAGTATACGATGAGACCCCGCAGATAAATGGTTGCCCTGCTCACGCTATGTTACTTTCAGGTGCACTTTGCCCCATACTATATTCCAAGACCTTGCATCTGTGGAAATCGGCTTCAGGAGGTAGAAGGAAAAGAATCAAGATGCCGAGGGGAACTCTGGAGGTCTTGCTCACTGAGGGGCTGCAAAACACTGCCGAGGGGCTGCAAAACACTGATTTTCTCTGTAATATATTATCATCCGAGCCGATCTCTTGCATTTTATGCACTACCGCAATATCAGTAACGCGATGCTTTACGAAGCTTCCAGATTTGATCTTTTTAAGCTTAAAAATGCAGATATCATAGAATTTCTTTAAAATGCTTTTTCGTACCACTAAGTTTCCTGGCTGCTTAAACTGATCTCAAAGTACCCTCCGGTTTTCTCTTCTGATTTCGCCCGACCCACGAAAAACCCTTTCTTCATCATGCGGAGGTTACGAGATCGAGTTCAACCCAAGATCTTCGCTGTTCCAGTCAATGATTCTCCTACGAATCCCAAAAGCGTCGTCTCAATACCCGCCCACTTCCTTAATATAGAGTCCTCCACATTATCCATGGCTCTCCCGATGGACGAGACTTCTGTAGCCATCAAAATAAAGTCGGCTTTCAGAGGGTTTTCCACCAGGAAGTGTGCACCGCTGAAGAATTTGAAGATTATACATGATGTCAAGGCAAAGGCTGAAGATGTTAGGCGGAATATAGCCGATCGTCAAGTTGTCGAGTCGATCTGTCAGAATGAGAAGGAACGCCTGAAAATCACTGAGGAGATTATGTCTTTGATTCTCAAACTTGATGCAATTCAGGTATTTGGCATTCTTCTCCTGCTTACACCTAATTAGCTGTACAGGAGAATTAGTTGGTTTTGAGTTCAATCCCCTGTGTTGAATTTCTGCGTTTGGTATTTTGAAATTTGTACTTATGCTTACATATCCAAACTACAAGTAATTGGTGTTGATTCCAGTGTGAAAGTACATCACTATAATTCTCTATACAGTTCCATGAATTGAATTTTTTACCATTGGTGTGAGTACTTGCACACTTACCTAGGTTAAGAACCATATTTGTTATTGATCTCCTGCATGGTGCCTTTCATTATTACAATTTTATATACAATTCCATGGTTGATTTCTTATTAAGTACATGAAGACCTTGTCAAATGCCCTATTTAGTATTTTGGTTTAAAAAATATTATATCCACATGAAATTGGCCTTTAGTCTCGAGTTCCCTCTCTTGCAGAAGTTTGTACCACAGTTTCATCAAAATTACAGTTGCGAACTTGTTGCTAACCTCCAAAACTTATAATCTCATGGACGATTGAACCTTGATAGGTGGCCTGAAATGCTACTTCAACCTCTTCAACGCTGAGCCTGAACCACTACCCCACTGATAAATTCCCTTTCTTTCAATCTCTCTCTTTATTTCATAAATACCACTGACGTAGTTCTCTCTCTTCCTAAAGTTTGTGCCACAGTGCCATCAAACACACATAGAGCTTGCTGACATGATCTTAACATCCACCTCATTCTTGACATCCAATTGGGTATCAGCAACTGTACCTTGGTGAGCGGACTGATATGCTACATCACCCTCTTCACAGAGGCACAACGATCCCTGTGATAGAATTGTCTCTCGCTTTCCATCTTTCTATTTATTTTGTGCCACGGTCCATCAAAATCAGACAGGACTTTCAGACTTTCTCATGACGTCAAACCGTTTATTCGGCTCTCCTGGGCGATTGAACATCAGTTGGTGATATGTGGCATCACCCTCTTCACTGCTGAACCTGAACCCCACTAATAGAATTCTATCCTCATTTCATAATTAATCAGAATATTTAGGGCTTAGTTTAAGTTCAAATCATTAAGTATTTTTATGTAAACAAGAGAATTTGATAGATGTGTAATTGATAAAAAAATTCTAGTTACGCTGTAAGGCTTTTCCATTTGAAATCAACTTTCCTCTTGAGTTACCTGTACATTTCTGAACCTTTGATTTAAATGTTAGACGATCAAAATAATCTCATCCATCCAATTGATTGGGTATACGATGAGACCCCGCAGATAGATGGTTGCCCTGCTCCACGCTATGTTACTTCCAGGTACACTTTGCCCGATACTATATTCCAAGGCCCTAGATCTGTGGAAATCGGCTTCAGGAGGTAGAAGGAAAAGAATCAAGATGCCGAGGGGAACTTTGGAGGTCCTGCTCGTCAACGCTGAAGGGCTGCAAAACACTGCCGAGGGGCTGCAAAACATTGATTTCCTCTGTAATATATTATCATCCGAGCCGATCTCTTGCGTTTTAGGCGATGTGATAAATCTTTGGATTCGAATATTGCTGAAGAGACAGCTGAATTATGTGTTCTGGTGTATGTTAATTTGGATCTTTGATTTAATTTTTCTCTAATGTGGTTGTGGTTGCAGGTAACATGGATCCCTATGTCATTATCCAGTGCCGAACTCAGCAACAAAAGAGCAGATTTGCGTCCGGTGAGTATGCATATTCGTATGGTTTTATCCGTGTATTGAGAACAGATATTATTGAAAACATGGCTGACTATACTCCGTCTGCAACCCTTCATAATGATCCTTAGTGGAAATCTCTATTTCAAGGGAGCCAATTTTGGGGTCGGCTAGGCAGAAGGTAAATCGAATTTTCCCGTGTCAAATCCTGCCTAGAAAACCTTTAGTACTCATTTTGATTATCAATCACCTTCTGTTTTTTAACCTCTTTTGAATGGTTTGTAAATATATTTTAATGATCTTCACTTATCTTTTAATGATCTGATTCCTTTTTCAATGCAGTGGCTATTGATGGTTTTGACTTTGGCTTTGGTTTTTCATATCAGATACTATATCAGGTATTCCAGTGATCTCAGACCTTCAAGATTCAGGGTTTCCAGTTTGACACGTGCATTTTTGTTGAGAAAATTAAGATGTTCAAGATATGAAAGATCTGTCAATGTGTTTAATTCTAAGCAAAATTCCATGCATAGTTTTTCCAGAGAACTCAGTCCTTCAGGATTCACGATTTCCTGCTTGATGCACCCATTTATGTTGAGATATTTTAGATGTTCAAGATTTGAAATGTCTGTCAATGTCTTTAATTCTAAGCAAGATTCTGGATTTGTGTTGATTTATATGTGCAGTGGCAATGTCTATCCGCTTGTGATTGCTGCACATCCATCAGAACCTAATCAGTTTGCCATTGGGTTGACTGGGCGTTGTCTCAACACCAGCTTGTAGAAGTTCTTCCATGTTCACATTGTCACCCTACAACAGGGAAAACCAGAGAGAGCTGTTGAAAAGGAACATGAGAGTTTGCAAAGGCAAACAGGATGGAGGAAAAAAGAAGGGACACATGGATCAGTTTTATAAACATCGGGCATCTTCCAGAAAAATAAGTAAGATACTTTTGTCCTAAGAAGTTCACATATTTATATATGTAAGAACAAGAAACCAAAGACAAAGTTGCAAACTTATGATTTTCTTGGGTTAAAATTTCATGTGTATAATCATTGGTGTGTATGCATTAGCAGCTTGTAGTTGAGCTTTCTGATACGGATTTATTATATAGACAACAAGGCTCCATTTTTATATCACCCAGAAGACACAAAAGATATAAATCGGTTACAAAGGAGGCCAATTAAAAATCTCTGTAACCCAATTAATTGTGTAAAATGAAGAATTGAAAATCGTATCATAACTCCAATATATGGAAGATGTGAGGAAGCAGTTCGATCATAAAAAACAGAAAAAAATAAAGACTGAATACAATATCTTGCTACTAACTATTAACATCTATGGATAAAAACTGACTACTAGAATAATGTACCATTCAAGATATTGCAACAACAGAAAAATTTATCAACTAAATCAAATTGTTGCAACAAATTTCAAGTTACAGTTAATCCCATTTAAATTAAGGAAATGAATGTGCACATCTGATCTCCTTTACATTACGTCCGGAATACACTAAAAACATACTTCTCCAGTGACAACACAGCATTGTATGAATCATATTCAATATACAATTAATGCAACAGTTCTATGAAGCGTATCCCAAACAACACACTAATTACAGAAGGGCGGAAAGACTTTATAATTGATTAGAGAATTGTTAAGCGAAGTATAATTAAGGATCTTGCGTTGATCGGAGCTTTGTGGGTGAAAGGATTTACACAGATTTTGTGATAAAGTACATCTAGTGAGAGCTACAGGGCTATGCAAAAACGTGTTGTGGCACTATCTGTAAGGTGTGTTCATGCCTTGATTTTTCTTTGATTGAGCGATTTACAGGGCTCTGCAAAAACGTGTTGTGGCACTATCTGTAAGGTGTGTTCATGCCTTGATTTTCTGGTTGTTCTAATAGGTATCTTGTTTGGTGTCTTCAAATGATCGTTCCACCATGCAGAGCAAACCTTTCAGTTGCTCTTCATGACTGCAGTGGCAAAAATGAGGCAACACTAGCTCCTAATGGAAGGCCCCCTTTCTGAGACATCCATGATGCATAGATAGCCTTAGGGCTCAAAGATTTACTCTGAATTTCAGTTTATAGTGTTTTGTGCTTAGGTTTATATATAATTATATGTTAATAAAGCAAGAAGAGAACGTTTTATGCTTAGGTGTATTTATCTTAATAAAGTAAGAAGAGAACATCAGCTGAGACATCCCATAGTGGTAGTAAAGAGATTTTCCTTTTGGTTCATAGGGCCCATGGTGGTAGTCAAGAGATTTTCCTTGCGGTTCATAGGGTTTCCTGATGGCTTGATGCATCTTCTCCCCCACAAGCTATGTGGGTGTTGCTAAATCAATATTTTTTTACAATTTTCTGGGTATCCATCGGAACATAAGAGCAGATCATACATGTTTGGATCCATGGTTATATATTTGGTTCTCTTTCATGCATCGGTATATGATTTTTTTTCTGTTTGTAACATGTTATTCAATATTTGGGTTTTTTTTACTAACTATATGATTTTTCAAGAAGTATGATCAATTTCATGAAGATGTCCACTGGTATGTCTTAATTGTTTTTTCTAGTAAAACTAATTAGTTTCAATGTACTTTCATGACAAATGAAATGGTTGATTAAATCATATAGATTATAAATATGTTAGGATGAGCCATATGATTCTAAATTCTTCACACTGAATTCCTGTGCAAAATTCTTGTACAATATTAGGGGCAAATAGCTATATCAAAATCAAGATTCAAGACAGACATTCTTCTTCATCATTTGATGCTATCAATGCCCAAAGAATATAGTTGATGCATTATAACACTGCTTAAGACTTTTTCCTTAAATCCATGGTTTCTGTTGTTTCATTGACTTAAGGCATGTTCTTTCATTTATGTTCTTGTTGGAACTTGCAATCTACAACTTGACTTATTCTATGATATTACTTTCATAAAATGGATGATATAACTCAGTGGTGAAGCGACCTGGCTACCAGGGGCAGATCATGGATTTGATTCTTATTTTGTTCACTTTTTCAAAAGCCTCCCCTAGGCTATAGATATCAAAAGGCTCGACTTCGTAGTGCTTAATATCTGGTGTTCCATGTCAAATATTTTTCCTTGTGGCTTTTTTATCTCTTTTCCCACCTGAAGCGCCATCTTTATCATTGGGAACCTTGGCAACAGTAACAGAGTAACAGAATGCTCACTCAAACAAGTCTTACAGGTTTTACAATGTTTTCGTTGGTCCACATGAACCCGTAGCTATAGGGTTTAAATATTTTGTAGAATTTGCAAGAAAGACCTTATTTCCTGAGCATAATTTGGATTTAGCTCCATCCAAAAGGTTCCATGTATTGGTATTGGTTTTATTTACGGAAATTTAGTTTCTATTAAATTAGCCTGAGTAATGATATGAACAACTCTTTGATTGTCATACCGGGCGACCCAGCTTAGAAAAAGGAAAACCCATTTTCAAAGTGCATACATGAAAGTTCCATTTAATTTGTTCATTTATCAGTTGTATTCTCTTTTTAAGACAATACCCTCTGAAATAATGTCTTCTGAAAATAGATTTTATTAAATATACATTTCATTCAAAAGTGAAGTTTCCACCGCAGAAAACAAGACAATCAACATTTTGGAGAAAGGCAAACTAAATTAGAAAACTAAACAGCCCATTAAGTACACCTGTTTTACTTAGGACTCTTTTTCTCAAGTTTATCATTGGATCAATCAGTTTTCCACTTACATAGAAGCTTAACAAAATATTACTTAAAATATGCATGCTTTGATGAAGATATTGTGAAAGCATTTCAGTTTCGATTTCCACTTACATAGAAGCTTAACAATATATTACTTAAAATATGCTTTGATGAAAATACTGTGAAAGTATTTTAGTTTCGATTATAACAATAACAATATGTCATTATAGAAAGACACCTCAAATAAATTTGCACGGCAAAATTGTTCTCGAGGGGGTTTGACATTGTATGACTGGGTATAGTAGATGCCTATACAAAATCAGAATATCTTAAAACACCTATGTACAACAGTTAAAAGATTTCTGTGTAAGTCATGTACCTTATTGTGAAGTAAAATTGCACTCAGTAATCTAATCTAGGCTTGACACGAAGATTTAATCCATCTTTAGTCATATGGAGGGTCAGTGAGGGGCGATATTTCATTTCCTTACCTTCAACAGCTTCAAATTTGAAGAAACGTACAAGCACAACAGCAAAAATCTTCATTTCCATGTATGCAAAGTCCTTCCCAAAACAAATGTGAGGCCCAGCCTGTAAGTCAAGCAAGAGACCTTATCTATTTCAAGAAATTATCATAGGTACTTTTTCAAAAGATTAAGCATCAAGGTGAGGGAACTTACCTGAAATGCAGCGAATTTGAATGGTGACAGGGACTTAGAAACTCCATTCTCATTCCATATCTCAGGCCTAAACTCCTTTGCATCACTGCCCCAGAGGTATGTCATTCTTCCCATTGAGTAAGGGACAAACCAATACTAACTAATGACTGTCAATTATCACAACAACACTAGTTTAGAGGTTGCCTTGGAGTGTATAGCATAAAACCCATTTTCCAGCGCCTCCTTCAGAAGAATCAATCACAGCTCAAATAATAGAGAAAATCAATTGACACAACTGACTATAGAGGAAAAGTTTTTTAAGGTGTTGAACCACACCTCGTAAGATTAGTACTTGGCAAACATGGCTTTTACTGGTATCAGAATTGACCAAGGCTCTGGTTAGAAACTCATTGGCAGTAGAACCCACTTCCTTAACTCTCCACAACATATTCTATGATTGTCCTTCTTTGTACCAGAAAGTCAGAGGACCATCCACGAACCAGCCGAGTAGTATAAGGTTGACTAATACTTCTGTGAACCTTGGTACTATTGAGGTGGCAATGCTGTATTCAAAAACGTATCTGATCCGTAGTCCCTTCTTTGAGCCATGTGATTATCGAAGGCATCTGAAGTCATGAATCTAATGCCTCTGCTTTCATTATTTTCGGACATGGAAGATTTAATCAACAACTTTGCCCAGTAACCATTTACTGAATTCCAGAAAGTGACTTCCTTACACAAAACTTCTAAACCTAATCTTTTAGATTTGAATGAATTTCAGCACATTTTACACACATTGGAAAAGATATTCATCCATATGCATTCTTAAAATCTCAAATCTGTTTTACAATTTTTACAGAGAAGATATGTACCAATTTCTTAGTTTACCCAAACCAGGTCATGAAGAATACCATATTACCATCTCCCAAAAGATTTTATACCCAAAGTTCCTGCTACTGCGCTGCCTCATAGAATGCACACTGTCTCCAAAGCATAAGAGTCTTGGTTCTCTTTGACAATGAAATCTATCCAAATATTTAATGAAAGACTTCCATACCCAAACTAATAACAATAGCTTCCATTTTCACAGCCTCAGAAAGACAGCAGAGAGGTTGTTTTAATGCCTAGTGAATGTGGCATTGCCCTCAACAGTGATAAAGGCTCCCACAATATCAAACATTGCTCAATTAGTAAACAAAAACAATGGAAAAATCACTGAAACAGTAAACAAATTTTCTGGCACTTCACTCATCATCATCCCTCATCAGGGATGAAAAGAAAGCATAAATGATTTATTGATATTGAGAAACAGTGATTGATACCATTGACAAATTTTATTTCTGCGGTGTTGCAATCTCTCTGGTACTGTTTTATTTATGCACTGTTGCAATCTCTCTGGTACTGTTTTATTTATGCACTGTCGCAATCCATCTGGTACAGTTTCATTTCTTTCACGTTAAGATTTAGTTGTTAACTCTCTTGTATGGTTTCATTTATTTATTTTTAAGATTTTGTATTGGTACAGTTTCATTTTTGGTTTTGTTAGGCTCAGATTTTGTTTCACTGGAAACATTTTGTCTCATGTTAATAGTTTGGGAACAGATTTTGTTTTATGTCAGTATTTTGGAATATTAAATCCAATAAATATATTATAATTGACTCAATATAATATATCATGATTTTTTTCTCCTGAAAAAAAAAATATATATATATAAAGTTTTTTATATTTAGTTTTTAATTTAAGGATTTAATATATAATTTATAACCTAAATTCCTTGCATTTTCATGAGGGATTCTCCTTACACAGATATTTGGGATTCTCCTTATTCAGAGAATTCAACCGCTACTTCTGAGATGACAGTTTTATCAAAGAGAATGCTTTCGTTGTTCACAAAAATCATTTCATTTCTTTTTCGACAGATGTTTTTAGCTGGAAAAATTTAAATAATTTAGGGAAAGCTAGTAACAGATCCTACAGTGTGGAATCTCGATGCAGAGTAGGCCACTGAAGGGTAAGGTTTTTGATTTTATATTTGAAGGGATGTTAAAAATAGTAAATGAAATATGACTTTGGGTCGATTTGAATGGTTATTTGTGATGAGTCATATTATGATTTACATCTTCAAGAAATACTTCGTATCTTTTTTCAAGAAATACTCTGTATCCTTTTTCCAATTATTTTGGTTGTGGCATCACATGGGCCGTGTTGTAGTTACTCTCCGATGCCCTATCATTGCGTTTCAGTAGTTGTTCTCTCTAATCTCGATGTGATTAATTGGTTGAAAAGGCAAAGACCAGCTGTGGGCAGCTTCTTGGCTATTCACAAGTTCATCTGATCTTAGTACTTTTATATCAATACAAATATGAGGTCTCCGTTTGCTTTTAAAAATAAGAAATTGTTATGGTGAAACCAATGACTATATGGTATCGTTTGTTGCTTGTAGTCCTGCCTACTGTGCTAGACATCACGAACACTCCAGATGATTCTCAAGTTATTTTAAAGGTACGCTATCTCATAAAAAATATTGTCCAGTGCTTATGACAGTGGGTGGTAACATAAGTCTTGTAATAGATGTTCGATCCAGCTTTAAGAATTATGATGAATATAATCCAATCTTGCAGCATCCAGACCTATGGATAGTTATGTTTGGTTCGACAGTAGATTTTAATATATGTTTTTTTTTATGGAAACAGGGAATTTCCACAGACTGTATTCTTAATTTATGTCGATTATTAGCTGTGAATGTGGGGACATGCCGTCTGAGCAACTATTCTTTATCCCATGAGGTAAGAAAATTAGTAGTTCAAAAGCTCATTAAATAATGGGGTTGTTTGACACGTTGGTGGATTGCAATTGACTGGTTCTGTTCAAGATATCAAATTCTAAAATATTCCCAGAATTTATTATCAAATTAATTTCGATTCCATAACCCTAACATGTAATTGTGTTTTTTCATATAAATTCCCATCAAATTACTTCAATCCTATGAACTTAAATATTTTTTTTCGTATTATGGTGATTGGAAATTGCAGGAAGAAGAAGATCGCTGTGAGGAAGCAGCAACGAAGGAGGTCGGAGGGTGGAAAGAAAGCTCCTACTGACCATTCCTTTCAATTGTTATGTTCAGTAGGTCACATAACATAGAAAACCTTCAAAGAAATCGAATGTATTGTCGCATCAAACACAAGAAATTCTGAAATAGTGTTTATTGGGAGTATATCACTCTGAAATAATGTTTATTGGGAATATATCTGCATCTTTCCTCGCCTATGACTCTCTTTTAGTGTCGCATCTAACACATAAATTTTGAAATAGTGTATTCACATCGTCCTGGACTATGACTCTTTTGTGTGGTTTGATGTTTATTTTTTCTACCAATCATTGAAACTCTTCATGGAAACGTTGTGATTTCTCTTGTGATTTCTCTAGAGTCTATACAGAATGGATTTCCGCACTTTATGCCTTACGGCGTTTTCTTTGCAACATCTGGTGGTGCAAATGCTAGTTATATTTAGATTATATAAATTAAAATTATATATACATATATAACTGCTCATATGATTTATCACATTTAAAGATAGTAAAACAATATTTTGAATTTTAATAAAGTCAATAATTGATTTATTTTTACCCATTATTCATCAAAATTTAAAATACTTTTAAAATTTATAATCAAACTAAATTCAACTCACTATAATTAAAGCATATTGACTTTCTTTTTATCCATTGTTTATTAATTTTCAAAATATATTTTAAATCTACATTCAAAATAAATTGAATTGAACACCCATAAAATTCCAAAATATTCTCTAAATATAAATCTACATTTAAATGTCATTGCATAAAGCATATATGATGTCAAGCTGAAGTGGGATGTGATTGTTGGAAATAATACCGAGGGAGGGGGCGGCGGTGGTGTTTGTGAATCAGTATTAACAACTTCACAATATTTCATTTCCATAAACAGATTTGCATACGCTACTTCTGTTAATGCAACATGCGTATATACGCAACTGTGTTTAGAGCAACCAGTGTATACCTTGTAAACTTATTATTTAGCCATTTGATATTTAATCTGTGTATCAGAACCATATAAGCAGTAACAGGTATCGTAAAAATAGAGCAAACAATCACACATAAGAACACAAGATATAAGGTGGAAACCCAATGTTGGTGAAAACCACCTGCTGCAATTTGTCTCTATCTTCTTTTAATAAGAAACTTCTTTTTACAATATTTTTGTACTGGTGCAGTCTTATACCAGGATGCAGGCTTCTACCTGCAGAAGGCTATAACCTTCTCTCGTTCTCCATCTTCTCCTGGAAGGGAGCTACAACCCCCTTAGCTCTTATACTAGCTGATGTACTAGTACGTAGGTGCTGACCTATAGAAGGCTACAACCTTCTCTTTTCTTCAAAGGACCACATTTCATAAATTTTCAGACTATATCCATCAATAACATCAATCAAACATCAAATATATCTGCATCAATCAATATCCTTTGCACCAACAAAAACTGAATCAAAAAATCACTTTTCTGAAAGTTGTAACTACAACACAGTAACAGTGACCAGAACCCAATGCAAAACCCAAAGCACTGCAACATCAAATAGAAGTAGCTAAAACATATTGTATGAGACGTACGCTACTTCAATGTGTCGAACATGCGTTCATATGCTGTTATTTGAAGGCAGGCCTGCGTATACGTTGTTTTGAAATGTCGAACCAATGTGTATATGTGCCTTTGCTATAATGAACCTGCGTACAGATCTGTAAAAGATGATTTAACCTTTACAACTATTCAGACATCAGTTATACCTAGATCATCAGATTTACAGATTACGAAATGCACTAATAAAAGATCAAAACCACGCAAAGATACTTCTCTTCAAGCCTAAAGATCTTGACCCATCAATAGAACTTTATCCTTCTTCAAGCACTCAGGTTCCTCCTTGATTTAGATCCAACATAACTCAATGACCAGTAGTCTATATCTTGCTCTTCATTAGATATTCAATAATTGAGTACCTTTGTCTAATGATCTCCTTCTCCTTTTATAGTCTTAGGCCTTACTCAATACCATGGTCCAAAACAACTTAGAAGTAATACCTAGGACCAAATACCTGGGGTCAACACTTTGGTCGGAATACCTTGGATCAATACGCATGTGCGCCTTTTGGTCTGCTAGCCCGCATGTATACGCGGCTTGGTCAAGGGGAACCTGCGTATACTTCTTTTTCTTTCATTCTATGAGCATGAACTGTGATCTGTCATCTAAGTGAGTTGCCATCAAGGACAACACCTGTGCCATAGAGCCAAACCTGTGTCATAATGCCAATAGTGATGGGCTAGCCATGTGATGGTCTTACGTATTTTTCAAGGAACCTAAAAAAAACATTCTGCCAAATTTGTTACCACATAAATCCAATCTTATAAAAATAATTGATGGAGCAAAGATATTTTCAAATTTTGACTTGAAATATAAGAAAAAGATGAAATTATTCCAAACATCTATCAAATTTCTCGGTCATACGATTTCAAATGGACAGGTTGTACTGCAGCAACACGCAATTGATTTTGCAGACAAATTTTTAGACAAGATTAATGATAGGACTCAGTTGAAGAGATTCTTGGGTAGTATTAACTATGTAAGTCACTTCTATAAAAATTGTGTTGCAGACAAAAAGATTCTGAATGAAAGACTAAAAACGGATTCAACATTGTGGACTTAAAAGCATACTAAAGATGTAAGGAAAATCAAAGCTAAGGTAAAAAATTGCCTACACTTCATGTTGTAGATGACAATTTACCAAAAAATGTAGAATAGATACAAGAAATATTAGATGGGGAGTTGTTCTTAAGCAAATAAGAACCACAAACACTAATAAATTTGAAGAAATCATCCAATTTGCATCGGGGACTTGGATGGAATCGGAAATAAATTATGTAGTAATTGATAGGGAAATTAAAGTTGCATAATGCATTAGAAAAGTTTGAAATATTTCTAATCAATAATAGATTCCTATTAAGAACTAATGCCACAGCAATGAAGAAAGTTTTAACAAAATAGGTGAAGAATGCTAGTGAAGCAAAATTTGCAAGATGGTAGACATTATTTGCAAATTTTGATTTTGATATTGAGCACATTAAGGAAGTAGAGAATTCAATTCTTGATTTCCTGAGCCAAAAACATTTGTGAAAGCATTGGCAAAATGTAAGCGAGTGAGAAAAAATAAAATCAAGTGAGTGAGAAAACTTAAAATCAAGAGAGCAGGCAAGAACAAGTGAGTGTGGTTGAAGAAATTCAGAATCAAGCGAATGTGACCAGTGTATGGTAATGGCCAAGAACAAGTTAGGCTGATTCTTGACAACATAGCTTAGAAAAGATACAAGATGGAGTGGAAACCGACATGACAACTTTGCAATACACAAGTCTTAGATCTAAATATTCAACCTAGCACTGCACTAGTCCATCTGCTACCTGAAATTCACAAAAGGTCCACATCCACAAGAAAAATAATAGACTTTATCTATGGAAGATCTATTCAAAAAGTAGTCTAAGAATAAAATTATTTACGGACTTTAATTGGGGATATTGTTCTTGTTTGGCAGCAAATGAATAATAGAAGTGGCCTAGTACATCGATATTTTAGCCTCGAAAGACCCAAGACTCATAATGAGTGGCGAGGACAGAATCCTAATCTCAAATTTCCAAGAACTAATTATGATTATAACAAGTAAAAATTTTTATGGTGGGATATGTTATACAAAGATAATCCAAGAAAAAGCTATACTACATTGGTAAATTTTGGGTTAGTAAACACTTTACCTTCCCGACAATGTCCTGAATGGTTATGAGGTTGGTGGAAGACATTTGGCCTTAATCAGAGCATGGTGGACCATTATATAATTGAAGTTTAATATGAATCTCTTGAAGTCCCAATCTCAAAAATTAAACATTTTCATGAATGAGAAGTCATGGATGAAAGACATGCAATTAACACTTTTCTTTATAATCATCATCAATGGCTTGTTAACATGAAATTTCCTATAAAACATCTACGAGGAATACCTATCATAATCCAAAAAATCCAGTCGAAATCTTGGAATACATTGTAATATGATTCAATATTTTCATATTATAACATGCATTTTGACTAGGGAGAAGGGTGTGACCGCTCCAAAAGGTATCATTTCGAGTCTGTCCATGTTTAATTTCCACATGATTCCTCTAGGACTGAGAGGAATTCTCTGACTAAAGGTGAGGATTGGCTCATATCCTAAGGAATCTATGAAAAATTAATCCAAAGAGTCGGTATATTATGTCGAAACCACCTACTTTTAGGATGATTCCCTTTGTACTATGTCAGTAACTTGTGATCTGAGGAGATTCCTCCTACCTTCTCGTAGATCTATAAATAAAGAGGAGAGGTTCATTCTCCTCATTTGGAATGAGAGTCTGTACTGAGTTTGTTTTTTTCCTTGCAACTATGTCTCGAGAGATATGTATGCAATTTAAACAAACTCGAATTCAGACTAGGTAAAGAGTTTGGAAAGCTTGTGCATGTGCATGAGAGTGCATGTGTGAACCTAAAGTGGTCGAACTCCTAGGAAGAGTTAATTCTATGTGTCTGTATTATGCTTTGTAACCTTATTCTAGATATATTATAAATATCAACTTTGGTGTCAATATGTGTTCAAGATATTTCCTTTTTGAATGCTTAAATTATTTCTTGAGGTCCATTGGAAGTTCATTTGAGGTTCACCAAGAGTTCTGTGAGAATTCCTTGTTGTTTGTTGCATTAAGGTCAAAGAAGTCATAGCAAGCAAATTATTTGAGGAATTAAGGAACTTGTGTGAAGGTTTGTGTAAGAGCTCACGTACAAGTTCATGTAAAGAAAGAATAAGAGTTTCAGTCAAGATTTTGTCTTCCTCGAAGGAATCCTATGACAAATAAATTGAGTTTCATTGAGGCTTCAGTCTTCATCAAAGCAAGTCTCTAGCAAACAAATTGGTATCAAAGCCATAGAATTTAGGTACACTTTATTCTGAAATCATGGAGAAAATTTTTAGATTAGTGTCCTTTAGAAATTTTAAAAACATTGAAGAGTCGTCAAGCTTAGGGCTTGATAGTTTGTTTGATAGTTTCTGAAAATCCTTTGTGAATGATGTTGAATTTATAGAAGTAGTTGAATTTAAGCCACAAGCTACATGGAAATTACCAACCATTTCTCCTTCTAGCATTTATGTTGATCTAAATAGTTTTGATATTAAAGTTATCAA
The DNA here is from genome assembly GCA_000404065.3 of Pinus taeda. Taxonomy (NCBI): domain Eukaryota; kingdom Viridiplantae; phylum Streptophyta; class Pinopsida; order Pinales; family Pinaceae; genus Pinus; species Pinus taeda. The sequence continues at coordinate 65,120 of APFE030083118.1, forward strand.
TAAAGTCATAGTGGAAGAGTTAGTCTCTCAAGTGAAACAAAATCTTAGCATTACTCAAACCATATCACTCATAGATCCCAAACAAATATAGAAAGAGGCTCAGAAACATGGAACAATTTATCTACATATAGGATGCATAAGAGCTGGATTTTCTTCCTCGATTCATAAAGGTATAAATTTCTATTTCCTATGCACTATAAGAGACCTAACACAACATGATTTTATTGGTTATTTAGTTGGAGGAGTAGTGGCTCAATTGTCTAATAGTCCTACTTGGTTTGATTGTTATCCAAAATTATAAGTTTATACTTTCGATGAACATTTAGGAGACATTCTTAAGCTGGGAATCAAATCTATTGGTTTTGATATGAAAGTGAAACAGAGCAATATCGCCATCCAAACCCATGAATGTTTTAGACATACAAATACCATGTATCCTATAGTGATACACACTCCAAGTCAGGATTCTCAATCTAGTACTCTAGTTTTAACATATATGTTAGATCAGAAGATTGAACATTAGGTTATCAAGTGGGAGGATATTTCTTTGCCGAAGATTTGGATTGTTGATGTCCCAAAAATCCCAAAGAAACACTCTATTACTTCTGCACTTATCAAAGAATACACTTCTTCCACTGTTTATTCATTCCCTCATAGTATCAAACTATCTTATTCTCATAACCAACTAGTTATCTTAGCCCAATCACTAAACTACTCTTCTTACTTTATTATTTGTCTCATTGTTCTACTCCAGCTTCTTTATCGAATTTCGCATCCAAATGTGGTGAGAATTCCATTTCCTTTGGATGCAAAAACCACAATCGAAGAACAAATCTTCATCCTCCTAGTTTAACTGCACAGGAACCATGTACACACCCCCAATGTGGAGATATAATCTTTCCTCGTGATGATCATATCTTAATGATGCATTATTTTGAAAAGGATGATCCCAGGCTTACACAAATGTACAAAAAATTAAGGAAACTTGGTACTCATAGATATGGCCTATGATATAAAGACCTACGAGACGATGTAATTCCAAAATGCAGATTTGAAAATATGCTCCCTCCGGGAATTCAAAAACCTTTAATCCCATAAATAAAAAAGTTATTTTCTCTTATGAGAGGTTGTTATAAGTGGAAAGTTGATCCCAAAATGGATTAAAACGATGATAAACTGGGATTTGTATACCCATCCACATATAAAAGAATTTAATGCCTAAGTTTCTGATGATCAGAAGAGAATCCTAACAGAAAAATGGAAAAGTTATATGTTTAAACAAAAAATGTTGGATGTCTTTCTATGAATGGAAGAAACAAATGAATGATTCTATTCATATGATGGATAGTGGGGAAGAAAAGTAATAAATTGAAGCTATTTCTCCAAAACATCAATGATAGACTCTAGATGGGAGAAAAATAGAATATAAATTCATTTTACCCCCTTTCAAATGAATTGTTCTTGAAGAAGAAAATAAATAGTCAAAATCACAACCCCTTTGAGTGGAGAAGAAAGCACAATTCATACTATTAGTGAACAGTTAAATTGGATTAATAGTGCCTTGAGGGGTATGGAAGCAAATACTTTTGTTACAAATGATTATGCCCGCAAAATTCATACCAATAGCCTTGAAGTGTTGATAAATTAGATTTCTTCTTCTACAGATGAAATGAGTCTTTTGGTTTTAGAAATTAAAGATGGGGTGAATGATACTAAAAAGGTTGTTTTTAATGTGAAAAACAAATCATAAGAAAACTACAAGGAGTCGCATAAAAATTTGGAATCTACTTTTGAAATGATGGGAGAAATTTTAGTAAAGGTGGATGAGAAAACTGAATACATAAAGAGGTGACTAGCTAAGAAGAAAATAGAGAAAATCACTACTTCTCATATTATCTCCCATACTAATCCTCATATCACAATTGTAGCCCCGCGGAAATCCACAAAAAAAAATCCAACCTTATTTCTTAAAGAACAGCCTGAATCTTCTTCGAAGGAAGAAGAACACTCCTTGGTAAACCAAGTTCTACCTATTAAAGAATTAGCAGCTGACCTCCAAGGCAGAGGGAAAATTCCATAATCTCAAACCTTTGCTGAAGATTGATATCCATAATGAAACATTGATGACGTGTCTGTTGGTCGGATTAGACAAGTGTAGGATAAAATGCTTGTCTCTTATAAAATTATATGCATGAAAGGAAAAAGTGAAATAGAAGCATGAAAATCAATTATTCAATGCTTTAGTGGATCTTTCTTCAAGTGTTGGGAAGCAAAATATTCTCCTACTTTGGTAGAGAAAATGGAAGAAGAAGTTATGAAATATGAAAATGGTGATATAATTTACCATGATGAGGGTCTTTCTATGAATACTATGATAGGTGATCTTACTACCTTTATTTTAGAGCATTGGTATGGTATTGAAAAAAATATTGATGATAAACTTGCTCTAATTCTCATGAATATGAAATGTAAGAAAATTTCCCATTATGATGAATTTCACAAAGAATGGACCCAAAGAGTCTATGAGGTCAAATCTAGTAAGAATGTTTTGTGGAAACAAGTTTTTTTGGGTTTTATACCAAACAAGTTTGTAGAATATCTGAAAACACAAGAAGCATTCAAGCAACCTTATCAGTTGTATGCATGCGGTCAAATTTATTCTTTGATTATCAGTGCATTAGTAGGATTATGCACTAATATGAAAGTTAGCAAATCAATATAGAAGATGTCTAGGCTACCTGATAGTAAATTTGTTTGTGGAAAATATGGGTTAATTATAGATGATATTCTAAGAATAAAGAAAAGGGACAAAAATATCCTAACGAAAATACAAACATATAGAATTAAACCAAAATCATATTCAAGGAAATATAGTTCTGCAAGTAAAGAGTACAATAGAAGAGAAAGAACCCACTATTATTCCCGAGAGGATATTAAACTCAAGACTCCCAAGATGTAGGCTGCACAACCAATAGTATGTTGGCTCTATGGACAATTAGGCTATCTTTCTAACAAAATCCCACAAGGTGAAGCATCAAAGAGAAACAGGGGAAATTGTCATCACAAAGAGCATAAAAGAAGAGGAAACAACGAAGAATAATCCTACATTGTAAAAGATGTGGCTCAAATGAACATGATACAAATCATTATCCATGACCTCCTTTCATTAAAAGAGAATAATTCCATCTACTACAAGAAGGATGTTTCTCTTCCAGTTCAAAAACTTTTGATTTTGATTATAATACTGATGAATTGTTTGAGTTGGAAGAAGAAGCACTAATGATTGTAGATTCTTACATCTACAAAGATCCTAAAATGTGCAATTGTAGTATTGAAGAAGATAGTGATACAAGCAGTGAAGATTAATATGGAGGTTATAGCTCATGAGAAAAATCGAAAGTTTTCATGGCCTAAGTCAGAGAAGATAGAGATACATAGATGTTGGCACAAATTAAAGCATTACCAGAAGGAGACATGAAGGGATCCCTACTAGAACCATTTCTTAATACTATGGAAAAATCTCACAAGATGCTAGAATCATCAGATAAAAACATTTATTCGTTGATGTCTCTTTTAAAGAAATACTAAATCATTCATGAGATATCACAAGAATGAAAAATTGCAGCGCTTGAATATGAATGATTTAGATATGGAGATAAACAATTTAAAAAAAGAGGTGAGTGAGATTAAACAGAAATTGAAAAGGTTAGAAGAACAAAGAGATGAGGAGGATGCCTATAAGATAGATCAGTGAGAAAGACAAGAGATTAGGGCATTAAGGGATCAAGTAGCTATTCTAAAACATCCTCCTTTAGAGGATGTATCTGACATGGGAGAAAATCCCAAACTCAGTATGTTCCACATATCATATCTTGAAGGGATTAATTGTAACACGCCACCCATACTTACTCACTTTTACAAGCTCACCAAGGTAAACATGAGACAAGAGTTACTATGCATGACCCAACATCTAAGTTCTAGTTATGGAAGTGGGTTCCAATGTCCTAAAAATTTACTGCAACCTCCCAGGGACACCTACTCACCCAGATCTCAGATAACCTCCACTGATGATCTTTCCCCGAGATGCATCTTTAATTTTTACCAAGATTTACAACCTAGCCACAGGCATTCCAAACAGTACATGCAGCCAAAAGGCTCCAGCCACACACACAAGTCATCCTCCATGCAACTATAATTGAAATTCCTTAGTTTTGTGCCTATGGCTGCAGATTCACTGCCTAAATTTTAGGGCTAGCTACAGGCCACTGCCCAAAGCTTTCCAAAATCAAGTCTAAGATGATCACAAGCCTACATAATATATACTTAGGATTAAATCTTACCCAAAAAGCAAAACACATGATAAACATTTAGAAAAGCATATGGTAAACATAGTAGCTACATGTCAAAAATGCATATATGTTCATTGTCTCATTAATTTTATCATAGAATCATAAATAAGACTCGTTGACCTCTCAAGCTAGATACAACAAAATTTTTTAGCTCATACATTCATATAACCATTAATTCACTTATTGAATCATGAACAAGATCCATAACAATAACACATCATTTAATTATGCCTATAACCAACATTTAATCATAATGAAGCCATGACAAACCAGTCGTAAAAACAACAAAATAACCAATACATGTTTTCATTGATCTCAATAAGAAATGACATATAATAACCTATGCATAAATCCAACCAAGTTAGCGACTTCCACTGTTGCAAATGTAGGAAGAAGATCTCAGTTTGACTTTTCCTTGCTCAAACTAGAGAAAACTCGAATTTCTATTTCAACAGAATCTTGGAGGTAGTTAAGTGAGGTGACATGGCACTTGTCACTCATTTAACTCAGTTAATTCAAGTTAGGGAAGCTTGAGTTCAGTTCAATATGTTTGATTTCTAATTTTTAGCAATCTATTTCAGTTAATTTGAGTTATTACTAGTTAAACTAGTTCTCATTGTGAGAAGAACTAGTGGAGGTCAAGTCGTGGAAGTGGAACTTCAACCATACTCAGTGGTAAACTTATTAACTAATAAATCAACCTAAAATAATTGTTGCCTGCATAGAATTCGAGTTACCCATTTGACATGGATATTCCAAGGTAGTGTACCATCAGTTGTAGCATATTCCAATGTGTACAAGTGGTGCATGTAGTCATAGGAAGGACCTAGAGGAATTGTGTAATTCACTAGTGGGAAATTCCTAAATAATAGGTGCCAATTTCCCAAAGGAATGACACAAGGAATATGAGCTTGTAGGGCTTGCAAATTGGCGAAGTGTTGGCCAGAGTCAGTCAATCAGGAAAAGTGATAGACTATAGACTTGCAACGTGTGCTCAAGCTTGAGAAATCATATGTATTTCATCTCCATTCTCTGATTAATGAAATATAGATAGTAAAGGATTTTGAGTACTTTCTTTCCCTTAGATAAATATCTTTGCATGTGTGATGTTTCCTTTTGCATGTCTATGATTTGTGCTCTAGATGGTGAATTAACTTCCACAGATTAGTAGAGTAGCTTCAAGTGTTGTGATTTAGTAAATTTCATGAGAAGTTTTGAATCTACACATTAATTTCAACATGGTATCAGAGCTGGAACCACTATAGAGAAGAGATGTCGAAGTTTTCATTGTACGAGGCTTGAATTTGAATATCAACGTTGCGAGTTTTCTTCGGGACTAAGAACATCGCTTTCAATGGACTCAGGCTAGAGTATGCCTTGGAAGTCACCTCAAATTTTGTTTTATGGAAGGACCGCATGGAGGAAGTATTGGATGAAAATGGGCTACTATAATACAACAATACAGATGTTGTAAAACCTCAAGCATCTCTGCTCGGTGGAATAAATATGTGGGAAAGGAGAGGAAAATCATATTGGAGGGAGTACATGATCATATTGTCTTGAATATCCATGGAAAAGAAAAAAAATTCACGATATGGAAAACACTAACAGAATTGTTTGAGAATAGTAATGACCATAGGAAGTTGGCACTCAAGGACAAGCTTTGAAGTATCAAGATGCGAAAGCATGACATAATTTTGCAGTATTTGAGCAAGTTTACACAGTGTCATAATGAACTTAACAAGGTCATTGTTAATGTCCTTGAAGAAGACATGGTAACTCTACCCCTTTTAGGACTTCCCAAGAGTTGACATAGCTATCAAGATTCGGTAAATGGTAGGGAGAAACTACCAAGTTCGGAGCGCTTATGGTTTGACCTGGTACTGGAGGAAATAAGGTGAAATACTAGAGATGAGACTTCATCCAAGGGCGAGGATGAGGATAACTATGCCTTGGATGGAAAGGTAAAGAAATGGAATGTAGGGAATAAATCCCAATCCAAAGTAGAATCTAGTCAGGGGGCAAGAAGAAATACTTCTCTAGAATCAAGTGATTTCACTGTCATGATTTCGGGCATTATGCCACGAAGTATCCACACAAGAAGATAAGAAAGAAGAATTCAAGAGGAGAAACAGGTGAAGCCTTGGCTTCACAGTTCGAGCTTGAATTTACTCTCATTACATGCATGGCCAACCAGTGATGGGAAGTGTGTGGTACCTGAACAGTTGGGTGCCTTGTTCCATATGACGGGGAATAGAGATTTTTTCAGTTATTTGGAGGAGAAGGATCTCCATATGCACATGAATATGGGATATGATGGAAGGTACAACACGATTTGTATTGGTACAGTCACCTTTCAGAGGGAGTCAGGCTCCCCTCTTAGACTCAAGGATGTGATGTTTGTTCTGAATCTAAAGAAGAATAGTGTCTCTGTTGCTTTTTTGGAAGACCATTTTTATGATGTCATCTTCAGAAAAGGAAAGGAATTCTTGAGGCACATAGCCACGGGACGAGTGAAGAAGATCAAGGTTCACGTGAAGAACCTCTACAAGCTAGATGTGGAGGATTGTTTTGCATTGGGCACAAAGGTGGAGAAGGTGCAAAGTTGCGATATCGGTGAACTTTGGCATAAAAGACTTGGCCATTTGCATCATGGTGCTTTGAACATCATGCAACAGATTACCACAAGTCTCCCCAAAGGAGCACTAGAGCAGCAAGATACATGCATAGGGTGTACCTTGGGGAAGTACATAAAAGCAGCTTTCCATGATTGGGACAACAAAGCACATGCAGTCCTTGAAAGGATACACTCTGATGCTTGTGGACCTTTCTCAAAAACCTCCACTAACAAGCACAAGTATTTTGTCATATTTATTGTTGACTTCTCATGGAAGTGTTGGATCTTCTTCATGCGTTAGAAGGATGAGATTTTCTCCAAGTTCTTAGAGTTCAAGGCACTAGTGGATAAATAAACGAGAAAGAAGGTGAAGGCTCTTAAGAGCGATAATAGTGATGAGTATGTGTCGAATGAGTTTAAAAATTTCCATGCAAAAGAAGATATTTGACAGGAGTTGACAACACCCCATAACCCATAGCAGAATGGGGTGGATGAGAGGAAGAAACACAACATTGTGGGAGCAACGAGGGCGATGTTGCATGACCAAATCCTACCTCTACACTTGTGGGTTGAAGCATGCAACATAGAGGTCTATTTGAAGAACATGAGTCCTCAATGAATTCTTGGCATGATCACATTGAAGGAGGATTTCTTAGGGAGGCATATGGAATAACTAGCCTTTGTGATAAGATCATCCTTGTTGTGCTTGTTACTATGATTACAATATGTTTGATCCATATGAATGAATGAGGCTATGAGGACTAGCAGAGACATTGATGAGCACCTATCCATGAGAGTTGCATCATGATATAAGATTAGGTTTTTGTAGGCATGTATTTATGCAATGAGCAGTCCATTCGGGAACCTGATTCCTAAGTTACATACTAGTGCAAGGCATCTTCCTACTGGAAGAGCCATTCATACATAGGGCTTGATTACCCCACTTATTGCACTATCCCCATGTGGGATGATTTTGTGGATGAAGGAGTGACCTGGCTCTATCCTCGCTGTAGTGGTCCCATATTAGTGGGGTGGTAGTTTGACCTCTCTCCATACAGATCTTACATGTTTTCCATATTCCTCGCTGCCTATATTTGCACACACACCTAGAGTTGGTAGGCTCCTCACCATCTGATGTCCTATAGGGGATACCCCAAGTGTGGCCAACGATTCCATTCATCCCATCCTCATCCTAGCAAGCCCAAGTAAGTCTAAGCAAGCAAGCCATACCAGCCCAGCCCAGCCCGCAGCATCCGCGTTGTCTAGCCATCGAGCAAGCAAGAAGCACGTAAGTAATAGCATCAAACCAGTTTTTTTATTCTCCAAAACGATGGAATGAACACAGAGATAATTGTCTCACGCTAAAGATGGAAGGTAGCCCGAAAGGCCCACTAGATGAGTGGATAAGCAACTAATAGAAACTTAGAGTAATGGATCTTCGTTAATGTGTCGCACTTTAGGATTTTTTGAGCCTTTGTTTACTACCATGTCTCCCAATAATCAAGAACAAAATTGGGGGTATTTGTGGGTTGCACAAAAACTCCCCACAACTAATATGTGTACTTGTCATCCCTCATAATGAAAGTTGTGTGAAAGGGATTAAAATTTGATGAAGGCAAAGCTATGCGGTGCTCTCTTGAGAGGGAGCTTCGAATCCCACCAAAGGAGGATCTTTTAGCTCCAAAGGAGGAGCCTCAGGATGTTGTGGAGCAACCAAAATTTCAGGAGCAAAGAGTGGAGACAACCACTCAAGCATAACCATCCAGAGAAGGTAGTAAAAGAACCAAGGAAGATGAGAGACTTGCGCAGGATGTGAGGAAGAATGCGGGTGGTCCTTCAAATCAACATAGATAGAGAATGTCACCATATTGGTACACTGGCTACATGGCTCTAATGACTAAGCTAATAAAGAGTGAGCCATCTTATTTCGAGGAAGTAGTAGAGAAACCAGTATGAGTTGATGCAATGGTGGAGGAGTATGAATCCATTTTAAAGAATAGTGTTTGGGAAGTAGTCCCAAGACTAATAGACAAATCAGTTGTGGGTTCCAGATGGATCTTCAAGGTGAAGCAAGCAACAAGTGGAAGAATAGAAAAGTACAAGGCCCGATTTGTGGCCAAGGGCTACTCTTAGGTTGAGGGTATTGACTATGAGGAGACATTTGCTCATGTAGCAAGGTACTCCCATCATATCAATCCCTGCTCTGGCTACACAGATGGGGTAGAAGATCCACTAGATGGATATGAAAACAAGATTCCTCAATGGAGTTATTGAGGAGGAGGTGTATATTGAGCAACTAGAAGGCTTCGATACTTTCGATCAAGATTCTCATGTGTGCAGACTCAAGCGAGCATTGTATGGTCTCAAGCAAGCACCCTGTGCTTTGTACACTAAGATCGATAGCTATCTCACCAGTTTTGGCTTCACCAAAAGCAAAGCAGATGCAAACCTCTATCATATTTAGTAGAAGGTAAATTGTTGATTATTCTTTTATATGTTGATGACTTGATTTTGACTGGTGATGAGTAGCTAATCAGATCTTTCAAGGAGGACCTTGCAAGAGAGTTTGAGATGAAGTACATGGGCCTCATGCACTACTTCCTCAGATTGGAAGTAGCGCATGGTGATGGGGAACTGTTCGTCTCTCATGGTGATGGTGATACGACTTCCAAGTATCATGAACACGATTGCAGAATTTTGGATCTTTCGGCCATGTCTGATTGAATTTGAATGGAATACCTTTCGATGGATTCCCCCAATCCATTATAAAATGATACATGTGTCCCCATTATAGAATGATACGTGTGTGGTTAGACATTCTTTTTGGGGAAACCCATGAACGAACATAAGAAAAAAATTCTAAAGTATCTTCATGCAACATGAATCTATCTAGTCGTTTTCCAAAGCACTCTGACTCCACATGACCATTGCACCAAATAGGAGAAAGAGACATAGGTTTGACATCCACCAAGTGATTTTCAATGAAAATATCCTAAAAATAAGTCCCCATTGGATCTAAATGATATTTTGAGCCCCCACATTCTTCTCCAAATATAACAATATTATAATGATTTGCCACGATCAACGAACCAACTTTCAAAATTCCACATTCATCCATCCTCTTTTTAGAAATCCTGTTTATTTCAATATGGAACATATCTATTGAGAATATTGATACAACAAGGGTATCTGGGCACACATCACCTGCAAAAAAAAATTGTAAGCCTTTAAATTTACAAAAACATAATCCCATAAAGCAACCAACCTGTTGGATAAACCATATTAAATAATTAATAGCGGATAAGCACTATCTAAGGCATATAGACAAAAACTAATGTTTAACACATTCTGTAAAAGCCATCCATTCTCATATAAATCCATCCATTATTGTATAACTATAATCTCCAGCCTCATAGAATAAATAAGATTAAGATGGCGTAGGAGGGATAATTTCTTGGAGGCATCCCCTAGCCCCTAAATATTTAGGGAAATAATATTAATGGAGGCATGCACAAGGTCATTAAGGGCTCGTGAAGAAACAAATCGGCAATGGGAATATCGCCTAAATCCTTATCTCCACTGAAAATTAAGGATTTAGCATTCAAAGTGTTTATTTTCTTGTGATGGTTTCCATTCCCTTCTGTGGATGGTAACTTATTATGCACCACACTTTTAGTAGCATGAACTTGTTTTTAAAATATTCAAATGATGTAGGTGTATTTGGTCCATATGATGTCACAACCAATGCCCAAAATATCATCTCGAAAATAAGATCTTGGAATTTTGTACCTTCCCTTTTCTAGCTATCATAGATGCATTTGCTCTTTATTTTTGAATTATTTAGTATGGGTTGTTGGAATTAAGTTGCTATATTTTTTTTAATAATAATTTATATTTAAATATTAATTGTATGGTTTTATAAATTATCTTATATTTAAATATTTGTTTTTTAAATGCAAAAAGAAAATTACATATGAAATGTCAAATTTATTTTAAATAAATAAATTCATAAAATAATAAATTTGAGTGAGACACTTGATTGGAATTTAAAATAAATTCTATAAAATGTAGGATTATAATAGTTTTTTTTAATATATTTATTTTGACCTTTTAAAAACTAAATGACCTCATAATCAATCATTTGACCACGAATAATTCAGGTTAGGCATTAACGCGTAAATGAAGTAACAAAAGCTCATAATCAATCATCTGACCGCGCATCATTGTGGTTAGGTATTAACACATACATTTATTAACAAAAACTCATTTGTGGTAGTGAGCGATTTAATGTGCGTGGAATTTTGGTAGGGTAGGCGCTTGTTTTTTAAACGTAACGTGCTTCTAATGATACGATAAAGAGTTGGACAGTTTTAACAAACATAAATCTACTTATTTTCAGTGGGCTGTGCTACCACTATAAATCTTAATTTCACTTCCCTCACCTTTGCGATTCCAATGTTTGCAAATTCTTCATCGACATTCCTTGAACACAGATCCACGGACAAATCATATCAACCAGGGAGGCCGCTGCCATATCACCAAAAGGCTTCCAATTCTTCCCTGCACATGGCTTTGCCGCCAAATTTATTACATTTTCTGAAATGGTAGGTAGTAAGGAACGAGGCAAAAGATGGGCTTTGCCACTCTTTCTTCACCATTCCATCGCAAAAAGCATCCAAAGTACAGACGAATGCCTCACGCATGGTGATTGAAAAACCTGACACCATATTTTTCTCAAGGCTATTGATCTTGCTTTTTTCCTTATTTTACGGGAACCGACTTTGTAAGTAAATGTCACACAGATGAGGTGTAACGGACTTTGTAGGTAAATGTCACAAAGTATTAAACATGAGGAAAAAGTGGAAGTTTTTTTTATGGGAGTGAAAGTTTATTTTTTTTAATGAATTATTAATCAGTGATTATAGGTGGCGTGGTTTTTTTTTAATATATGTGATGATTATTCTCATTGTTGGTTTGACTTAATTTAATTTCTTAAGAAAATTGTTTTTTATTTTATTTAGTTTTTTTTTTAATATTTGTGATGATTATTCCCATTGTTGGTTTGACTTAATTTAATTTCTTAAAAAAATGTTTTTTTATTTTATTTAGTTCAAACATATAATTTTTTTTAAGATTATAGTTTTTTATTATTTAAAATATGTTTTTAATGTATAAATAAATTGACATCTTATTAAATCCGTAGTTATTCAGATAGTGTAAACTAGACTGTTCAAGTTTGTAATACCCATAAATTCTTATTGAATTTCATACAAAATTAATCGAAAAATCATTACTCAATCAAATAAAAAGGGAAAAAATCAGGTAAAATAGTTAAACTATACTTAGAATTCAAAGTAAATTGAAATAGAAAATTTTAATGGCAAATTTAAAAGTTAAGATTAAGAGAAACATTAAAGTAGAATATAATAGCATGTTTTATACAATATGTATATGTCATCTTATTTAAATATATAATTGTTTAATAGTAAACATATATTTTTAATTACACCTATAAATATATTTATTTCGGAATAGGGAATCTAGAATGTTAATTTAATTATCAACTATTACTAGTTGGAAGGTAGAGATTTAACATCCATGAAATATTCTACAAAATTTATAGTAATATACACAAATCAAAGGTTGAAAGTTTTTTTTCTTCTTTGCTAGTGACTTGAATAATCAACCTAGGGGCATATAAGTTGTCTAGTGCCTTAACATAACACCATGCCAATGTGTATTCTATGAAAAGGTTGAAATTTATCTTCAAAGTAGTTTCCTTTTTAATTAAATTGATTAATTAAAAAAAAATCCTATGAACTGATTTATGGTTTTTTGAGCTGGTGGTATTAATAAATCATGGTATTGGTCCATTGTATTATTAGAAATGTTATTTACAAATTAAGAATCTCCATGGTTAAGAATCTTGTTCTATGTTTCTACATATAACTTATACATTATTATTTTTTATAATTAATAATAATAATTTAAAAGAAAGTTACAATTTAGGTGATTTTTTTTTTTTTTTTCAGCAAAAGTAGCATGCATCATGGAGTATAGAAATAGACTTGCAATAAACTTGCATGTTGACTACTATTACTCTAGCATTGACCAATTCAAGTCATATTGTTTAACTTCGAAAAATTGATATTTTTTTTCAATATTATTGAAAAATTGTTAATCTTCATAATTAAAATCCTTGAAAATAGATCATAGTCACGTAAAAAAAACCTATTTACCACCAGTTACAACCCACCATAATATAAACAAGTATTTTCATAGAAAATTAATAGAAACAAGATGGAAATAAATATACCTATCAGAGTTACTACCTGCCATTATTTAAGTTTTATCCAATGCTTTAACATGTAGGAATAAAAGTGTAAATGTGTTAACTTAGTAGTGGTTATTACCCACCAAAATTTATGCAAGGTTAGATCTCTTAGTAGGCAATTAACTTTTATACTTCATACCATAGTTACCAAGTTCAATTTTGAAATTTGATTCAATTGGGTACGAATAAAATTCGAATTAAAAATATTCAATTCTAAAAAAATCCGATAATAGATATCTTTAAAGAATAGTATATTTGTTAATTTTGTTCTTTATTTATTTTAATTTTAAATAATTTTTATTAACTAATATTTTTAATAATATATACAATCTTACTTGTAAAAGTCATCTAAAAAAACTTCTCTTTTTCAGATCTCAAATATAATATCTTTTTTAATTTAGAAATTTATTTATGTAATAGATGCACATTTATAAAACAAATTTATCTATAATTTCTCAGTATAATATATAATCTTTCCATAAATAAAAAGCTATCACCAATAAAAGAATCTAACACTTTCAAAGATTCTTTCTTTTCCTTGTAACTAAATTGGGAAAACTGAAGAAAAAAAATAAAAATAAAAAAAACTTTTCTAATTTTACTTTTACTTTCTATATTATTAGCATCTCTTTTATCTTTCTTTCTATATATGTCATTCTTTTTTTTCCTTGTTGCTAAGTTCCCATGACTAAAAAACCATAATTTTTCTAATTTCACTTTTACTTTCTATATTTTTGATATCTATTTATCATTCTTTCTATATATATATATATATACTCCTTTATCTATTTCACTTCATTAAGAATGTTTCTTATTGAGTGAAGGCACAGAACTTAGATATAGGTCAGCACTAGTTTTCGGCTTACCTCCAGGCTCTTAGCAAGAAGAAAGGAAGGAGAGGTGCTCCTATCTAGCTATTCTATTAAATTAACCCGTACGGATCAGATCCAATTCCAATTTAGGCGAATTGTTCGGATCCAATTTAGGTGAATTGTTCAGCAATCGAACCGAATTAGCCAATTTCCGTATCTTTTTCCCAAATACAGGGGAATTTGGTAACTATTCTTCATATATCAATTTGCAATTTTTCTAGAAGCATAACATCCACTTAAGTGGCATAGAACCCACTTAGTAGGCAATTAAATTCTCTACTTCATATATTAGCAAGCAATTAACTTTTCTACTTCATATATCAATTTGCAATTTTTTTGAAAGCATAACACCCACTTAAGTGGCATAGCACCCACTTAAGTGGCAGGGACTAAATTGCCTTGCAGCACTTGTTATAGATTGTTGCCTATCAAAATAGGAACTCCCGTTATAATTTATTATTAATTTTTTATTAAATTAAATATAATTATATTTTGAAATTAAAATTTGTTATATCTACCCAACAATAAAATATAATAATATTATTATTTTAATAAAAATAATTAAATTTCTTATAAATTTGACTATCCAAAAGCATTAAGCTATTTTTTTCAGAGGGGAAATCCCCTTGAAGAAGCTTTATACACATCATGGTACAATATAGTACAACAAAGTACAATTTGTACATATGTTGTCGACAACAACCCAACAATGCCTTACAATCGTTGCGAAACACAACCCAACATGTTGTCAAGCATTAATCACGAACGGCGCCGCTCACTGTTCAAATGGCGCCAATCACTATTCAATAGTCGACTAATCCGGCATAATTATTGTGTATTCGTAGCTATAAATGTGTATAAATTGCCAAGTTTAGTAATGAACCAATTAAGTTTTTTGAGTGATTTTGTTCTCCGATATGGTATCAAAGCCGAGGGTTTTGGCTTAGTGTGTGTGGAGATATCACTGTGATGGTGCGCTGAGCTGAGTTTATCGTGTAAGCCGAGTCGTGTAATGGGAAAGCCAAGTAGAAGAATTTGAGATTTCACCC
Source organism: Pinus taeda (assembly GCA_000404065.3). Lineage (NCBI taxonomy): Eukaryota > Viridiplantae > Streptophyta > Pinopsida > Pinales > Pinaceae > Pinus > Pinus taeda. The sequence goes on from APFE030083118.1 coordinate 80,341, forward strand.
TGTGTAATTGGTCCATGCCTTTATTGGAGACACTACTGATTGTGTGAGAGCGTTGTGTATTTAATCACTTCTCTAAGAGCGATGCTGCTATTCAATCATACTGGTGTTGGCTGCTGGGATTGGAGTGCGAGAGAGGCGCGTTTCGTTTGGCGGAGGAAACCAACATATGTTCGAACTATTGGAGAGCAAGGCTGCTCGTGAGAGGCCAGCTTCAAGAGCATTGTTTATTGTATGAGGAGATCACAATGATAGCGTGGAAGATTAGTGAAACAGATGCTAATCTTGTGGAGTTTTGTTGCTTGAGGTGAAAGCTGCAAGTATTAGGCTTGATGTAAGTGTTGTAAGTGAAATATTTGTTGTGTTGCAAATATCATTTGAAGCAAAGAATTTTCATGCTATTTGAAAAAAAAAAAGTGAAAGCGATTTGAGTTAAAAGATTCTGTTGGGAGAAGTTTTAAAAGATTTGCTTTATTTCAAGTGTTGAGACTAAATTTAAAAAGGGGGTGTTTATTTTTAATGAGAAGATTATAATGGCGTGATAAGGTGTTTAGTATTTGTTTAATGTGATGAAAGTAAAATATGTATATATATATTATATATATATATATATATATATATATATATATATTTATATATATATATATATATATATATATATATATATATATATATATATATATATATATAATATATATATATATATAAAATTGGAAATTTTTAATAGTGAAAAGGAGTTAGTAAAGTTTTTTATGGTGCATGTGTGGTGATAGTTTTCTGAGATTTAGTGAAACCTGGTGCATTTGGATTTAGATTTGGTGGCATTTTGGTCATTAGAGAAAGTTTTTTTTCATCATGACAAATTTGTTGCCTGATACTTATTTGAATGAATCCACCAAACTTGAGGGAGGAAATTATGTGAATTGGAAATTCAAGTTACTGACTATTTTAGAAGGTTATAATTTGTGGTCCATTGTGAGTGGGGATGAGCCCAAACCCACTATTGCAGCTTCTATTCTAGATTGGGAGAGAAGGGATGTAAAAGCAAAGGTGTTGTTGTGTATGTCCGTAAAGGACAACATTATTCCTCACATCAGAGATTACAAGACATCAAAAGAAACATGGGATATGTTGAAGGGTTTGTATGAAACAAATACAAATCGGATCTTGTTTTTGAAGACTAACCTTTTATCTCTAAAAATGGAAGCAAATGAAAATATAAGCAATTTCATATCTCGTGTCAAATATTTAAGTGATAAGTTAGGAGATATTGGTGAAAAGGTGTCTAGTACTGACTTAGTCACCATCACATTAAATGGCTTAGTGCAAGATTATCAAACTTTTGTTTCAAGTCTTCCAGCTAGAGAGAAACCCCCTACATTTGATGAATTGAAAAAAAATCTTCTACAAGAGGAGGAGAGGATGAAGAGATTTAATTTGGGCTCTAGTAGTTCAGATTTGGCATTGGTAGCCAAGGGAAAATATTCATACAGATGCAAGCCATGGGACAAGATCAAAGGAGGCAAGTTTCAAGCAAAACAAAAAGGTATGACACAGTCTAAATTTCCAATCCATGATAAGAGAAATGATGATTGTTATTATTGTGGCAAACCTAGGCATCATTCTAAAGATTGTTATAAAAGGAAATATAATGAGTCTAGGCAAATAAACAGAAGGCATAATGGAAATTTTGTGGACAAAGAAACCTCAATCAATGATGGATTTAAAAATCTTAAATTGTTTGTTTCTGATGCTGCATTTTCTATGGAAAATGATGATGTGAATGCTTGGTTCATTGACTCTTGTGCATCATTCCATATGTCTTGTAATAAGGAGTGGTTTGATGAATATTATGAAAACATTGATGGAACATATGTTTATCTAGGAGATAACAGATCACATAAAGTTCAAGGTTATGGAGTAGTAGGTGTGAATTTGCCTAATGGACAAGAGAGACAAATCCATAATGTGATGTATGTTCCTGGTATCAAAAAGAATTGAATTTTTGTTTCTACTATTGCTGACCAAGATTTGAAGGTGGAATTTGTTAAATCACAGTGTGTAGTGAAAGACATTCAAGATCAGTACAAGGTTATTACCGCAGGAACCAGAGTTGGAGGCTTGTATAAGTTGGATGTGACAAGGAAAATTCATCAAGCATTGGCATCTACAACAATATCAACAGTAGATTTATGGCATCAAAGGTATGGACATCTAAATCACAAAGATTTAATGCTACTTCAAAATAACACAATGGTTGAAGGTCTTCCTGTCTTGAAGAATGATCATGTTGAATGTGAAGCATGTGTACTTGGCAAGCAACATAGGGAGGAATTTCCTATACATAAAGAAAAAGGCAAAGGGAAATACTTGAATTAATTCATACTGATGTATGTGGACCTATGCAAACTAGATCTATTGGTGGAGCATGGTATTTTATTATTTTTGTGCATGATAGGTCTAGGTATACATGGGTTTATTTCATAGGAAAGAAGAGTGATGTTTTTGAGTACTTTAAAGAATTTAAGAGTATGGTGGAAAAACAAACTGGTAATTACATCAAAATTTTGAGATTTGATCAGGGGGGAGAATTCAAATCAAGAGAATTTAATCAATATTGTAAAAGAAATGGGATTCTGCAACAATTTACAGTGCCACATACACCTCAGCAAAATGGAGTTGTTGAGAGGAAAAACAGAACACTAGTTGAATTTGCACATAGTATGCTTCAAGGTAAAAATATCTCTAATGGCTTTTGGGCTGGAGGCATTAATACTATTGTTTATTTGAAAAATAGGAGTCCAAGCAAAAGTTTAGATCTTAAAACACCTTTTGAAGCATTTTATGGGTACAAACCAAAAGTGAGTCATTTAAGAGTTTTTAGCTTCAAGGCATTTGCTCATATTCCAAAAGATTAAAGAAGAAAACTTGATGCAAAGTTAATTAAGTGCATATTTATTGGTTATTGTGATGATCAGAAAGCATACAAGTTGTTTGATCCCAATACTCATAGACTGCTTGCAAGTAGGGATGTGGTGTTTCATGAGAATGCAAATGAAGGTGATAAAATAAATAATACTAGTGTATGGCATGATATTGATGATTATGTCAAATTAGATACAAGTGTTGAACAAGAATGGGAACAAGAACAAGAATAGGTACAAGTTCAAGAGCAAGTAGCATCAAGCAGTCGTGACACTCCAAGGAGAGGAGAGGAGACTTTTCAAAGCCGAAAGAAAGATGAAAGTAGTAAAACTCCAAGAAGGTCATCACGTCAAAGTCAGGTACCTGTAAGGTATAAAGATTATGCATTAATGTCTCTTTTTATGAATGTTGTAGAACCTTCAAGCTATGATGAAGCTAAAGAATATGAAGAATGGAGAGATGCAATGAATGAAGAATATAACTCTATAATGAAGAATGAAACATGGGAATTAACAGAATTTCCTAAAAACAAAGTTCCCATAGGATGCAAATGGCTTTATAAATCCAAGTTTAATGTTGATGGAAGTATTGATAAACATAAAGCTAGATTGGTTGCAAAAGGATATTCACAAAAGGAGGGAATTGATTATGAAGATACTTTTTCACTTGTAGCTAAGTTGAACACAATTAGAATCATGATTGCATTAGCTACAAAATATAATTTGAAGAATATAACTCTATAATGAAGAAGGAAACATGGGAATTAACAGAATTTCCTAAAAACAAAGTTTCCATAGGATGCAAATGGCTTTATAAATCCAAGTTTAATGTTGATGGAAATATTGATAAACATAAAGCTAGATTGGTTGCAAAAGGATATTCACAAAAGGAGGGAATTGATTATGAAGATACTTTTGCACCTGTAGCTAAGTTGAACACAATTAGAATCATGATTGCATTAGCTACAAAATATAATTTGAAAATGCATCAGTTAGATGTCAAATCTGCATTTTTGAATGGTGAGTTAAAAGAAGTTTATTTGGTTCAGCCTGAAGGGTTTGTAAAATAGGGATAGGAGGTTTGCAAGTTAAAGAAAGCTTTATATGGTTTGAAACAAGCGCCAAGATCATGGTATGTGAAAATTGATTCTTTCTTTTATGAGAAAGGTTTTATGAGAAGCAAAAATGATCCTAACTTGTACATCAAGGAAGATAAAGGCAAGAATGTGGCTTTTAATATCTGTATATGTTGATGTTCTTATCATAACAGGAAATGCATACAAGTTGATTGAAGAAATTAAAAACCAGTTGTCAAACGTATTTGAGATGAAGGATCTTGGTGAATTGCATTATTGTTTAGGTCTTGAAGTTTGGAGGGAATCTGGTAAGACACTAATCACACAAAGAAAATATACAAGGGAAATCCTTAAAAGATTTAATATGATTGAATGCAAGGCAACATCTACTCCTTTAAAACAGAATGTCAAATTGTGCAGTGATGATGGAACCAAAGAGGTGAATGGAACTATGTACTGTCAACTGGTGGGAAGTCTGAACTATCTCACCACTACCAGGCCAGATATAGCATAATCTGTCAGCATACTTAGTTAGTTCATGGCTAAGCCTTGCGAATGACACTAGAAAGCAGTAAAGAAAGTTCTTCGATATTTGAAAGGAACATTTAATTTTGGTATTATGTATACTGATGAATTTGATGTTGAATTGGCAGGTTATTATGATTCTGACTGGGTTGGAAATCTAGATGATAGGAAATCTACTACTGGATACGTGTTCAATATTGGTTCAGGACCAATATCATGGAGCAGTAAGAAACAACCAACTGTTTCATTGTCATCCACTGAAGCTAAGTATAAAGAATTATGCGGTGCTACCTGTGAAGCAATATGGCTTAGGAGGATACTTGAAGATGTTGGAGAAACACAACAAACACCTACAGTGATCAGATGTGATGTGACAATCAAAGCACTATCAAATTGGCAAACAATCCTATATATCATGCAAGGACAAAACACAATGACACACAACATCATTTTGTAAGAGAAAAATTGCAACAAAAGAAATTGACTTATCATATTGTAATATAAATGAAAATGTGGCTGACATATTCACCAAGCCTCTTGGAAAGGCTAAATTTGAAATGTGTAGAAGTAAGTTGTGCGTTGTAGAAAATCCAAATTATGTTGTAAGCCTAGCTGAGACTTAGACAAACAAGCAAGTTAACATGTAGATCGTGATTAAGGGGAGGTGTCAGGCATTAATCACGAATGGCGCCGCTCACTGCTCAGACGGCGCCGATCACTATTCAATAGTCGGCTAATCCGGCACAGTTATTGTGTATCCGTAGCTAGAAATGTGTATAAATTGCCAAGTTCAGTAATGATTCGATTAGGCTTTTTGAGTGATTTTGTTCTCTAATACATGTATGCGTGTTTCGAATGATGGTGGGGATGGCAATATTGCACAGTCCCAACCACCCGAGACAACAACGGAATACTAAGCTATATCATATATATTTTAAATTTTACCTAAAAAATTATTTTAATTTAATTGAATTTTAAGTAATCGAGGTAATATTTGGGCTTAAAAGTAAGGATTATTTAAAATAATATAATCTTATTATATAATGTCAACCAAGTTTATATATTACTTAAAATCACATAATTTTGTTGATGTAATGTCAATCATGACACTATACTATATTAGTTTTTTTCAAAATACTATATATTAGTTGTATAATATTGATTAAGAGTCATTTTCTTCATATAAAAAGAAACATGTCAATGTCTGAAAATAAAATGAAAAAGGAAAACAAGAAATTAGTAACAAAAAAATTTGCATCTACACCACATAAATCATGACACAGTTTTCTTGAAAACCCATATAATACTCTTGTACAAAAGAAACCTTGAATACATACTACAATATTTATAATTTCTCTTTTACAATATTTTCTTACATGCTTCTCAACTCCATACTATTACAATCTCTCAATTTTTCACAATATTTACCCATCAATTTGCTTTCTAACATGAATGGTTCACACCTTTCTTCTTCTTCTCACAATTCTTATGTTTATCTAATTATCCTTCATTTTTTGTGTATTATCCAAATAACTAAAATCCTTTTCCACGAGAGTTCTTGACTTCTTCCTTCATAAATCTTCTACAAAAGCAAATAAACATGATTTTTCTCAACTTTCTCCTATAATGGAAACACTTCAACTATTCTTTGAAATAGTTCTTTTACTGAAATCATTTTGACCAACAATACATCCATTATAACTTGCTTTAATACATATAATTATGTAGATTAAGATGTTCAAATAAAATAAATGTAACAAACCATAAAAACACAAAAAAATTTAACCCAATAAATATATTCCATAGCAATTTTTCCATCATTATTAAAATCATATATAATAATAATTTTCCATATTATTAAAATCATAAAAAATAAAATACTAAATCAATGTAATAATAAAAAAATATCACACTATTCTAACCCACACTTTAAAATGACCATAATCCTAAAACACAATATACAATAGTGAGAAACTAACCCACACTTCTAAATGGCCAATATGGCTGTTATAACATAGTTTACAACCATAAGAAACCAAAAATATGAACTTGAAACTTCTATGTAAATTTTAAACCATTGGTCATGATAATTGAGTTCTAATCCATTAAACTATTACATATTTAAATTTTAAATTATTTAATCATAATATTTGAGTTTTAATTAACTTAAAATTTTAACTTATTTAATCATAATAATTGGGTTTTAATTAATTTAGAACTTTAAACTATTTAGTCATAATAATAATAATTGAATTCTAATTCATGAAATTTTATCATGATAATTGAGTTATAATTCACTTAATTTTTAAAAGACTCAAGCATTTATTTCATTAATTTTAAAATATATGAAACATTTATTTTATTAATCTTGCTTTTACATAGTTATGGATTGCGTGTCCAACTCTAAAACGCAAAGTCATTTTTATGGCTTAGTTAGTCAAAAGTGAGCATGTAAAATGAGATGGAATATTTACAGCATGCTCGAACCAAAGTTCAACAGTAATCATTAAGTATAATGTTTATTTGAAAATATAATTTTGTTACTTAAATGTAGGTTAAAAATAGGGAAAAAATATTGTTATAAGTAATTAAAGTTTATTTTTTATTTATGATAAATAAATATATTTTTTGGAAAAAATAAAACATATTTATTTTTTAGTTCTAGTCTAATAATTATGTTTTTTCGTCTTGAAAGTTATGGAAATTCTGATCTTATTTTATAAAATCTGGTAGAGATTTTTGTAAATCCAAGTAAAAGCTGTCTAAATTCATAATTTTAAGTATCCTAGACGTTTTTTATAATGCTGAATCCATTTCAACCATCAAAAACATTATTCAAAAACTGCCTCTACAAGATTTTTTGAGTTTTTTTCCCGGATTCTGGCTACTTATCCATGTAAAAGCTGTCTAAATTCATAATTTTAAGTACCCTAGACGTTTTTTGATAATGCTGAATCCATTTCAACCATCAAAAACATGATTCAAACACTGCCTCTGTAAGATTTTTTTAATTTTTTCCCGGATTACAGCGACTTTTAACAATCCAAGCACAACTACTTTTAACCATCCTAGCGATTCCTATCTATATATGACTCTATTTCTTTATATATATTATATATATCTATGTATATATATATATATTATTTTAAATTTTTATCATATAATTATTTAAAAATAAATTTAAATATTTAAAATTTATATCAATTTGATTATTTAGTAAATTAGGTTAATATAACATACCATATTTAATTTTTCATATAACTATATTAATTATTCGTCTTGATCGAACCATCCAAACAATTTACAGAATTAAACTTCCGCTTACACACTGGTTTTTAATCTGATGGGGGGAATATATATGTGTAACTACTTATTTACACCACAATCTGCATTATATGGTAACTTCACTATTAAAGATCTACATGACGCAGATACATCCTGTCCATATGATGCGCAGAATTTGGTCTTAAAATGGGGATCTTACCATTACAATTTCAAGGTACCTTCCCTTCTCTTGACTTCCGACCACAATGGTATATTAAAGATATTCTTTGATATATTTGAATCCTTCCCTTCGCTCTTTATTTTTTGAATTTTTTGTTTCGGTTGTTAGAATTAAGTTGGTATATTATTTTTAACGATGGATTACATTTTAAAAGTTAAAGATGTTTTTACAGTTTATTATTATATTTAAATGTTTTATTTTTATTTTTTAATAAATGTAAAAAGATATTTTAAATTTTTTATTGGTTTAAAAAGTTAATTTATGAAAGTAGTTTATTATTTAAAACAAAAAGGTTGAGTTTTATATTAAACAAAAAAATAATTTATTAAAGAATAAATTTGCGTTAGACACTTTATTAAGAATTTAATATTCAAATTCCATAAAATCGTAGGATTTATAATAATTTTTTAAAAAATATATTTATTTTGACTATTTAGACTAAATTACCTAAAAGCGTTATAATCAATCATTTGACCACGAATAATTCAGGTTAAGCATCAACACATAAATAAATAAATAAACAAAATCTGAGAATCAGTCATTTGACCGCGCATAATTGAGGTTAGGTGTTAAGACATCCACGTATTAACAGAAACTCACTTCTGGGTCAAGATAGTGAGCGCTCTACTATGTGTTGAATTTTGGGAGGGTAGGCGCATCTTTTTTAAAGATATCGTGATTGTAATGGCACGATAAAGAGTTGGACAGGTTTCACAACAAATTTATCTGCGCGTATCATCTCAAATCCACGCGGTGGTTTACTTTCCTATATTACCTCGCGTGATCAACGACGGCAAGTTAGTAGGCTGTGCTACCACTATAAATCTTAATTTCACTTCCCTCACCTTTGCACTGTCCACACAAATAAATAATTACGATTCCCATCTTTGCAAATTCTGCATCGACATTCCTTGAACACAGATCCACGGACAAAATCGAGTCAACTAGGGAGGAAGCCAATACCCAAAAAACTTCGAATTCTTGTGTGTCATGGGTGCCAAGTGTAGTTCTAGTTGCTTCGGCTCTGCCATGGAAGCCGAGTCCAGCAAAGTGGGATGTAAATCGGAATCTCTGTTGCCGAGGTTCAAAAGGCGTATAAAACAGAAAAGCGAAAAGCACTCTTCCAAGCCAGTGGCTTTCTCAAATTACGGTGTCCAGATTTCTCCTACTTGCCTTATCAGCGGGAAATCGAATGCTTTGGGAAGTATTGTGTTGATTTCTCGAGACGGAGAATTCGTTCCTATAATCCAGTTACCATTTGGGAAAGCAATACCCAATGAGAGGCAGCCCACTAAGCAGAAGTCGCAAGTGAGATTAGATGCAGCAGAGATTACGGCCAAGTCACGGGATCCCAAGATTTCAGTGAAGTCACGCAAACTCCAAGTTTGTACTGAAAAACAAGACGAGGCTGCCGTGAAAAAGCCGGATCACTGGTCGTGGATTCGAGTCGCCAAGTTCTTTATGTTCCCTAAGGTAAGACTTCTATTTTTGGCACATATCAGCGGTTAATAGTATCCGATGTATTTAACTGCGAGGAATGTGTGGCTCACATTGTCCCGCTATTAATTGTGTTTGGCAGGATCTTGCTTTTCACCGAAATGGATCGAAGGTTTCACAAGACCCTATCCAAAGAAGTCATACAAAAGATACCAAAGCTCCAGTAATGGAGCAGACGAAAGCACAAAATCAGATCCTGCAGAAAAGCGAAGTAGCACACTCGATTCCGGGACCAATCGAGCACTTATCTAAGTCCAGTGGCACCTCCGTTGCAGTGGATTCTAAGAACAGTAAACTGTCGAAATTTGTTAATTTTGACAAGAAAGTGAGTTCTCAGGCTACCAAACGTCAGGGGATCAAATCCTCTTCCCTCTCACAGCTTCTCCGCGGAGGCATGAATAGAACTACAGGAAATTTCCAGCGGAAGAAGATTAATATGTCGGCAGAAAAAAAGGGAACCATTGCACGGGACGCCACGAGAGAGAGTGTAGGATACAGAATGGCTATAAATTTATGGATTTTGATTATAATTATGACATGCTTGGTAGTGTTGTCAAACAAGCTCTTAGCCGTTCTCTGTACTTCCATAGGGTGGTATTTTCTTCCCATCCTGCAGGAAAAAAAACAACAAACAGTCAGCAGCAGCGGGAGGACGCGTTAACAGAGGCAAATTAGATCACATGTTAAAACACGTGAGAGACAAAATGCTATGTATAAATAAACTTTATAGCTTAAATATATAAATTTTATGTTATAATAACGATTATTTATTAAAACCAATATAATTTATTGGTTAAATTTATATAATAATATTTTAAATTTTCACTAAAATTTTGTAAGTAATATATTTAACAAAATTTAAGTTCTAAGGGTTAGTTTACTTGGTTAGTTTTTATTGTTAAGTATTTTGCTAATTAAAAGTTGATGAGTAAAATCTCTTTGATGGTAGATTTTTTTTTTGAAATTAAGTAAAACCTTACTTATTTGGCATAAATTTTCCATAAATCTTTTCAAATCAATCTACCTAAATTTACTAGCTACTTAAAACCACCTTAAAAAATAACAAAATTTAATAAAATCAAATAATTAACTTCGCTTATATTTAACATTCAAAATATTCTCAAAACATTTTTAAACGCTACAATCAATTTAAATTCAACTCACCATAAATAAAGCATATATCATGTTGAGGCGAGATGTTAACTTTAAGGGCTAGCCATGTGATGGTCTCCAATCGGACAAATTTTTGACGTAAGTATTAAGGAACCAGAAAAAAGGCTTTGCTGCCAAATTTATTACATTTTCTGGAAGGTGTAGTCTTTAGTGCGATTTTTTGGAGGTTTTTCTGATGATTTTTTCTGGTCAAATTTTTCTAAAATCCGGCAGCAATTTATTGAAATCGCAAGTTTGATAGGTAATTTCTGCACAATCAAAGTGTCCTAAGGGGTTTTCAGGGTGCTGAATCCAAATATACAGTTAAAAAACCATTTTAAATAATACAAATCAAGATTTAATCTCAATTTTGCCAACCAGATTCCGTCACCAAAATCTTTAAAAAATCGCACTAAAAACAACTCCTTTCTGAAATGGTTATTAAAGAACAAGGCAAAATATGGGCTTTGCCGGCTCATTCTCCGCCGCTCCATCAAGAAAAGCAGAATTTGTCAAAAAGGGAACATCTCCGTCATCGAAAGTACACAGGAATGCGTCACGCATGGTGATTGAAAAACCTGACACCATGTTTTTCCCAAGGTTATTGATCTTGCTTTGCTTTTTGCATCATATTTTTCCGAAGGCTATTGATATTGCTTTTTCATCATATTGTGGTAACCGACTTTGACTTTGCAGGTAAAAACGTCACAAAGAGTGTCATATATAAGTTTGGTTAAACGATGTTTTTTGAAAAAGATAATGGCTTAAGCCGCAAAAATATTTAATAAAAGTAAAAATTTATCTTTTATACATGTTAATTAAATAATAATAATAAGTAATCGTATATTCACAAACAATATCTAGAGATGGTTGTCCTATTATTGATTTAACAACTAAGTTATGTTAAATTTTCCTCTCACATATATAGTTTGGTGT